>CM062817.1:1171113362-1171606023 GCA_031772625.1 Pinus tabuliformis
CTTGCCACCTTTTCTCTTAGCCTGTTCATATATCTAGCCTGGATAGGCATATCTTGCATGCCCTTAACCAGTTCTGCTACTTTCTCTCCGGATGCACTTGCTTCTGTTGTAGGTTCTGTTGTTACTGGCACTGTTGTGGTAGGTGGAGTTGTTGGTGCCAATGAAGCTACTAGTGTAGAAGAGATTGCTATGGATACTGTAGGGATGAAACCTTTTGAGGTTGTGACCATGTCACTTTTCTTCAATTGAATTAAAGCATCCAACTCCCTTTTTGTCTCCTTTAATTGGTCGTTGAGCTTTAGGACCAGGTCCACCAACTCCTCATGTCTGGTTTGGCTCTCTATGACTTCTATAGTTTGAGGATGTTGCAACTGTGGTATTTTCAATTGCCTCTTACGTGCAATAATATCATCATTTTTATTTTTTAAAAGTTCCTCTATAGCTTTTATATCCTTGGGTTCGTGTCCCAATTCAATCACTAAGTCCTGTAAGGACTTGATCCTTGTATCCTTGGCGTGTGAGGAGGCCTTCTCTAACTGAAATTGTGCAAAAATGTTGTTGAGAGAGTTATGTAGCTGATGAGTAGATATAGGTTTACCTGTCAGGGTGGAGTATATCAACCATCCATCTTGTTTGTGAAGTTCAATCTGGTCTATGGGATGAATATCCCTGGCCAATGCTTCAAAGTCAAACCTTTTAAAATCAGATGTTGTCCTGGACCACTGAGTTGTAGGCTCCATGAAAGACATTTGCATCTTTCCCTCTTTAATGTCAAAGGATGACATTAGGCTTGTTTGATTGATGGGAGTCAGCTTCAAGCACTGAGCATATGTTTGGGCCTTAAGCCTCTCATTTGTTTCTTTGATTTCCTTATATCTTTCCTTTATGACCTAGTGTTTGTCAGTAGGCCTTGATGAATGAAGACACATCCACACTAAGTTTCCTTCCCAACATCTGAGTCTGTGATGTGGTAGTCTCTTGCATGCCTTCAGATGGAGTGGTAGGCCTGCTTCTGTTTACCTCTGTATTGGTTACATGTGATGAATATTCTGTGTATTCATGTTTAGAGGTTGGATTGAGTCTTTGTGTCTTGCTTGTTCCCTGATGTGGAAGCTCCCTCCCTCTTTATTTCTTTTTGGATTTTTCGCCTCATTCTGAGGAGGCTGTGTGACTGGAGGGGTACTCATAGTTCTTTATTTCTCTTCTGGTACTTGCATAAAAGAGTTGTCATCAAGCTGATTTTCTAAATCAATCAGAGCATTTCCTATATCTACTGTGGTGTTGTCTTGGTCTACTAGGATACCTTCAACCCATTATGTTTGGTTGGCATATGCCTCTATTTCTGGTATGGGGTGGTGGATGAAGGGTCCTAGCTTGACCTTTTGCCTTTTCTTAGTAATGAATTCGAAGGGGTCATATCACAATACAAAACTCCTTTGGAACTTCATTATTTACAAGATTAGGTCTCCCTCTTTCCCTGCCTCTCTAGAATTGCATATGAAGGGACCTAATTGATCTTGGATTTTTAAATAGGCCTTTTTCTTGACATTGACGAAGTTGACTTCATCTGCATTGATCATTTTTCTGTAATACTCTAAGGCAAACAACCTCAAAGGGAGGTATCTTGTGAATTTATATGGTGCAAGCATGCAACCATATATTTTGATTTCTGTATGGTTCTGATAAAGGTACGAGTCACCCACTTTGGTCTGCTTGGAAAGATGGAGGACTCTCTTTATTTCTAGGTTTATCCTAGGTGGAGGATTCCCAGTGAGCATAGTCATGACTGGATGCAAAAAAGAATATATAATGTCTGAGTAGGTATATGGTGATCCAAACTCATGGACAAGTGAGGTCCAAAAAATAATAGGTCTGGTCTAGTCCTTGGCGTCAAGCTTTTGAAGGGTAAAAGGAAGCTTCTTTGGCTGATAATACATAATTAGATGTATAAAACATAGGAGTATTTGAACACCCTCTCATTTCCCAGTCTTGTGAACTGCTCATGAATTCTGTCAGTTATGAATATAGAAAAGTCATATATGGTTGCAGGAGGTTGTTCTGGGGTGTAGATGGACATGAAAGTAAGAATAATTTCACCGATGTACTCACTTGTGGTGTAACCTAAAACACATGATATCATAGCTACAATGTTTTGGCCCCATGGCAATAAAATGGCTAATACATATGGAGGCGAGTCCTTGGGGATGTGTTTTTCCTCTTTGATTAAGGTTTGGAATAGTTGGGCCAATTTTGCGAGGATTAGCTTAGGATTCTGGTCCAACAGGTCTCCGATTGAGAGGGGAGTTAGGTTTTGCCCTGGTTGGAGTTGCAGCGTTTCATTAATGGATTTAGCTGTGATAGTAAAAAACACCATCTGGTCATGAGACATTATGGTTCTATGGCTGTGGACGTAGCATGCATAACACATATGAACAATCTCTTGAAAGATGTGGACCTGGGCGAACTGGTATTTGGGCAAATTTGACTCCTAAAGGCCAATGTCATCTGCATGGTTAAGGTATATCTCCCTACTTTGGCAATGTACTTTGAGTAGGGGCTCTAGGGCAGTAGTGTCTTTTATCTGGAAGTCCCAGTCAGCCAGGGGAAGGTGGTCCAGTTCTAAATGGGGAGTGGTAATGGGTCTTATTGTTGTGGGGAAAAATGCCTATGCAGGACGATCCTATCCACCTAAGGTGTGACAGTGCCTTAGCAACAAACGAGTACAACTATTCTGGTTTCTTCCTTTATGAAATGTGAAAGAAGAGAGATCAATAGACTTACCGGTGTCTTCCGTTTGTCCCTCGATCCGGTCTCTCTTCTCTTTGGGTGTTCACAGCTACTTGCCTTCTTGCTTATCCAGTTTCAACTTCCTGCAAGATCACAAGAGAACAGCTACTTGCGACAAGAGAACAGCTACTTGAGACAAGAGAAGAACACTACACAAAGACAGATGTTCACATTCATAACTAGTTTAGGATTAGAAATAAACCAAATACACTAAAGCATTCATACATCAAAATACATCAGCATATAGGAGAAACCAAGATAGCTTTATTGATGAATAACAAGGTTCAGGAAGAGATACAACCCAGAGGGCTCCAATCCAGCATCTCCTTCCCAGCAAATGGAATTCCTCCCTTTTCCCCCTTCAAAGCATTAAGCACCCAATGATTCTAGTCTCAAACCAACAACAATTCTTTGCAATAACAAAATTCCAGCCCCCAGATCTCATGGAGGAGAGATCCATATATAGATGTTTGGAGAGAGGATGAGTCAGCTTGAGATCTGACTAGTGTCCTCTCCCTCTGTCAGTTCTTGAGTCCACTTGGAGGTTCTTGCTTCCACTTGGAGATTTGGAACCTCTTACTCATCACCAGTCGAATTCCCTGAGGCAAGTGTCATTTTGGAAGCTTCCTGGGTTTTGACACCTTGAGAAATGAGCCTGCCACTTGTCCATTCTCGTTCAGTGCAGGTAGCTAGTGTTCCAGTTGACATTCAACGCAGGTAGTCAGTGTTGGCTTTGACATTCAGCGCAAACAGCTAGTGTAGCCACTGAAATGATCCTGAATTGACTTGTTTTTGAGCAGTTTCAGGTGGAGAACTTCTGTGAATTGCTGTGGTTTGTTAGCCTTGTTCCTCGAGGGGTAGGAAAAACATGTTTAGGGACTTTGGATCCCTTAGATTATGGACATTTCATGCTCAATGCTGTAAGGCACAAAAATGTCTATAACACTTATGTTCATGACGATAGGGACAACCATAATTTAGTTATTGTGGATTTGAATTATGGTCTGGGAGTTTCAACAAATGTTTTTGGGATTTTTAAAGGGTTTAGGTAAACGAAAGTCTTGCAGATGGTTATGGCTCAGAGTGTTAAAATCAACGTAAATTTGATAGTTTTTTACTTAATTAAGAGTGTTATGAGGGTGAATTTACTTGGAATTTGACAATGGAGTTGGTGTTCCATCGTTAAATACCCAGAGTTGGGTGAAATTGACTGTAAATGGTGGTTGATGGTAGCTGCAGAGGTCCATATGGTTCTAGTACAGACCGATGAAGGAGCTAGGCTATCTACAACATCTGTGGAGCAATGGCAGAGGTTTGTGAGAAAATTTGATGTTTGCAAGGGTCACAAAGGCTTTTTGAGTTCTCAATAGAAAATGCACAAAAGAGTGAAAAGAGGGGTAATTGGGCTTATATAGAAAAATGTTAATTTTGGCGGGTTCATTGATTGATGAACACTCACGGTTTTCAACTAAAAGGGGGAAATTGTTTTGGAGGGCCATCACACCACTTTTGTGGTGCGGGTGGTATTCGGGAGGGGTTGCCTGATTCCATTCATCATTTGACACATAGCATTTGGGGTCAGGAGGGAAGCTGCCTTATTAGGCAGGTAAATGAAGGACATCAGGCTGGATCGATATGGACGTGATCGTTGGATATGGGGGAGGAACAATCAATGGGAGTCGAGCGATGGAGTTGCATAGTGATTTACACAAAAAAAAATTGGGGGGCCCATGGGTCTAATCACCGGTGGTATAGGATTAAATTAAAGCTTAATCTCATCAAGGGTGCTTTAATATGGGATTAAGGACTGTGGGCGGGGTTTTAATATATTTTGTGGGATATGGGGTAGTCATATAGTTTATAAATAAACTAAGGGGTGGGATTATTTATATAAAGGAGTTAAATATATATGGGCCAATGGGTTTTTGGGAATTTTATATAATAAATCAAAATGTTAATATGAGGTGAAATGAGTAGAAGGGATATTGTACTTAAGTATACAAAACATTATGCAGTTTCCATACACTAATTACTTAAGATAAATTTATTTTGATGGGTTTTTACATAAAATATCTTTATCATGGGGTTTTCCTAGGCAAAAAGAATTTAACCTTAGGAAAAGGGGTTTTGTGAGGGAGAGGAATGCATTGCAAGGGGATTTAACACCTTTCCTTCTTAAGTCATCAAGTCGACGGTCCGGTCCCACCAAAAGTCAATGAAATGCTCTGAGCCTCTTTGAATTAAAGAACTATAGGTATTAATATTTTTATTAGGGAAAGGGAAATTAGTGAAGTGAAGGAGAGAAATAAATGAGGGGGTGTTAAATAAAACATATTGTGAACCATTGTTTTCTCTTTGTCCATTACTTACGCATTTCTAAAAATTGCATTTAAGACAATGACATAAGTGCTTTTGCATAATCACATGAAATTTCTGCAACCTTTATACTACTTACCCACTTACTCATCCTACCAAGTTTTCTTCACTTTATTTGGGTGCATTTAGGCTAGCAAACCCTTATCAATATTTTTATTTTCTTTTACAAAGTAAACTATCTAATTCTAACCTTATATCATCCAAGGGCTTAGATTAAACTGATGAGAACCTTTTATTCACACTACCTATCTAATGATCTGCCAAGATTACACTGTTTGGTCAGTTTTAGCCAAATTTAAGCAATTTGACTATCATGGATTGTGGCATGAGTAACAAGCTGCACGCAATCATTATTATGCATAAAAGTAAATAGGAGTGGAATTTTTGACTCACACACTTTCATGGTCTCTTTTTGTCCTTTTGGGTTCATATATTTTCATTTTTTGACCTTTTTCATTCTTATTGACCTTTGATTATTCTTTTACGACATACCCTCTTTACATATTTTAATTTTGTAATATGGAAAACATTTACAGAAAGCGAAGGTATGTACAATATTATAAGGTTTCATCATAGTCATTCAAAATTATGACTCCTCTTGGTATAGGAACCTAACAGGTGTCATTACTAATTTGGAGGTTCTTGTCTTGCTAGTATGATCTAATTATTGCTTTTTGCAAGATTTTTTTTCACTCCCATTATTAAATTTTGATTTTATGAAGAATATATAGATACAATGGATTCTTTGAATAATAAAAGAGGCAATTATTTTTCCATTAATAGTGTTTAGAATTTTCATATGCTATAAATTGAGTAGTTATAATAGTGGTTACTTAGGGTCATCCTAAACTGTGCTTTCACATGCATCAAAAGAAGTAAAAAGTAATAATAGTAAGGACACATGTAAACTTTTCTAATCGTACATGTTGAATCTGTAAGTGTTGTTGTTGTGCTCAATTTTTTATTGGAGTACCTATCAGCTAACAAAGTTTGTGCAAATGTTTCAAATGGTATTAAATAATGTATACCTAAGAGACTGAATGACGAAAGAACAAGAGAATAATTGAATGAGATTTATAGGACAATGGAACATAATCACCATGAAATCCCATCAATGTTTGATTCCTACAAATGCAACATCCCACGTATTACTTGTTAGCAATTTCAATATTGAAACTTGTACAACACCTTTCTTTCAACATCACACTAGCATTGCTTCAATGAAATTAATGCATGATCCTGATTTCAGATAAACCAATGTCTTCCACAATGCCTATGAATACCATGAGTACATGCTCAAATCCAACTGTCTTGGCTGATATTGGTAATAATCTTCACGAACTAGTGGGTAGATAAAGGATATTGGTCATTGTATCAACACTCACCCCAAGGGGATATCATGTGATTTTTCCCAACATTCTTCCAATAAAGTTATTATGGTATTAAATTCACTAACTAAATCAAGGCTTTGAACTCTTCCATCATGGATATTGTGTTTTATCCCTCCATTAATGCACCATTATAGAACAACAATGGCATCGCATGGCATGTATTCAAGTATTGCGTAAATGTTAGTGCACACAAAACTCTTACATGAAGAATGCAAAATAATGATTAGCAATGAGAAAAATTCTGATATCCCCACCTCAAAAATAAAAATATCTCCATATCTAAAAATGATTTTCCATAAATAATATTTTAGGTAGTTAGGGTGTATTTTTATGGTAAACCCTCCACTAGTTGACATCACTAACCCCATGGATAAAATCCCTAAAATTAAATTTCAGTTAAATAAGTCAATTTTCAAAAGTAAAACCCAGCTGAGGTTGTCACTTATATGGTGATCTATGGTAAACATAAGTTGGGATAACAATGTTTGAGCATGTGTTTCATTTTCTAAATATTGATATGCACAACAACGATATCACTTGGGTTTCTCCTCACACTTGAATACTATTAGTTTGGGTACAACGAACATATTACTTAAATGTAATTTAGTACACATCGATCACATTATTAACTTCAACATAAATAAACTTCCTAATATAAAAAATTGAGCTACTCTCATTCATCTAATGAGTATTAGTGTAGGTCTTAAATGTTTGAATTTGAAATGATACTAAATAAGGTGTACCCGAGGGACTGAAGACTGAAATCACAAGAAAATACTTCACTAATATCTATAGGTGGCTGGAACAAAATCAGCTAAAACTCCCATCAATGTGTGATTCTTACAAAATCAACATCCCATGTCTTATTGTTTATCATCTTCAACATTGAAACTTGTACTGAGCTTTTTTTCCAACTTGGCAATAGCATTGGTTCAATGAAATTAATGCATAACCTTTCTTCCAGGTAACACAGTGTCAACCACAATGCTTGTCCAGAACATGAGAACATGTTCAAATTGAGTTGTCTTCGCTGATATTGGTAATAATATTTCTTCCAAAAAACATGCCACAGACAGATTAGTAATGAAGGATAGAAGGAAGCAAAATGGTCTGGAAAGAATCCATTTTGTACCTAGTTAATTTTCAACATGGTGAACATGTTAGATTCATCTCCAAATTGCAGGCCATAGAAATTGTTACACAATTTACTGTCAGAAAAATAGATTGAAAATCCCAAGAAAGAACCAGAGTTTATGTCATCAAAGTGTGTCCCTATAGCTACTGCCAACACACTTTATTTCACTCTCACCCATTTAAACATGCTTTTTGATATCCAATGAAGAAAATTCAAATAAATTAAGTTTCAATACCAATTTTGGGTTTGTTTAAGAAATATTAAATCAGTCCATAACATAGCATATGTTACAAAATACTACACTATTTTGAAGACATCCAAATGTGTTGAAACTTGAGACACTCTGATTTCCTTCTCCCGTTAAAAGTTGACTCTACAATACTTGATCAATAGAATTTCAAACATAATAAAAGTTGTTTTCTCCTCTACTTTTATTCAAGATATTCCTCCTTGGTTGCTCTGTTGAGACATTGTCCTAGAAATCATAAAAGTATATCTCCTTCGGTTATTTAACTTTATTGTTCATGATGAAATTGAGGTCACAATATGAAATGAATCTCATACACACTAGATTTCATATAAGATTTGTAGCAATAGTTGCCTAAGTGTCGGGAATTACTAGGTGGTAGGGCACTAAGAATGAACATGTTTCACTTATATATATATATATATATATATATGCAACTTACAGTGCATATCACCTTGATTGATGCCAATTCAAAGCCGTTTAGTTCAACCATATAAAAAATTTGAGCATTCCAGCTTCAGTTAACATTGAAAAAAATACCGTTGTAGTTCTAGTGCAACTCAAAATATAAAATTTAGTTTTCTTCTGTTAGAATTCAGGAAAGTTGTCATTGAAAGCTACATTTAAACAAATGTTTTTTCTTCAAAAAATAAAACAAACAAAAAG
This sequence comes from Pinus tabuliformis, assembly GCA_031772625.1. Taxonomy (NCBI): domain Eukaryota; kingdom Viridiplantae; phylum Streptophyta; class Pinopsida; order Pinales; family Pinaceae; genus Pinus; species Pinus tabuliformis. The sequence goes on from CM062817.1 coordinate 1,171,121,965, forward strand.
TGGTAAACATAGTTTAACTGCACCACACAAATTCTCTTTGGCAGAGAATAATGAACTATACAAAGTCAAAGCCTCAAATCCAACCTAAAAATATTGGATCCCTCCCTATTGTCTATATTCATAGGTAAACCCTGCACTAGTTGACATCATTAACACCACAGATAAAATCCGTAAAATGGAATTTCAGTTAAATAAGTCAATTTCGAAAAGTAAAGCCCACCCAAGGCTCTAACTTATATGGTGATCTAGGGTATACATAAGTTTGGATAACAATGTTTGAGCATGTGTTTCGTTTTCTGAATATTAATATGCACAACAATGATATCAGTTGGGTTTCTCCTGACACCTGATTACTATTAGTTTGGGTACTAAGAATATATTACAAAAATGTAATTTAGTACACATCGATCTCATTATTAGCATCAACATAAATAAACTTCCTTATAAAAATTTGAGTTACTCTCATTCATCTAACTAGTATTAGTGTAACTCATAAATGTTTGAATTTGAAATGATACTAAATAGGGTGTACGTAAGGGACTAAAAAATTAAATCACAAGAAAATAATTGACTGAGATCTATAGGTGGCTGGAACATAATGACCTTCAATTCCCACCAATGTTTGATTCTTACAAACGCCACATCCCATGTATTATTGGTTAGAATTTTCAAATTGAAACTTGTACTACACCTTTTTTCCAGCTTGACTTGGCAATAGCATTAGTTCAATGAAATTAATGGATAATCTTGCTTTCAGATAACCTAGTGTCATCCACAATGCCTATGCAGAAGATAAGTACATAGTCAAATCGAGCTTTCTTGGATGATATTCATAATCATCTTCATTCCATGAAATATGCCACACAAAGATTAGAAATGAAGGATAGAAGGAAGAAAAATGGTTTGGAAGGAAGCCATTTTGTACCTACCTACTTTTCAACATGGTGAACATGTTAGATTCATCTCGGGATTGTAGATCATAGAAATCGTTACACAATTTATTATCAAAAACATAGATTGAAAATCTTGAGAAAGAACCAGACTTTATCTCATCAAACTCTGTCGCTGTAACTATTGTCAACAGACTTTAATTTCACTCCTCCCCATGCAAACCTCACTTTTTGATATCCAATGAATATAATTCAAATAAATTAAGTATTAATACCAATTTTCGGTTTGTTTCAGAAATGTTAAACTAGACGAGAACATAGTATATATTTCAATATACTCCACTATATTGAAGACATTCAAATGTGTTGAAACTTGACACACTCTGATTTCCTTCTTTCTCGTTAAAACTTGACTCTATGATACTTCATGAATAGAATTTCACACACCATAAAAAATTTTTCTCCTCCACTTTTATTCCAGATATTTCTTCTTGGTATTTGTGTTGAGACATTATCCTGGCAAAAATAAAAGTATATCTCCTTCAATTCTTTATCTTTATTTGTCATGATGAAAGTGAGTTCACGATATGAAAATAATGTTGGAAATAATACTGAGAGGGGGGGGTGAATCAATATTATCAAATTCTTTTCAATATACCCTCTAGACTTATAATTTAATTTATTCTTCAAATGTTAACCATTAATTTGAATCTCAGTACCATATAATAATGAATAGGAACAAGAAAAACAAACAGTCACACCAAAGAACACCAGACATAAGGTGGAAATCCAATGTGGGTGAAAATCACCTGCTGCAATGTGTCTCTATCTTCTTTCAATTAGAAACATCTTCTTACAATGATTCTGTACTGGTGCAGTCCTTTACCAGTACGCAGGCTACAACCTGCAGAGAGCTACAACCCTCTCTCGTTTTCCAGACTCTCCTGGAAGGGAGCTACAACCCCCTTAGCTCTTGTACTAGCTGAGCTACTAGTACGTAGGTGCTCACCTACTGAAGGCTTCAACCTTCTCTTTTCTTCCAGGGACCACGTTTCATAAATTTTCAAACTGGATCCAAGAATCTCAATCAAACATCAATTAGATCTGCAATCAACCAACTTCCTTGTGCAAATATTGAATTAAGAACTTCTCAGAACACAGTACCAGTAATCAGACACCAATTCAGAACCCTGAACATAGCAGTGATAGACAGAAGTAGCTAAAACATATATCAAGAGAAAAGTCCGCAACTTCACCAATAGTAACCTGTGGATGTCCGCACTTTCTCTGTCAGTGGCCTGCGTAGCTTCACTCCTGCGCTATCTATGGCCTGCACATCTTCGTACTTGTACTGTATCTGCCCTGCGGACCTCCGCACCTGAGGCGTCTCCTGATATACATACGTGCACACCTGCGTTATCTATGATTTGCGCACCTCTGTGCCTACACTGTCGGCTGCTCCACGCACCCTCGCACCTGCACTTTCGGCTGCTCTGTGCACCTCCGCACATGCACTGTCGGCTTCTCCGTGCACCTTCACAGCTGGGGCATCTTCTGATCTAGGTACCTTCGCACCTGAACTGTTTCTAGCCTGTAGCCCTCCCGATAAAGACAGTTTATCAGTCCCCAGATATACCCTCGACTATCAGATTCATAGATCTGATCATGCGCCAAAGAGATCAGAACCCCTCAATTGATCTGTCTTCTCATGCTCAGGTTCAACTATAACTCACCAACCGATTACAAGTATTTCAGATCTTGTTCATCTTAAGATATTCAACACATGAGTGCCTAGTCAATTCATCTCCTTTCCTTTTTATAGGCAAGCCCTTACTCAAACCATGGATCAAAACCATAGAAAGCCAATACAAGGGACCCAAAACCGGGGATCAATATTTTAGATGCAATACCACGAATCAAAACCATAGGATCAAAAACGTCGGACTAAATACCATGGATCAATCATAAAATTTCCCACGTGCACACGCTTCTCTGCATGAAAGTGAGTGAATTTGACGTCGGTACCTTTTGTTCGGTGAACCTGCGGGTATGTCCACACTTCTTGTTCAAAGCACCTGCGGGTCCGTATCTCTTTTTAGGCGCACCTGCAGGTATCTCATTTTCTATCATTTTGAGAGCCTAAATAGTGATTTTCCACTTGAGTGAGTTGCCATCAGGGACAACACTTATGTCATAGTGCCACATCTGTGTCATAATGCAAACGAATAATATGATACACACTAGATTTCATTTAATATTTGTAGCGATAACTACCTTAGTGTGAGGAATTACTAGGTAGTAGGGCACTAACAATGAACTTGTTTCACTTATATATGCGAAACCCATAGTCCATATGCACAACAATGATATCACTTAGGCTTCTCCTAAGACTTGATTACTATTAGTTTGGGTATGAAGAATATATTACACAAATGTAATTTAGTACACATCAATCTCATTATTAGAATCAACACAAATAAACTTCTTAAAATAAAAATTTGAGTTACTCTGAATCATTTAACTATTATTATTGTAGCTCCTAAATGTTTGAATTTGAAATGATACTAAATAAGGTCTACCTAAGGGACTAAAAAATGAAATCAAAAGATAATAATTGACTAAGATATATAGGTGGTTGGAAGAGAATGACCTTCAACTCCCATCAATGTTTGATTCTTACAAAATCCACATCACATGTATTATTGGTTAGAATTTTCAACATTGAAACTTTTACTACACCTTTTTTCAATTTGGCAATATCACTATTTCAATGAAATTAATGCATAATCTTTCTTTCAGGTAACCCAATGTCTTTCAAAATTCTTGTGCAGAACATGAGTACATGCTCAAATCGAGTTGGCTGATATTCATAATAATCTTCCTTCCAGCAAAGATGCCACATAGAGATTAGTAATGTAGGATAGAACGAATAAAACTGGTCTGGAAAGAAGTGATTTCATCCCTAGTTACTTTTCAACATGGTGAGAGTGTTAGATTCATCTTGGGATTCCAGACCATCGAAGGTTTTACACAATCTTTTGTTGAAAAAATAGATTGAAAATCCTGAGAAAGAACTAGAGTTTATGTCATCAAAGTGTGTCACTGTAGCTACTGTCAACGCACTTTAATTTCACTCTCCCCCATGCAAAGCTCACTTTTTCATATCCAATGAATACAATTCAAATCAATTAAGTTTGAATACCAATTTTGTGTTTGTTTCAAAAATGTTAAATAAGCCTAGAACATAGTATATTTTGCAACATCCTACACTATATTGAAGACATCCAATTGTGTTGAAACTTTACACACTCTGATTTCCTTCTCTCCCATAAAAACCTGACTCTACAGTACTTGAAGATTAGACTTTGACAGACCATAGAATATATTTTCTCCTCCACTTTTTTTCTAGATATTTCTTCTTTGTCATTGTGTTGAGACAATGTTTTAGCAAGAATAAAAGTATAGCTCCTTTAGTTATTTAACTTTATTGGTCATAATGAAAGTGAGGTAATGATATGAAATAAATCTCGTACACACTAGATTTCATTTAATATTTGTAGTAATAGCTAACTCGGTGTCAGGAATTGCCAGGTGGCAGGGCATTAAGAATGAATGTGTTTCACTTATATATCTGAAACCCATAGTACATATGCACTTGATTGACTCCAATTAAAATACCTTTAGTTCAACCATATCAAAACATTGAGAATTCTAGCTTCATTCAACAATGATTGAAGGAGAATTCTACTTCTGGTGCAACTCAAAATGGAAAAATTACTATGCTTCTGTTATAATTTAGGCTAGTTTTCATGGAAACTTATATTTAAAAAAAATGTTTTTCTTGAAAAAACAAAACAACATGAAAGTGGTAAACTCAATTTAAATTCACTGCACAAATTCTCTTTGACAGAGAAAAATGAACTCTCCACAATACAAGCCTGAAAGACAACCTAAATATACTAGATCCCTACCTATTCTCTATATTTGTAGGTAAACCCTCCACTAGTTGACATCACTAACCACATGTATAAAATCCATAAAATGAAATTGCAGTTAAATAAATCAATTTTCAAAGTAAAACCCACACAAGATTCTCACTTATTCGGTGATCTAGGGTATACATAAGTTTGGATAAAAATGTTTGACCATGTGTTTCATTTTCCGAATATTGATATGCACAACAATGATATGACTTGGGTTTCTCTTGATGCTTGATTACTATTATTTTGGGTACTAAGAATATATTACGCAAATTCAATTTAGTACACATGGATCTCATTATTAGCATCCACGTAAATAAACTTCCTAATATAAATTTTTAGTTACTCTTATTCATCTAACTAGTATTAGTGTAGGTCCTAAATGTTTGAATTTGAAATTATATGAAATAAGTTATACCTAGTAGACTAAAGAACAAAATCAAAACACAATACTTAACTCAGATCTATAGTTGGCTAGAATAGAATCACCTTGAACTCCCATCAATGTTTGATACTTACAAAGGCAACATCCCACATAATATTGGTTAGAGTTTTCCACATTCAAACTTGTACTACACATTTTCTTGAGCTTGACCTCAAAATAACATTGGTTCAATGAAATTAATGCATAATCTTGCTTTCAGGTAACCCAGTGTCATCCGCAATCCATCTCCAGAACATGAGTACATGCTCAAATCGAGTTGTCTTGGCTGATATTAGTAATCATCTTCCTTCCAACAAATATGCCAAACAACGTTTAGTAATGCAAGATAGAAGGAAGAAAAATGGTCTGGAAAGAAGCAATTTTGTACCTACTTAGTTTTCAACATGGTGAACATGTTAAATTCATCTCAGGATTCTATACCATAGAAACAGTTACACAATTTACTGTCAAAAAATTAGATTGAAAATCCTAGGAAAGAGCCAAAGTTTATGCCATAAGATTGTGTCACTTTAGCTACTGTCAACACACTTTCATTTCTCTCCCCCATGAAAGCATAAATTTTTCATATCAAATGAACACAATTGAAATAAATTAAGTTCTAATACCAATTTTGGGTTTGTTTCAGAAATGTTAAATCAATCCAAAACATAATATATGTTGCAATGTACTGCACTATATTGACGACATCCAAGTGTGTTGAAACTTGAGACACGCTGATTTCCTTCTCTCCCGATAAAAATTGACTCTACAATACTTGATGAATAAAATTTCACACAACATAAAAGATGTTTTCTCCTCCACTTTTATTCCAAATATTCATTCTTGGTCTTTGTGTTTAGACATTGTCTTGGAAAAATAAAAGTATAGCTCCTTTAGTTCTTTAACTTTATTGGTCATGATGAAAGTGAGGTCAAGATATGAAATGAATCTCATACACACTATATTTCATTTAAGATTTGTAGAAATAATTTCCTTAGTGTCAGGAATTACTACGTGGTAGGGCACTAATAATGAACATGTTTCACTTATATATTTGAAACTCACAATTCATATTCCCTTGATTGATGGAAATTCAAAGCCATTCAGTTCAACCATATCCAAACCTTGAGCATTCTAGCTTCACACAACATTGATCAAAAGAGCGTTCTACTTCTAGTGCAACTCAAAATAGAAAATTTACTACGCTTCTATTGGAATTCGAGAAACTTGTCGTGGAAGGGTATATTTAAACAAAAAAAAAAATCTTGAAAAAACAAAACAACTAGAAAGTTGTTGGAAGTAATATTCAGATGGGGGTGAATTAGTACTATCAGATCAATAATTTTATTTCCCAAACAAATTTATATACACTACTTCAGTGGATTGAACTAGCATGTACACACAACTGTGATTAGAGAAACCAGCTTATATTCATAGAACTTGTGATTAGACAATTCATCATGTGTTGATATTAAACTAGTACATCAGTAACTTATTAGAAAGTGCAGTAAAAAGAAAAATAACATATCACTCATAAGAAACACACATGAACACCAAGATATAAGGTGGAAACCCAATGTGGGTGAAAACCACCTGTTGTTGTTGTCTCTGTCTTCTTTTAATGATAAGAAAAATTGTTTACAAACTTGTACTCGTGTAGACTCGTACCACTACACATGCTTTTGCTTACAGAAGGTTACACCCTTCTCTCATTCTCTCTCTTCTACTGGAAGGGAGCTACAACCCCTTATCTCTTGTACTAGCCAATATGTTTACTAGTACGTAGGTGGAAACCTACAGAAAACACCAGACTTCCATAATGGACCACGTTTCATGAATTTTCGGATTGGATTGTCCTGGAAAATATCAAGACATATGAATACCTTTACTCATCAATAACCCATCAGAAATTTAGAAACTCAAACTTCATCAACCAACATGTAGTTACTATGAAACAATCAAATCACTGTCATCAGAACACTATGTTGAGCCCAAAATCCTGTATCAACATTCAAAACCAACTGAAACCTCAAAAATTCATCTGTCAGACTATATACGCTACCTCAATTAAGAAAACCTACATGTATACGCTACTTCCTTCAACCCAACCTGCATATACCTCTAAATATTTTGAATCCTAAAGCCTCATAATCACAAATGGTACCAATCAGTAGTATACTGAACATCCACTGTCAACTTATAGAACTTTGCACAGACAGGCAACAGAAAAACACTTATTTTCACTTATAAAATCAATCAAATACCAGCCTCCTTATGCATTCAGATTTACATTTAGATTTAAGAAGACTTCATTGACAAACAACAGTAAAATGGCAACAACAATAAATTAGCAATATTCATCTTATAGATCAGTCATCTCTGAACATCTAGCCTTTCTTTTGTATATGCTAGTTGAAAGAAAATAATGTGGATGTATATGCTCTTTGGCCGAGACGAACTTGCGTATAGATCTGCAAATATTGAATAAAAACTTTGTTGCAATTCCGGACTTCAGAAAAATTCAAATCATGATAGATAATGAATAAAAAAAGTGCAAGACATGATATCTAGCCTCAACCAATATCAAAACGTTCAAGAATAAGTCATTTCAGGTTTCATGATCCTGATCCAATATTGAATTCAAGGTGCACATAAATATTTCAGATCTAGTCCCAAACATAACCCTGCAAAATAAAATATACTTCAGATAGTGGTATTCCATAGAATCTTATTCACTTGCACACTGGCCTTATGATCTTATCTTGTTTATATAGTTTTTGGCCTTTCTAAATACCATGGACCAAATCCACTTAGGATCAGTACCTTGGTCCAAATACCTCGGACCAAATACCTCAGACCAATACCTTGGACCAAATACCTTGGACCAAAATACCTTGGACCAAAAACCTTGATTTTCCATCCCATATGTGCTTTTCCTTCTGTGAAAGTGCATGTATACATATACGCTTCTTTTGTTTTGTTAACCTGTGTGTATATGCTTCTTGGACTAAGTGAACCTGCATGTATCTCTTAAACTGCTCTTACATCATCTTATTCCTTCAACTTCTTTATTCTGATTGATAGACCCTAGTTCCATCTTCCTAACCCTCTGTACCATTGCCCTATTGCCTCTGAATATTCCTATTAGCCTCTTATCAGGACAGAGTTGACCTTTAGAGTTGCCATCAAGGATAATACTTGTATCATGATGCCAACAATCTCCCCCTTTGGACTTCATGGAAACCATGATGGTGTTGATTTCTGCAAGTTGTAGGAACTGTTAGAGATAACAAGCAACACCAAAATTCTCTCCCCCTTTGACATCAAGGGAAAAGGGAAAACCTGGATACTCTTCATATCTAAACAACTAAATATGATCATGCTCCCCCTAGGCACATGCTGAATTCTCTGAATAAACTCTCTCTTTGTCGATGTTATGATATCATTGTACAAGCTGTGATTCACAACTATCCATGCTCCCCCTGAGCACATGTAGATTCTACAAAAATATTTTCCAAAAGAAATAACATGACTCTATAACTCAACTATGTGAGTTTGACCTTACTATCACCAATGACTCATACATACATCAATATCCCAATCAAGTGGGGATATACAAAATTTGACTCATCCACTCAACCAAGTGGGGATATACCAATTGTTTATACATGATAATTACATCATCCATCCCATGCAAAGTGGGGATACAAATTAAATCATTTGTCCAATAGGACTCATTAAAATGTATGAGAATTCATATCACACCCTAGACTTTTACATGACTTAAGCAGCAAATGGTATAAATATCTGAAGCCATAGCTGGACTCAACAACAATAATTCCAACAGTGCAGAATGCGTGTGAAGGCTAATGCTCCCCGTGAACTTGTGCTACTATTTTTCTTGTCAAAAAAAATATATATATCTATACACTTCTTCACCCATAGAAACCTGCGTGTATACGCGACTATACTTCATGAAACCCACATATAATAACCTTCCTCTGAAAAACGGGTTTTAACAATAGGATGATGCAGCAACAACCCCCATCTTTTGTCTAAAATATTCAAATGTATCTCTAGGCAGTGGTTTAGTGAATATATCAGCAACCTGTTCTTTGGAGGGGACATAGTCCAATTTGACATTTTGTTCAAGAACTTGTTCTCGTATAAAATGGTACTTGATGGGTATGTGCTTGGTCTTGGAGTGCATGACTGCATTCCTTGAAATACTAATGGCACTTGCATTATCACATAGAATTGAGATGGGCGGAGTACATGTGATCTGAATGTCTTGCAAATTTTGCATCATCCAAAGTAGTTGTGTGCAGCAAGATGCAATAGCCACATATTCTGCTTCAGCTGTAGATAAAGCAATTGAACTTTGTTTCTTGTTGAACCAAGACACTATCCTGGAACCTGATGCAGGAGCATTCAACCCAAGGAAAATCATTTTATTGTAGTAGACATAGGGGGGTCATGTATTTTAAGGAAGTTGGATTCCTAAGTCTCAAATTAATGAAATATTTAGGCTTTTAAGTGATTACAATAGGAATTAATTAGACATGTGAGGATGCTTGTAAATTCTCTCGAATTAAGGAGAACATGAGTGGATAATAATGACAAGAGAGTTATAAGTCAATTATAACTCTTAAGGCAGTTTCATGATTCGAGGAACTAGAAAGAGTTCTTAGGGATTAATTAGAGTTAGAAGGGGACTTAGAGGAAATTTAGGAGTTAGTTCAGTAGATTAAGGGTTTTGAACGAGAATTAGTTCAATAGAACCTTTTTGGTATAAATGTAAGCCTATGGTCAGAGTGTAGGGAGGAGGCCACTGATATTAAAGATCAAGTTTGTGAGACTAAAGGTCTCAATATGTAATTAGTTGTTTATACTTGTTTATATAGAGGTTTATCCGAGAACTATGTAAATGTTTGAATCGAGTATTTAATGATTGATTTATGTATGAGTTGATAGGTTCTGTAATAGAGGTCGCAGGCAGAGGTCTAAAGAATATGCAAAGGAGGAGAATGATTTAGAGTAATCATAGTGGGTCTTTGAATCTAATTGAATGATCAAAGTGAACCTCTGAAGAGACTGCGATGTGAGAATTCGCAGAAGGCAAGCTCAAGAGAGAGTGCGCAGTAGAATGGTGGAAGGACGAGAACCTTTGAAGAACCTGAACAACAAAGAAAATGTTGAAGGGATAGCATAAAAAATATGAAAAGGAACGAACAAAGGAGTGAGGTTCCAGTACATAGAAACCATTGGATCTTATAGATTAACGGTCCAGATCATGTCACATGGGGTAGTGTTGAAATATCGCATCGGTGAATTTTAGCAAAGGAAGGCGGTTTATAAGCGGAAGTGGTATTTCGGGCGAGGTTTAAATGGTAAGTGGTATGGAAGGGTGAATGCCCGATTCCACTCACCATTCGACACATAAAAAAAAGGTGGTGAAGCGAAACTACTTTATCTAGCGGTTAATCCCCGTGCTCGTTGTCTATCTGAAACCAACATCAACCATCAGATATGAAGAAGGAAGATCGACGGCGAAGGGTCGTCATTCTGTTCTATTAATCGGGTGAAAGTCGTACCATCGAATTGAGTCTAGATCGATGGTTATAATTTGATCACTGATCAGAGTTTGAATGGAGAGCATAATGGGAAGGTGATGGATGAGTGCGGACTCAACAACAATTGTGAATGCGGGTTTATAATGTTTGAAGTCCAACCTATGTGTTTCAATTGGGTTATTCCTTTGTATTCCGATATAATTGAAGTCCCACATTTAAAGGTAAGTTTATGCAATAAATGATATGTAACTAATGTTTAAAGAACAAATGTTATATATATGTGGTTAAAGGGTTAGCGAAAGCTTAAACTATGGTTTATGGGAGTGAATGAGTCCCGATAGAAGGGTTTAATGAAAGGCTTTGATAAAGTAATAAATGAAGGGTTGAGGGCTAACTAAAATCCCGATAAGTGGATATCGTCTAAGGGTTAGGCTATGTTGGGTTAAAAAAGATTATTCCGCGAAGATTAAGAAAGGGGCCCTTAACCACTGATGGTTGAGATTTTGACTCATCAAAGAGTTAAAATTCGTAGGAAAAATGTATTTATGCATTGTAGCTGCATATTGCGGGTGTAAGCAGGGGTAACTCGTCATCATTAGTGGTATTAGAGCAGTAACTACAGGAATATCTAGGGTATAAAAAGTTGGATCAAGAGCAAAAGGAGAAGAAAAATTAAACCAGCAACTATAAAGTGAAAGTAACCAATAGCAATTCGAAGAGTTAGTGGAAAACCACAACAACCTGAAGTAGAAATAAAGAGGTAACAGTAAGTGGAAAAGTATAGACTAGTCCAAGGATGTACTAGACATGGATATTTAAGATTTATGGAAACTAATGATGAAACATGCCATAGGGAGGGAAATTATTGCAGCAGGAAACATGATCAATCAGAATTTGAACTTTATTAACAAGGAGAGGAAGATGAAATAGAAAATAGTAGACATACAACAACAACAAAGGCGCAGAGCTTTCAGACAAATACAAACTAAAGTTTGGGACCCTGGAGGTTTTCTATCAACACATGAAGACACATGATCAAGAGATCATGAATATTTCCTACTTTGGGAGTCTGATGCAGGAGCATTCAATGCAAGGAAAATCATTGTATTTCAGTAGACATAGGGGGGTCATGTATTTTAAGGAAGTTGGATTCCTAAGTCTCAAATTAATGAAATATTTAGGCTTTTAAGTGATTATAATAGGAATTAGTTAGATGTGTGAGTATGTTTGTAAATGCTCTTGAATTAAGGAGAACATAAGTGGTTAATAATGACAAGAGAGTTAAAAGTCAATTATAAGTCTTAAGGCAGTTTCATGATTCGAGGAACTAGAGAGAGTTCTTAGGGATTAATTAGAGTTAGAAGTGGACTTAGAGAAGAAATTTAGGAGTCAGTTTAGTAGATTAAGGGTTTGAACCAGAATTAGTTCAACAGAACCTTTCTGGTATAAATGTAAGCCTACGGTCAGAGTGTAGGGAGGAGGGCACTGATATTGAAGATAAAGCCTGTGAGACTAAGGGTCTCAATATGTAATCAATTGTTTTTTCTTGTTTATATAGAGGTTTATCTTGGAACTGTGTAAATGTGTAAATCAAGTATTTAACGATTTATTTATGTATGAATTCATAGGTTCTGTAAAAGAGGTTGCAGGCAGAGTTTTGAAGAATACACAAAGGAGGAGAATGGTTTATAGGAATCATAGTTGGTGTTTGAATCAAATTGAATGATTAGAGTGAAGCTCTAAAGAGACTGCGATGTGAGAATTTTCAGAAAGCAAGCTTAGGACAGAGTGTGCAATAGAATGGTGGAAGGACGGGAACCTTTGAAGAAATCAAATCACAGAGAAAATGCTGAAGAGATAGCGTAAAACACAAGAAAAGGAACGAACAGAGGAGTGAGGTGCGAGTATGCAGCAACCGTTGGATCTTATAGATCAATGGTCCAGATCATGTCTCATGGGGTAGTGTTGAAATATCGCATCGGCGAATTATAACAAAGGAGGGCGGTTTATAAGTGGAAGTGGTATTTTGGGCGAGGTTTAAATGGTAAGTGGTATGGAAGGGTGAATGCCTGATTGCACTCACCATTGGACACGTAGCAAAAAGGTGGTCAAGGGAAACCGCTTTATTAGGCGGTTAATCCTCGTGGTCATTGTCTATCTGAAACAAACATCAACTGTCAGATATGAAGAAGGAAGATTGATGGTGGAGGGTCGTTGTTCTGTTTTATTGATCGGGAGAAAGTCCTACCATCGGATCGAGTTTAGATCAACAGTTATAATTTGGATTTAAGACATCTGTGGTATATATATTTAGACATAGTCGACATAGAATGCAATGTGGATTCTCTGGTAACTAAGTTTAACGTTATAATTTGATCGCTGATCGAAGTTTGAATGGACAGCACAATGGGAAGGCAATGGATGAGTGTAGACTTGATGACAATTATGAATGTGTGTTTATAATGTTTGAAGCCTGGCCTATGTGTTTTGGTCAGGTTATTCCTTTGTATTCCGATATAATTGAAGTCCCACGTTTAAAGGTAAGTTTATGCCATAAATGCTATGTAACTAATGTTTAAAGAGGGAAGGTTATATATATGTCCTTAAAGGGTTAGCCAAAGCTTAAAGTAAGGTTTATGGGAGTGGATGAGTCTCAATAGAAGAGTTTAATGAAAGGCTTTGATAAATTCATAAATGAAGGCTTGAGGGTTGATTAAAATCCCGATAAGTGGATATTGTCTAAGGGTTAGGTTATCTTGGTTTAAATAAATTATTCCGCAGAGATTAAGAAAGGGGTCCTTAACCATTGATGGTTGAGATTTGGACTCGTGAGAGAGTTAAAATTCCTAGGACAAATGTATTTATGCATTGTAGATGCATACTGTGGGTGTAAGCAGGGGTAACCCATCATCAGAACCCATATAGAATGCACCACCACTAGTGAACTTTCTATCATCAACACTTCCTGTCTAATCTGAATTTGTATATGCAAGAAGAGTAAGGTTGGCATCTCTAGGCTATGATTGTCCAAAGTCCTGAGTTCCTTGAAGATATTTGAAAATTCTTTTGACTACCTAAAGGTGTGATTCCTTTGGATTTGCTTGTTATCTTCCAAATAGTTTAGGTCGGGTACCTATTAAATAAATCAGACTGCCAATCATGGATCTATCAGTTGGTTGACATACTGCTGCTGATTCATCATTTGAGCTGAGACTACATCCTGTTACCATTAGGGTACATACAGTTTTAGAATCTTATATTCTATACCTTTTCAAGATCTGTTTGAGATATTTGGTTTGTGAAAGAAAAATACTAGCTTTACTTGTTGAACTTGTAGACCAAGAAAATATGTGAGTTCACCAAGAAACGACATTTCAAATTCTTGCTGCATTATTGAAGCAAAATTCTAACTCATGGATGCTTCATTGCTACAAAAAATGATATCATCAACATAAACAATAATAATTAGCAATTTATCATTTTCAATCTTTTTATATAAATTGCTATCTACAAAACCTTTTGTAAAACCTTGTTGGTGTAGATATTTGTGAAGGCGGTAATACCAGGCCCTTGGAGCTTGTTTTAGACCATAGAAGAGTCTTTTTGAGTCTGGATACAAGGTTTTCATCATTTCCAAGAATGATTCCTTCTAGCTATTCAATTTAAACTTCTTCTTCTAAATCTCCATTAAGGAAGGCTGATTTTACATCCATTTGGTATACTTTGAATTTCTGGAAGTTGGAAAGAGCAAGAAACATCCTTATGGCTTCAAGTCTGGAAACAGGTGCAAAAGTTTCTTCAAAATCTATACCTTCTTGTTGAGGATACCCTTTAAAAACATGTCTGGCCTTGTTTCTAATGACTTCTCCATTTTCATTCAGCTTGTTTTGAATATCCATTTAGTTCCTATAATATTTTTATCATGAAGTCTAGGAACTAATTCCTAAGTATCATTCTTTTTAATTTGCTTAAGTTCTTCATCCATGGCCTTGACCCAACATTCATCTCTGCATGCTTCATTTACATTTTGAGGTTTAGTGGAGGATAGTAATGCTAGATAGCTTGAGGTCCCTGTAATATTTCTTCTTGTCTGTACACCAACCTCATTTTACCCTAAAATTTGAGTTTCTAGATGATTTTTCTGAACATACATGGATGGAGTCTTTTCTTCTACCATTATATCTTCTTATGGTGCTTCATTGGTTTCCTGTTCAATATAATTTTTATTTGATGTGGGAAACTAATCCCCATCTTCCTCATTGTAATAATCTTCTGTTGATTTTATCTGTTTTAAATTTTTGCATGCTTCATCAACTACAACATCAATTCTTTCAACAATTTTCCCATGTCTTTTATTATAACATTTATATCCTTTACTTCTGGAAGAATAACCAAGAAGAATACCTTCATCTGCTTTGGGTTCAAACTTAACAATTTTTTCATCAGTCCTTTTGATAAAACATTTTCTTCCAAAAACTTTAAAGTATTTTACAATAGGAGTCTTACCATACCAAAGTTCATGTGGAGTTTGAGTGCTATTTACTTGAACATTTTATTTGTTGAGAATAGTCCTGGAAGCGAATGCTTCTTCACCCCAGAAGGTTGTAGGAGTTCCAGATTCATATAGCATGGCATGAGGCATTTACTGAGCTGTTTTGTTCATCCTTTCTACTACATCATTTTTCTGAGGTGTTCTTGCAGTGGAGAATTACCTTTATATTCAATGTTTTTCACAAAATTCAAAGAATTCATCCAATATAAAGTCTCCTCCTCAATAAGATCTGAAGCATTTGATTTTTCGATCAAATTCATTTTCAACCAAAGCTTTGAAGGCTTGGAACTTTTCAAATGCTTCATATTTATGCATTAGAAGACCTGTCCAACGAATTCTAGAAAAATCATCAATGAACAAAATAAAGTATTCTTCTCCACAAGATGACCTTTTCCTTGTTGGTGCACATAAATCAATATGGACAAGTTCAAGAGGCTTACTAGCTAACCCTTCTTTTTCCATGAAGTGAACTCCGGTTTCCTTACCTATTTGACATGCTTTACATATTGTATTTTCTGGGATGTTGATATCTGGAATATCACGAACAACCATGAGTCTGCATGCTTTTCTTATTTGAGAAAATCTTAGATGTCCCAATCTTTTATGCCACAACTAGTTTTCATCATTTTTGCTTAGATAGCACTCTTGTTTTCCTCCTTTGAGTATGTATAAGTTGTTTGGTTTTCTTGTGCCTTTGATCATGGTATCTCTTGTATCAAGCTCACGAACAATGCAACTGTTTGATCGAAAAACCACTTCATTTCCTTGATCACACATTTGAATGACACTCAAAATATTATGCTTTAAACCATCTACATACATAACCTTTCCAGCTTTAACCTTTTCTTCATAAGAATAGAACCTTTACCTTTTATGACAGCTGGAATGTCATTTCCAAATGAGACATTATTTTCCTTTTCTAAGGCATTATATGGGTGAAGCTTTTCTTTGTCACCTGTCATATGTTTGGAGCATCCACTGTCGATGTACCACTAATTTTCTTGTCCTTCTGCATACAAGGATATACCACATCTTTCGGTTTGGGATTCTTTCCTTCTCCATATCTTTGGATTTAATGGCATTTGCTCCTTTTGAGGTTTTTGCCGAAATTTGCTCCTACATTCAGATTCTTCATGACCAAAGTTGTTACAAATTGAGCATTCTATTTCATTTTCAAGAGGAGAAAAGTTATTATAGGAACCTCTCTTGATCCCTATTACATTCCTTTGATTTCGTGCTTCTCTAGTCATGATGGTTTTGTAAGCAACTCATTGAGAAAATTTGTGCCCAAAATTATGACATGAAAAACATTTCCTACTAAATAAGTTTCTACAACTATCGAATCTCTGTACATGTTGATTGTAGTTTCTATTGATATTCATCTTTGGAGAAAATTGAGTATGATTTGCCTAAGGTTGGTTGTGGCTTCTATTAATATTCATCCTTGGAGAAAATTGAGTATGATTTACCTGGTGATTAGCTTTATGCCTTTGTTGATGATTGTCATACTGTTCACTGGTCTTTGCTGCATCAAGGTAGCTTTTGGTGGAGGTTGACGGATTCTATGATTGAGGTGCTTCTTCAATATATCCAAGACCTGTCTTTATCAGAGGAGAATATTGAACTTTGATAATTTCATTTAAAGTTTCTGATCCTTTAGCAAATCTAACATTAAGAGATTTTGTTTTCTCAAGATCTTTCCTTAGACCCACAATTTCACATTCTAGTTTTTCATTGTGTTTTTCTTTTTCGGCAAGTTGGTATGTCAATGTATCTATGATCATATTATTTTCTTCTAAATATCTTTTAAGTTTAGATATTTCTTCATGAAAGTTTTCCTCTTCTAGAGAATCCCAAACAACATCATTGTCATAAGCCATGAGAAGTCTATAATCATCACTATTAGAAAAACCATTACTATCCTCTTCTAAACTATACCAAAAATCATTGCTATCATAATCCATGAGAAGTCTGTAATATTTACCAGTTTCATCTTCATCACTATTAGATAAACCACTATTATCTTCCCGAATATAGTAACTCCTATTCACAACTTGTTTCATATTCTCTTTTTCATATTTCTTTCCTTTTTCATATTTATCTTTATGAGGATATCTGGCAGCATAATGACCGACTCTACCACAAGCAAAGCATTTGAAAGTTAGCTTACCTCTGGAGCTTCCAGAACCCCATTGAAGCTTCTTGACAAAATCTACGTCATCTTCTTCTTCTGAAAGTGTCTTGATTCATTGTGTTATTCCTTTTCTTTTCCTTTTGTTGAAGCTTTAAACGTGACTTCTTTCATATCTGATGGACCTAATTTTCTCATCTCAAAAGTAGTTAGGATTCCGTGAAGCTGTGTCATGATGATATTCTGTAGATCCTATTTTTCTTCTATGGTAGACACTTTTGATTCAAATTTAGCAGACCAGGATCTCAAAATTTTCTCAACTAAGGTAACTTCCTTTATTTCTTCACCTAGATTCTTCATACAATTAACAACCTCATTTATACGCAAGAACTAACTAGCTATACTCTCATCACTATGCATCTTAAGAGTTTCATACTGAATTCTGAGAGTTTGAAGCTTAGCACGTTTAACCTAAGATTCTCCTTCGTAGCTCTAAACGATTTTGTCCCATATCTCTTTGGCTGATTTGAGTTGCATGACTTTGAAAAACTCTAATTGTGACAAAATTCCTAATAAAGTATTGACAACTTTGGCATTGGTTTCATATTGCTTTTTACCTACTGTGTTTGTAGGAATTATTGTTGGAAATGTATACCCTCCTTCCACAATTTCCAAAACATCTGTTCCAAGATATTGTAGATAGGTTGTGGTTCTTATTTTCCAATAAACAAAGTTTCTCCCATCGAAGATTGGTAGTCTGATGAATCCCATGCTTTCATGATTATTCATCTTGATGGATCTTCCTTCAAGCAATCAAGATTCCTCCAAAGGACCTACTTTGATACCAATTGTTGGAAGTAGTACTAAGAGGGGGGTGAATTATTATTATTAGATCAATAATTTTATTTCCCAAATAGATTTATATATGCTACTTCATTGGAGCGAACTAGCATGTACATGAAATTGTGATTAGAGAAACCAACGTATATTTAGAGAACTTGTGATTTAGATAATTTATCATGTGTTGATCTTAAACAAGTACATCAGTAACTTATTAGATAGTGCAGTAAAAAGTAAAATAATGTGTCACACATAAGAAACACACATGAGCTACACTATTTAAGGTCGAAACCCAATGTGGGTGAAAACCACCTACTGCTATCGTCTCTGTATTCTTTTAATAATAAGAAAATTTGTTTACAATCTTGTACTAGTGCAGACTCATACCAATACGCAGGCTTCTACCTGCAGAAGGTTACACCCTTCTCTCATTCTCCAGCTTCTACTGGAAGGGAACTACAACCCCCTAGCTCTAGCACTAGCTAATATGTTTACTAGTACGTAGGTTTCAACCTACAGAAAACACCACTCTTCCACCAAGGACCATGTTTCATGAATTTTCAGACTGGATGGTCTTGGCAGATATCAAGACATATGAAGACCTTGACTCATCAATCGCCCATCAAAAATTTAGAAAATACAACTTCATCAACCAACATGTAGTTAATCTAAAACAAACAAATCATTGTCATTAGAACATTGTCCTAAACCCAGAATCCTGTATCAAAATTTAGAACCAACTGAAACCTCAAAAATTCATGTGTTAGGCTCTATACGCTACTTCAATTAAGAAAACATCCGTATATACGCTACTTCCTTCAGACCAACCTACGTATACCTCTAAAGATTCTGAATCATAAATTGTCGGAATCACAAACTTTACCAACCAGCAGTATATTGAACATCTACTATCAACTTAGAGAACTTTACACACAGAGGAAACATAAAAACACTTCTTCTCACTTATACAATCAACCAAATATCAACCTCCTTATGCATTCAGATTTACATTCAGATCTAAGAAGACTTCATTGATAGACAACAGTAAAATAGCAGCAACAATAAATCAACAATATTGATCTAATAGATCAGTCATCTCTGAACATAAAGCCTTTATTTTGTATACGCTACTTGAAAGAACATAACCTGTGTGTATACGATCTTTAGTTAAGACGAACCTGCATATAGATTTGCAAATATTGACTCAAAACTTTGCTGCAATTCCAGACTTCAAAGAAACTCAGATCATGATAGGTAACAAATAAAATAGGTGAAAAACATCATATATAGCCTTAAAACAATATCAGATCGTTCAAGAATAAGCCATTTTAGGTCTCATGATCCTTATCCAACATTGAACTCAAGGCCCACATAAATATTTCATATCTAGTCCCAAACATAACCCTGTAACATAAAATATACTTCAGATAGAAGTATTCCTTAGAATCTTATTCACTTGCACACTGGCCTTATCATCCTCTCTTCATTATATAGTTTTTGGCCTTTTTCAATACCATAGACTAAATCCACTTAGGATCAATACCTTGGACCAAATACCTCTGACCAAATACCTCGGACCAATACCTTGGACCAAAAACCTTGATTTTCCATCACATATGCACTTTTCATTATGTGAAAGTGTGTGTATACATAGACACTTATTTTTTTCTATTAAAATGTGTGTATACGCTGCTTGGACTAAGTGAACCTGCGTGTGTCTCTTAAACTGCTCTTACATCATCTTCTTCCTTCAACTTGTTTATTCTAATCAATATACCTTAGTTCCATCTTCCTAATCCTCTGTACCACTGCCCTATTTCCTCTGAATATTCCTGTTAGCCTATTATCAAAACTGAGTTTACCTTTAGAGTTTCCATCAAGGACAATACTTGTATCATGATGCCAACAATCTCCCCCTTTGGACTTGATGGAAACCATGATGGTGTTGATTTCTACAAGATGTAGGAATTGTTAGAGATAACAAGCAACACCAAAATTCTCTCCCCCTTTGACCTCAACGGAGAAGGAAAAACCAAGATACTCTTCATATCTAAACAGATGAATATGATCATGCTCCCCTAGGCACATGTTGAATTCTCTTATTAAACTCCCTCTTTGTGCATGTTTTGATATCATTGTACATGGTGTGATGCACAACCATCCATGCTACCCCTGAGCACATGCAGAGTCTTCAAAAATATTTTCCAAAAGAATAACATGACTCTATAACTCAACTATGTGAGTTTGACCTTCCTATCACCAAGGACTCATACATACATAAATCTCCCAATAAAGTGTGAATATACCAAATTTGACTCATCCACCCAACCATGTGGGGATATACCAATTGTTTATATATGACAATTACATCATCCATCTCATGCAAAGTGGGCATACAAATTAAATCATTTCTCCAATAGGACTCATTCAAATGTATGAGAAGTCATATCACACCCTAGACTTTTACATGACTTGAGAAACAAATGGTATAAATATTTGAAGCATGTGTTTCATTTTCTGAATATTGATACGCAAAAAATGGATATCACTTGGGTTTCTCCTGTCACTTGATTACTATTAGTTTAGGTATTGTTGTGGCCACAAGTACCACCCTATTAAATCATGGTTTGACAGAAAATTTTTGAATGGGTCCCCTAGAAGTCTGATTTTTCATTTGTCGAAATGATCTGTTTCAACACAAGGATGTTAACTATTTTCCTAGTCGGATTTTCCATGCCTGATGGCTAAGCCATTGAATAAACCTCCGTTGCAATGGTTCATTCCTGACACGACCTAGCCATTTATTCACTTCCTCCATTAGGACCTTTAAATCTTCACAAACATGCATGATGTGTTTATGCCCGCACAAACAATCACCCCCACCCTTATCATAATCTTTGGTGTGCTTAAACTCACGAAATATTTCATCACATCCTTTTTCTATCATAATTCCTCATAACAGAAACACTCCACAAAACAGGCGTAGACCCTTTTGTGCCCATCACAAATAACACAAGGCATTCATGGCTTCCGGACCCAATGGGTTTTATTAACTCAAATATATACATTTCAGGTATGGACCCCATTGCAATTCGCTATCGGCCAAGCCCCAAAGCTATGTGTATAATGAGCGCGTATATCTTTCAGACCCGTTGATTATTATGGATTAGAGCATATAACATTTCAAGTCCAGCCTTTGGTCCGGACGTGGTTTCTCCATATATTCCTTTATTATCGAAAAAACATTGAAACCCCGGTTTTAAAAGGCAATTCTATATTCCAGACCTGATGGCATTATCAATCACAATATATATATGTCGGCTCCAAAAGCCCCGTCGCATATCGTAATTGACCTAAGTCCAAGGTTTATGCATATATATGGCGCACCACTGGCCTCCAGACCTAGCGGCATTATTAACTGCATTGTATAAATTGTCGGGTCTGGGGCCACATCGCATATCGCATATTGGCAGAGCACGGGTCTCATACACAATGTGCGTGGTGATGTGGCAGATCTTTCGATTTCTATGAACTTGAGCATATAACATTTCATGTCTAGCGTTATGGCTAGACATAGCTTTCCCGGTATATTCCTTTTCTTCTCAAAAGATATTGAAATCTCAGTTTTCAAAGGGAAGCCTGTATTGCGGACCCACCTGTAGTATTAACGTGTATATATATGTTTTCGAGTCTAGGGCCATATCACATATCGCATATCGGCAGAGCCATAGGCTTATGCATATTGCGATGTGCGGTATGCCAGACCTAATGATATTTATAAGCACTGATAAATAACATTTGAGGTCCGGCTTAATCAATCGCGGCAGGATTTTCCTTGTTTTCCTGTGTTTTCCAAATTTTCCAAAATAACAAAGGGATCAGGTTTTCAGTGTAGAAGGTAGGCCTGTGGACTCCCGATAGTGTAATTATGCATTCGGGAAATTAAAATCATGGGTACTACAACCCGCCGAGGGGCCGATGCCCAATTGTGATTAAAAGAAGCCCTTGAAAGTTGTGCCAAGCCTATGGATTGAGCAGGAAATTGTGTGTTGATTGTGTCTTAGGCGTAAATCCTTTTCACACTTGTTCCATAGTTTATAAAAGTTAATGAAGGCATCACTTGTGTTTTATGTGAATATTTCTATTATATTGTTCACAATCATGAAGCTAATGATAGCTATCTCTGTAGGTGAGAAGTAAAAGACGCAGGAGTGGATTCGAAGATCCATATGTGCAGAAGTGTTGTGTTTGAAGGTCTGGCCTCAAGCGTTCTGAGTCGAAGGCCTGCGCATTGGTTGTACAATTCGAGAGAAAAGTTGTCCCAATTTTCATCATGGGGAAGCGAAACACAGTCACCCCTTTTGCCAACATCTGTTCACTTCTTCATGAAACTAGTTGCTCCAGCAAATATGCTTTCTATGTGGCAGTGGTTACACTGACGATTTTGTCTCTATATACTCGATTTACATATCAAAAGCAGTGGGGAAGATAAAGAGGCAGCGTAGACCTAGAGTGAAGAGATTTTGCATAAATATTGCCTCTAAAGAGGAAAAGGGGATTTTTTGTTTGGGAGAAGAACAAGTTTGATTTATTGTGAATAAAGGGGACTACTTGGTTCAAGGAGGAGCCATAGTTTCAGACTCATTGTATTGTTTTGGATCAGAGTGCTATTACTGGCATGAATGTAAATGTGATTTTTATTTATGCATATTGATGACTTACAGTTCACTATTAGTCTCGTTAAATTTAATGTGATTCAATTTCATGGCTAACTTGTGAATGGTCTCTGACTTTAAACTAAGTTAAACATTAGTTGCAAGTTTTAATTCCATAGAAGAATGTGGATTCCTATATGAGAGATTGGATCACAATTTAGCTTTAATATAGTCTTGTCTAGCAGTGAATTCAGTGATTGATTCATTTGGACTTGAATCTATACATGATGTTTAATCTTCTTTATCACACTCTTGCAGAACATATACATGATGTTTAAACCTCTGTATTATGCTTTTGTAGGATAGACTAGGATAGCTAAGACTAGATTAGAGTAGTTAGAAGTAGTACAGATAGGCTTTAATACATAGAGGTTAGTTGTTTTATTTTGTTGATTTAGTTGAAGTGTTCCTCTCGGAAGTGATCTTTCGACATGTTCAAACAGTTTACGGTGTCCCTTAAAACCCATCGGAGCTAGCCATTCCAAACGAAAGTAGGTTTAATTGGGGCTTGAGATCAGGTTAGTTCCCCTTGTTGGAATAGCGCACATAAGCCATGTCAACAAATTGGCGCTAGAAGGAGA
This sequence comes from Pinus tabuliformis, assembly GCA_031772625.1. NCBI lineage: Eukaryota > Viridiplantae > Streptophyta > Pinopsida > Pinales > Pinaceae > Pinus > Pinus tabuliformis. The sequence goes on from CM062817.1 coordinate 1,171,145,651, forward strand.
CCTGAACTGCCATCCCCAGCTTTTCAAGATTTCGTTTATAACTGCCATGCATTGATTCAAAAGGACTAATGGATGGATCATAAAGGTCAGACAGATCTTGCCACACATTTGAAAGAGCCTCATTTTGTAGAAACAGAGGCCCCTCTAAGTCATGTTTCTGGGTCACCCAAGGAAGAGAGACTGTGGGAGTATCCTGTCACTCAAGAACCGTTCCCTCTCTCAGCTTCCCATATTTCACTCTTTACCTCCGATAACTAAGAGAGAGCCAACGACCTTTACCCTGAGCGAAGATACATTTGCAGCCACTTCTCTAGAAGATATTGTGATAGAATCCTTGCAAAGTATCGACACCCCTTGGGAAGAAACTCCTAAGTATTCCCCTTCTAAAGGTAGCTCCTCGCTTGATTTTGAGAATCCTAATAGAGAAGCCTCCAACCAAAAATTCCCTGTCCATAATATGGTCAACGTTTCTCCTCTAGGTGGGAATCAACCTCCACCTCCTCCTCTGGGTGGGAATCAACCTCCACCTCCTCCTCCAGGTGGGAATCAACCCCCACCCCCCCTAGGAGCACTCCATCCGTGGTCTGCATTTGATGTTGTAGTGGTACAGGGTAGTAGCATCCCATACCCAAAAATGTAGAAAGAGTGTTACCTAATTTCGTCCCTGAGCGGGGAGATACAGCTAATAACCATATTTTCTCTTTCTTCCTAGCCTTATGCAAGTTGGGGGTTGTTGATGAAGATGTGGTGTGCCACCTATTCTATTTTACTTTGACTGGTGCAACCTCCACATGGTATTTCAATTCGAGAATAGGGTCGATTACCTCTTGGGATGCTTTTTAGCATGCCTTTTTGGACAAGTTTGGTGATGAAAAAACACCTGCAGCCTTAGTTTTAGAACTATCCCATCTAAAAATGGAAACCAATGAGAAAGTCAAGGATTTTAACATCTGATTCAACACTCTATTCAATAGAATCCCAGCTAATGCTAGACCCACTAATGAAGTGCTCATGGAGTTCTATGTCTTTGCTCTCCCTGTCCCTACAGTGATGTAGGTTGAAAGGAGTAATGTGCAAACCTTACAAGGTGCTATCGATGAAGCTGTGAAAGTTGAAAATAAAATGATTGGCCTCACAGCATGTCATTATACAACTAAAGTGAATAAATCCTCTCAATCATCCAAGAAGAGCAGTGGGAATGGCAACAATGTGGCTGAGACCAAAGAAAAGGATGCCACGGATGTGGAAGGTTTGCATTAGATCATTAAGAAACTAACAAACACAGTCATCGATATGAAAAGAAATGTTGGAGAGAGTACAAGTGGGAAGGGAGGAGATTATAATAACAAAAAACCCTTTAAACCTTTCTATCAGAAGAAAATAGAAGGTGGTTATGGTCAACTTGGATGGCCTTCTCCACCTAGTGAAGGGGCTTTAAACACATAAGAGTTAGCTATTATTGGATTGCTTCTTAACAAAGAAGAACCTATACTGGAGCTCAAACCATAACAAGGAAACGAGGATGAATACCAAGTAGAAGAACCATAGTATGAGGAAACCCAAATTAATGTGATGTGGGATTTCCATAGTGATGTGAATGATGACAAAGGAGATAACACTCCAGAAATCAACGCTAATGAAATCCACATGTGAAGTAAAGGGATGCTTCCAGGTGCAACAAAGCCCTTAGACCAAACAAAGAAAGATGTTCCCCGTGTGAAAGCATCTGCTCACAGAGTTCCTGTCAAGAAGAGTAGGCCTAGTGGACAATCCAAGAATACCCCTATTGCAAGTCACCCAGAGAAAGAAAATGCATCTCCCACTGCAACGAAGGTTACTCAAGATGGTAAACTGCCACCTAAGAATGGAAAAATAGGTATGTTTACTCTGCCCTATCCTGTTTATAACATTGATTACTATATTATGGATGATCTCTAGAAGACTAGGGTTAATATCACATATTTTGACTTGTTAAAATTAACATAGCAAAGAGATAAGTTGTTGAACGATATGAATGAGAGGAGCTGTAAAAACCCCACCACCTCAAGCACCCAAATCAAGAATACATGTCAAAACCTGTTAGTACCACTAGTGTAGCCCAAATACCATCAGTTATGGAGGCCACGTTATCTAAAATGAATCGAGAATCCCAAGATGTTAGCGCAGCCATGATAGGGAGGAAATTGAAATCTATGACTCCACCATTCCTCATCATGTTTTAAATTTTCAACATGAACATCCACAATTGCTTGTTAGATTCCAGTGCCTCATCCACTGTTATGCCTTATGTTTTTGCTAAAGGACTTCAGGCCATACTTGAAAAAACTGGGACTTAAATCATGCAATTAGATAGGACAAATGTGAAAGTAATTGGAGAATTGAAAGATTTATTGATTGAGATGGCTGCTAAACCACAGTACACACAAGTCATTGATACAGTGGTAGTTGATATACGAGAGCCTTATGGAATGCTTCTTAACAGGGACTGGTCAGCGAAATTGAACGGATACTTCTCGATTGATTGGTCCCATCTCTTGATGCCTTAGAAGGGAAAAGGTGATATGCAGACAGTTGATAGGGAAAGATACATGAAGTATGTGATAACGGAACTAAATGGTCCCAATGAACCTATAATGTTTACCAACTTCGTCGTTGGGAACTATAGTTTCAATTTTTATGCTATAGAAACTTGTTTTGGAGAGTTTCATGTAGAAACCGTTGAAGAAACTTTGACACACACAGTTGGAAATTCCATCCCATAATCTAACTGATGAGCTATCCTGTATTATAGTAGATGATAGGACTAATTTCTTAGATAGTAGTTCCATTGATGTAACATTAGATGTTTTATTATGGACACTCTATTTTGATGGCTCTAACTACCTTGAAGGTGCAAGTGCTAGAAGTATTCTCATTGACCCGCAAGGGAACCAACATCTAATGGCCAGCCAGTTGGAGTTTTCATGCACCAAAAACATAGCAGAATATGAAGGCCTACTGCAAGGCCTGAAGAAAGCCATTGGTATGAATGTGAAGAAATCCATTGGTATGAATGTGAAAAATCTTAAAGTTTTTGGTGACTCATAGATAATCGTAGATCAGGAAAGGAAAAGGATCCATTGAAATTCTCCATACCTAGTGAGGTACCAGCATGACGTATGGGACTTAATTGGCAGTTTTGATTGCTTTAATATTACATACACACCTCGAGGCCAAAACCAAGATGCTGATCTGATGGCTAATATGGCTGCTAAACTTTTGCTTGATTTTAGATTAAAGAAAACTAAATGTTCGATTGAATTGATTTTCAAACCATACATGCTTGATAACATCTCGAATTGGCAGGTGTTCAAAGATGATGAGAAAATCCTTGAGTTCTTGCACTGGGAGAAGACATTCAAGAATACAGTCATTGACGAAAAGGAGCATGACAAGCTTATGAATGAGAGGGAAGATGAAGAAAAGGATCAGCCCAATATGATGCCAAAATTAGTTGTTAAGATGGAACACTTGTATGACTTCCATGATAAAATCAAGAAACTGACTAACTGTAAAACGCACAGTTTGTCGATGAAGTATGAAATGGTCAACCTTGGGACAAAAGGAGACCCAAAAAATGTTAATCTGGGCCTTGGGTGCTCTCCTCAAGAAAAGGTTGCATTCGTCAAGTTATTCAAAGACTATAAGGATGTCTTTGCATGGAAATATGAAGACCTAAAGACTTTTGATACCAGTGTTATGCAACATTTGATCCCTTTGGAAACTGAGGCCAAGCCCTACCAACAAAAATTATGTAAGATACATCCAAGCCTCGAACCATTGGTGAAGAAAGAACTAAACAAGATGCTAGATGCTAAAATCATCTTCCCGGTCAGACAAAACCACTAGGTAGCCAATCTCATGCCAGTGAGAAAGAAAAATAGAGACATCAGGCTATGTATTGACTTCAGAAATCTGAACAAAGCCTCTCAAAGGATAACTATCCTGTCCCTTCTATGGAACACATCCTTCAGTGCGTCTCTAGGTCTGAAATGTTGTCCCTATTCGATGGGTTCTCAGGATATAATCAAGTAGTGGTATCTCAAGGAGATCAGCTCAAGACAACCTTCAACATCGAATGGGGCACATACGCATATCGTAAAATGCCTTTTGGGCTCATTAACATGGGTGCCACGTTCCAAAGAGCTATGGACATAGCTTTCTGAGGTTTCATGTACAGATCAATAGTGGTGTACATGGATGACATCACTGAGTATTCATATCGTAGAAGAGATCATATTTATCACCTGAGGAAGATTTTCGAAAGATGTCGAAGGTATGGAATTTCTTTGAATCCCAAGAAGAGCATCTTTACGGTCACGGAGGGGAAACTATTCAGTCATATCCTTTCTAAAGATGGGATTGTGATTGATCTTGAAAGAATACAAACCATCATGATAATACATCCCCCTACCAAAAAAAAAACCATGAAATATTTCTTCGGGAGGATTAATTTCGTTAGAAAATGCGTCTCTGACTTGGTAGAAATAGTATGCCCCTTACAGCTGATGATGAAGAAAGACGTTGTGTATAAATGGAGCAATGAAGCCAAGGAAGCATTCTGGTGAATCAAGGAAGCCATTGTTGAAGCTCTTGCACTGGTCAGCCCTGATTTTATAAAGCGATTCTTCTTATACACCTTTACTTCTGACCTTTCATATGTCGTAATTCTCACTCAAAAAAATTATGATGGCAATGAAGTCCCCATTTCCTACATGTGTTCAAATCTCCAAGGAGTGGAACTGAATTAACAAGATGTGGAGAAACAAGGCTATGCAGTTTTGAAGGCCGTTAAACATTTCCGCCCTTATTTAATAAAGGCCAAGACCAAAGTCATCATGCCCCATCCTACTGTAAGAGCTCTCTTTGTGCAAAAAGAAATGGGTGAATGGAGAGGGAACTGGATAACTATCCTTCAATACTTTGACCTGGAGATAAAGCCAACATAGATAGTTCGAGGGCAAGGACTTTGCAGGCTAGTAGTAGAAGCCTTAGCAGATGAAAAGGAGGAATCTGAAGAATCAGGAATACCGAGCATGCAATATGCACAAATGGAGCTCAAGGAAGAGCCCTTCTAGAGTAACGAAGTGCTGATGTATGAGAGAGAAGTATCAGAAGCCCTTTTCGACACCGATTTGTGGTACTATGACATACGCTTCTATCTAGTTTGGGGATCATGTTCTGAACACCTAGATGCATCATAGAGGAGGGAACTCAGGTTGAAGTATAATCTATATCATTTGGCCAACAATGTATTATACAGAAAAAATCATGATGGAATCTAGTTGCAGTGTTTGGAGAAAGATGATTCCAACCATGTATTGAAAGAAATGCACGACGGCCCAGCAGGTGGTCACTATGGTGGAGAGACCACTGCTCATAAAACATTGAGAGCTGCATATTATTGGCCCATAGTGTTTAGAGACTCAAATGCGTACACTTGCAAATGAAAGGTGTGCCAAACTGCCACAAGACGAGAAAGAAAGCCCGTTGTTCCCCTCAAGCCTGTTATGATTTATCGACCATTCCAGCAATGGGACCTAGATGTCATAGGTGAGATCACTCCAAATTCCTCATAGTAGCACAATTATATAATCACAGTGACTGATTACTTCACCAGATGGACCAAAGCCATCCCGCTCAGGAAGGTGAATGGAGATGAGGTAATATCATTCATTGAGAAATTCATTATCAATAGGTATGGAATCCCTCACGCTCTCAATTTTTATAACACTTCTTCATTTTCATCTCTGAGACTAACTGAGTTTTCCATTGATAAGTCAATCCACATAGAGTATGCAGCAAACTATTACACCTAGGGAAATGGATTTGCAGAGTCTTCCAATAAAAACCTTATCCGCATAATCCGCAAGTCAGTCACTGATAGCCAGAGGAACTAGTACAACGCCTTGACAAATGCCCTCTGGGCCGATAGGGTCACCCCTAAAGTGGCCTTAGGAAACTCCCCATACTTCCTCATCTATGGATAGGAAGTGATCTTGCCCCCAAACGTTGCCCTTCCCTCCTTACAACTCTCCCAAGCTTCAAGAGGAACCCCTTCAGCCCTGCTTCAAGAAAGGATCGACCAACTGATGACGCTGGAGGAATCAAGGGATAGAGCTAGAATTAAATTCAAAAATCACCAAATGATTATAAGAAAATGGTTTGATCATCATCCGGTGAGAGATAAAGATTTCCAAGTAGGCTAGCTAGTCCTGAAATGGGACTGAAAATATCCTTGTTAGGCCACATCTGAAGAGATACTTCCAGTAACCACCGCATTGGTGGTTGCCTCTTGGGTACGTTAGAGTTCATTACATTTTGTTGTTAGTTTAGTTGTATTTTTGTCCTTTCCTTCGTTTTCTGCCAAGTCTATTTTCCTATTGTTTTGAATTACATTCCTTTTCAACTAGCTGATTGTAGTCCTCCAGTCTCATTCTGCCTTTCAAATCTTCCCTCATTCACTACTCTCAGCCTTTCCCTTCCTCATTAACTTGTTGATGATTCTGTTGTTCTTGAATCCATAATTTCCTTGAAAATCAAACAAACTTTCTATCATCCCATGAGCATTTGAGAATCAACATTGGAATGCAAACCGAAACCCATCATCAGCATCTGTTGGGAACTATGTGAGATTTGTCGATAACTTGGATATCTGAAGCATGTAGCAGCATATTTATAAAAAAAAAATGTGTAACTATAGCTAGACTGGAATGGAGGAATGCTGCATTTAAATAAATCCCACTCAGACCTAGCCTATAGTTGCTTGTAAGGTTTACAATCATTCTCCATTGGTCCCATCTACCACACTAAATGGTCCAATAACTATTACTCATAAGTAAACCTCCTTTCATGGGCTAAGCTCACTATCTCATACGCTGTGGCAAATCTAATTGTGCTATAGTCCTTATGCCTGAAACTGGAAGGACTTATCTCAAAGAAATGAAATGCGGAGTCCTTGTGCCAATCTGGATGGATAGGTTGTTTGGGAAGTCGGTTAGAGCAAGGACTATTGTTGGGCTCAGAGTGTCAGTTGACACAGCAAGCCCAACCTTTCTTAAGCAGTTTAAAAAGACGACATGATTCATGACTGTGCCCCATTTGATCAATGAAAATATAGCACTAAAATTCTCATATAAAGTTCAAGATAAACATGTCTACATCAAGGTTGATGAGCAATAAAGAGCTAAGGTACACACCTAAACATGTATGGAGAGACCAGTGACGGATCCAAAGGGATTTTTGAAAGTGGGAAATAGGTAAAGGAAGGTCAATAAACCCCATAATACTTCCATTGGAGAATGCCTGTCAAAATCATATCAGTAAGTAGAAGCTATTTGTCTCTATCCCTCCTGAAGCGGTTAATGCTTAAGTGGAACCCATGCTTGTCCATATATATAGTTTGCATTTCATGTTTATCTGAACATCCTAATGTTTTATTTATTTGAAGGTTATTTGGAAATAGAGATAACTGCTTTGCCCAGTGGTTCGCCATTTGTTGTGGCCGCAACTACCACCCTATTAAAACATGTTCTGACAACAAATTTTTGAATGGGTCCCCTAGAAGTTTGATTTTTCATTTTTCGGAGTGATCTGTTTCATCACAATGATGTTAAATCTTTGCCTAGTTAGATTTTCTATGCCTGATGGCTAATCTATTGAATAAACCTCCAACGCAATGGTTCATTCTTGACTCAGCATAGCCCTTTATTCACTCCCTCCATCAGGACCTCTTAATCTTCACAAACATACATGATATCTTTATGAGATCAGGATCATTTAAAATTACTCTGGGAGTGATCTTAGCTTTGGGTTTACAGGGTCCCTTTTGTTTTTTGTATTTAGTTCCCTGTTTTTTGTCTTCTTCCTCCTTGTCTTTTGTTCCATTGTTTTCATTAGTTTTGGCTCCTACTATATCCTCTTCCATATTTCTTTTCCCTTCCTCCACAGTACCTCTAGCATTTTCTAGAGGTTTCTTGCCTCAGCTTGCTACGACCTCCTTATATGAGGGACTGGAGTTCCCTCCTCTGCGACCCTCTATGTGGATCAACCTTTGCAACTATTTGAAACCCTCAATTTTCACCCTCCATTAACTCCCTCGAAAATATATTTCTAAATCACCTCAGAGGAGGTTTTCATCTATGATCTTTTCTCTTCTTCCTTTTTTCTTTCTTACCCACTGGTCACCTCAAGGAGGTTTTCAATCACCGAGCCAATCACAGATGCCTCCGAGCATTGAAAACTATATGTTTGTTATCAAAGGTTTAATTAGTTTAACAACAAACTAATTGGAGTTTGAAAATCAAAATCATTCATAGGAAAATAATAGGACAATGGCGAAAGTCACTATTGATAAAAATAAAGCTAGAGTCACTATTTCCATTGCAAATAACTGAAATTTGGGCAGTGGTCTAACAGTTAGTGCTCATTTGCTAGGAAGACTCATCAATACAAACATTTTTTTCGACGGTCTATCGTCTCTCTAGATCCAAATCATATATATTGTTATTCTCAAGTTCTACCTTTCAAGTATTGATTTATTACTGACCCTTTAAAACACGATTCTACCATTCCACTTGATTTTGTTTTATCAAGAGAATTGGTAGGACCTTACAATCATTTGTTTTACATCAATAAATAACCTTCCATCAATGATATAAAGAGTAACAAATACACAAAAAAGTCCAAATATGCGCTTGCTGTATACCTATTTTCTATGACTCATCAAACCTTACTCGTGGGATTCCAGACCTATGTAATTACAAAATGTGCCCCTCCACTTTCCTATGCTCTATCAGTTTCCAGTTAGGTCTGGTTGATAAGTTCAGATCTATTTTGTAATGGAGTCCAATCTATCAGGACCAAACATTAGATGGATTTTTAGTGTTATACAAGCATGAGTTGTATTGTTGTTTTTGGTCATTGTTGGTGCTATATCCAAGTTTTTCAAAGTTTATGTCTAGGAGCCTTATTGGATAAGAAGATATCTAGAAAGGAAAGGAGTGAAGATTCAAGAAGTATGTATCCCCTACTTCTTTATTGGACTAGATAAGGACTCCTTATAAAAGTATTAAGAATGTTTCAAATCACTATAAATCCATGGCACTAACCTTTCCTATCATTGGAAACTCCTTTACATGGAAAAATGGAAATGAGAAGAATGGAAGGATGAACTTAAATCCAATTATCGGATGTGGTGAACAAATTATTCTTGGTAGTAACCTAATAAACCATTTTTCCTATAGAAAAAAAGGAAGTAGTTTTTACTTTACATCAAATTATGTATACTAATTCTACAAATGTTTAGCAGTGGCGTTGGGAATCAACATAATCTATCAATCTGGGTGGGTAATGGAAGGATTCACGGAATTCCTTGATGTGGGTTAAAAAAAATGTTACATGGATGTACAATATAAAATCAGGTTATATATCTTTAATGGATATTTTTGGTGAAGAAGATGTGTGATGGTGGAATAAAATACAAAAAAATAAAGACACCTAAGGAACAAAAATCTTCCTATGGCTCAGAATGAGAGATAAGGTTCCAACATGGGAAGGCTTACATAAAAGAGGAAGAAAAGGATCCAACATGAGGAATGTGGAAATAATTACTCATTTAGTTATTCATTGTCCATACGCTTAGTATCTGTAGAGAGATCTAGAAAAAATAACTGGAATGGACAATGCTTGAAGAGGTACTTCGATGGAGGAATGCCTTAGATCTTGGTTTCAAAAATAGGAATTAAGAGATTTTTGGGCAATTATATGTGTTGCTAAATGGGTTATTTGGTTGGTACATGATGCCCAAATATTGGAAGGGAAACAAATTCAAACTTCCAAGGTTTACAATCAGGTCTATGGAATTTTTCATGAATGCAAAACATCTTCAAAGATATGACAACAATGGTAGGTGAGAAAACATATATTGACAAATCCTCTCCATGAAGTTTCTTTGATGGCGCTAGACAAGGAAAAGCTAATTTTAGAAATGCAATAGTTCTTTTATTCCCATCTGAAGATACCCTCAGCACATTCAATGTTGGTCTGCGAATTGGGTCAAACAATTACACTAAAATAATGGTCCCTCGTCTTCTTTTCAAAAAAATCCATGGACAAAGGGCAAGGAAACTACATGTACATGGGAGCTAAATGGTTATTAAATCAATGAAAGGGGAGATCAAAATTCAATGTATTAAGTTGGAAGGTTTTGGAAAACTAGTTAAAAGCGAGATCATTCTTGTTCGTTGCCATATCACACACTCATGTATATTTTGAACAGAATATGTTGGTTCGTGCACTTTCAAAATAATCTCAACAGGTCAAAGTTGGATTATCTATTTTAGAAGAATTTATCTTTGGTGTCTTGACAAAGTCAAATATTCTATCCTTTTATCTGAAGGCTAATGCTCAGGAGTCATTCTCACTATTATTTGTTGTATATTCTGCATTATAAATTTCTTAGGATAGTCATGAGACTTACTTTTGGTACCAACCTTTAGAAGATAATCTCAAGTTATTAACAGTAGAATGTAAGGGGGATTTATTCACTTTAAAATATGATCTTTTTAATTCATATGTATTGAGAGGAAAAAATTGAATAACTTATTTATGTTCATCTTGTTTTGTACACATTCCTAGAGCGAAAAAAGAATATGATTTCCATTATTTATTTTGAATAGAAATTATAATTTTTTCCAAGGAAAAAAATTGAACTCGTACTATGATTTAGACAATCTAGGTGGAAAAGCATTCAACTTAATATGTACCTATCTAGAAAACTGTCATTAATTTACATGGAATTTCAAGTGGAAAATATAAATCCTCTTGTAAAATCTCCATTTAGTTCAAAATATGAATAAAACCAAAACCAAGATATGTAACTTTTTAACTAGACTAATGAATGACAAGATAGATATACAAAATCAAAATTTCAAAAAGGAGAAACATTCACATTTGCAAACTATGACTAACTTCAAATATCATATTACGTATTCATAAAAATTTATTCCTTTCCTTCATTAATTCTAGAATGGATAGGAAATTGTGCTAAAGATAGATGGAAAAGAATGTGAGAGCAAAGAATCCTGGAGTTGATTGAACAAATAACCAACTAATGCTTCTACAAGTTTAGGAGGTACTTCCATTCAAGAAACATATATAAGAAAGCTAAGGAGATCTTATAATTTACATAATTTGTTATGAAACTAGCTCACAAAAAGATAGAAAAGACAGATCAGTGCCTTAGAAATAAGCCTCTTTGAGGTTGCAACATCCTTTAAATTATACAAATGAACAATTCTTAGACGATTCAAATGAAAAAAACTCCTTTCTATATATAGGAGTCTAAGGGGTCACAATATAACCAAATCCGAACTAACAATAATAACATAAAGGCACAAAAATAATAATAGTGGGATTCTATGGGGCACAATAATAACAATATGGGGACAATAAGGGCACAATAATAACAATAAAGGATACAATGACAATAGTAATGGGGGAATCACTAGTATTATAGGGACCTAACATGCCCCTCTCCTTCAAAAGAGTGTTGTCCTCAACGCTTGAGTAGTTTTGGTTGCTTCTGTATAAAATTCTCATCCTCCCATGTGGAATCTTCAATGGGTAAGTTCTTCCACTTGATGAGATACTTTGAAATTGATTGATTTCGTAGCTGTTGCATTCCTATTTCTTTGACTACTTCAGGTTCGAATATGATTTTTCCTTCCTCATCAAGTTTTGGCAATATTTTTTGAATTGGAAGCTTGTCACCTATAACCTTCTTTAAGCATGAAACATGGAAAACTGGGTGCACTCAAGAAGTTGGAGGAAGCTCCAATTTGTTTGCCATAGTACCTATCTTTTGCAACACCTTGTACGAACCATAATACTTTTGTGATAATTTATTATTCTTATTCGCTTGCTTGAGGGACATTTGTGTATATGGTTGTAGCCCGTAGGAATACCCAAACATCTACATCAAAAGTTATTTTGTTCTGATGTTGATCTGCCTATTGTTTCATTCTATTTTGCAGCGAGGTGAGGTTATCCTTTAAGAGTTGGAGAACTTGTTGTTGATGCTCGATGTGATCTTCCACTACTTGAACCTTAGAATTTTCTATTAAATATGATCTGATAGATGGTGGATGATATCCATAAAGTTCCAAAAATGGGGTCATTTTTGTTGCAATATGGAAGGAAGTGTTATACCACCATCCAACGAGAGGTAACCATTTGACCCATTGTGTATGTTTATTAGATACAAAGCAACAAAGATATCCTTCGAAACATTTTTTTACTATCTCAGTTTGCCCATCAGATTGAGGATGATAAGATCAGCTATGATATAACTCAGTACCAAGACATGAAAATAAGTTTGTCCAAATATTTCTAATGAAAATGGGATCTCTATGGCTTACAATAATTTTTGGGTTAACATGTAGCTTTTGAATTGTTTCCATAAATATAGTAGAAATTGTACTCACTTTAAATGGATGAGATAATGCACAAAAGTTTTCATACTTGCTAAGTCTATCAACTACCACCATGATAACACTCTTTTCATCAGACTTAGGTAAACCTGTGATAAAATCCATTGAATCCTCCTCCCAACAGTGGCTTGTAATGGATAAAGGTTTTAATAGTCCTAGGGTCTTAATTGTTTCAAATTTATTTGTTGGAAAACCAAAAATTTTGTCACAGAATTTTGAATATCTAATTTAGGGCCATCCCACAAAAGATCCTTCTTAATAGTGTGCTAGGTTTTTAGAAATCCTGAGTGCCCTCCTAAGGTCGAGATGTGCAATTCCCTAAGAATATTTTGTTTGAGTTGGGAATTCTTAGATAGGTATAACTAATCCTTGTACCATAACGAATCATTTTTCTAGTTAAATGTATCAGATGTACTAGGATCTTGTTGTATCTTTTGAATGAGTGCCCACACTTCCTCGTCATTCTTCCATTCATCCCTTGCTTTGTTTATACAATCTGGTTGGATAATACAAATGACGCAAAGAAATCCTTCCACAGCCTCATCCTTTCTTGAGAGTGCATCTACCACAACATTTTTCCTCCCTTTTTTGGAGATGATTTCAAAGTCATAACCCAACATCTTTGTGACCCATTTTTGCTACTCTTCTAAAGATAATATTTGTTCCAAAAAGTATTTAAGACTATCATGATCTGTTTTTACCTTAAAGTGTACTCCCACTAGGTAGGGTTGCCATTTCTTAAGTGCATGTAGTATTTCCAACATTTACTTCTCACAAATAGCTTTGTGTAAATACTTTCCTTTGATTGGATGACTTTCAAAAGCAATGGGTCTTTCTTCTTGCATTAAAATAGCACCAATTCCATTTCTTGAGGAATCACATTCCACAATAAGGGTTTTTGTGATGTTCAATGTAGCTAACACTCATGCTTGGCACATTACCTCTTTAAGATGTTAAAAGGCCTTCGTTGCTTCTGGAGTCCATGAAAATACATCTTTCTTCAATAATTTGTTAGAGGTGCTGCTATTCTCGTATAATTCTTAACAAAGTTGTGATAATACCTTGTAAACCCAAGAAATCCTCGTAGATTCTTTATGGATGTGGGGATTTTCCATTCCTTAATGGTTTTAATTTTGCTAGATTCTACCTTAACACCTTCATGAGATATAATATGACCTAGATATTCCACCTCTTGTACTCCAAAGAAACATTTGGAGATTTTTCATATAATTGTTTCTCATCTAATAGTTTGAGCACCGTGTCAACATGTTGGACATGATCCTTCCATGACTTGTTGTAGATTAGTATATCATCAAAAAATACTAACAAAATCTTTCTAAGGAAGGGTTTGAAAATGGAATTTTCATCAAAGCTTGAAATGTAGAAGGTGCATTAGTAAGGCCAAAATGCATGACCAAAAATTCATAATGACCCTCATGAGTTCTAAATGTTGTTTTTGGAATGTCTTCAGTCTTCATTCCCATTTAATGATAACCCAAATGAAGATCCAACTTGGTGAAGTGAATTGATCCATGTAATTCATCCAATAATTCATCAATGATAGGAATGCGAAATTTATCTTTAATACTGAGCTTGTTGAGCTCCCTATAATCTGGACACATGCACCATGATCCATACTTCTTTTGAATCATTACTACTAGAGCAAAGAAAGAGTTTTAACTAGGTTTAATTATACTAGCCTCTATCATTTCTGCAACCATACGTTCAATTTCACTCTTTTGGAAAGAGGGATATCTGTAAGGCCTCATGTTTGGAGGAACACTTCCCGGAATCAAATTAATAGCATGTTCATGATCATGAATAGGTGGGAGGCCTTTGGGAGTCTCAAATACCTTGGAATGATTGTACAAGAATTTTTGGAGATTTGGAGAAATGGATGATTTCGATGTGGGAACCTCTAGGTGAACATAATTGTGCAATTATGCCTTGTTGTTATTTCTTTAGAGGCTTTTTCATTTTGTTAGAGTTGATTATGTTTCTCGGTTTCCCTGCGATACCGCTTAATTCAACTTCCTTTCCTTCTGAAGATAATTTCATGAAAAATTATTGAAAATTAAAAGCTATTGTAACCAAGGATTGTATCCATTAGACTCCTAGTACAACATCAGCACCACCCATTAGAATGGAAAGAATTGGGTTATTCAATACATATTCTCCCATGGATAGCTTGATATTATGGCACTTTCTTGAGAAATTTATGGTTCTTCCACTTGCAACCATCACTTGACACTCTGGTGTTGGATATAGGAAGCAATTCAATTCATTGACTATCTTACAATGAATAAAATTATGGGTACTTCCCGAATCAATCAACACTATTACCTTTTCCTTCTTGATATGCCCTTCTATCTTGATAGTTTAAGGAGTGGTAATTCTAACCAATGGATTACAAGATATGGTTGGATTAATTTCTTCTTTTTGTAGGGTTTCTTCCTATTGTATATCCTCTTCTTTTGATGTTTCTTATTCCTTTTCTTCCTCCTCTTCACAATCTATGTAAAATAATTTCTTCTTGGCACACTTATGACCTTTAGTGTATTTTATATCTGTTGTGCTATACAACAACACCCCCCCCCCCCCCCCCCTCCGCATTTCAAATTTTTAATCTTAGTCTAAGGATGCTAAATAAGGAATAGGTCCCCTTTAGGATATAAAAAGCAATAACACTTTTTGAGTAAAAATAGATTTTCCATAATTTTCATATAAAAGTTGCTTTATGAGTGTTGGGAACCACTCATCACAAATCGTAATTTCTTAAGACCAATGAAAATACATTTGAAAAGTTGCGGTGTGATCAAAGTCATCACAAATTCGTCATCACAAAGTTTTAAATTGAAATAATCCATTTATAAACATGCGATGTGATATAACTATCACATTTCGCATATCGTTAATCCTAAGGAATAAGTTATGGCATTTCGTTGAAACCTTGCGATGTGATAAGGCTATCATATATTTCATATCGCTAGTCCATAGGAAAAATTCAAACCACTCCATTGAAAATTTGTGATGTGATATAACTATTGAAATCGCGATCGCATATTGCATATCTCCCTCCCAATAGAAGCAAGTAATATATACTATGAGGACTCGTGATATAGTGTTAAATTAGTTATAAAGGAAAACATGATTTACGAAGGAAAAACATGATTTTCCAAGTTCGAAAAGGAACCTACCAACTCTATGTGCCAACTCATCACTCATCACAATCGCAACAATACAAAGAATTCTTTCGAACATACCACTTGTAACTCCTGATTTGTGATATGTGATGGCTCTACAAGTATTCAAATAATACAATCACTAATCGCAAAATCACAAAGTTATGGAACCTCTTCTAAAAGGACCATTAGAAAACTTGCAACACGATAT
The DNA here is from genome assembly GCA_031772625.1 of Pinus tabuliformis. NCBI lineage: Eukaryota > Viridiplantae > Streptophyta > Pinopsida > Pinales > Pinaceae > Pinus > Pinus tabuliformis. The sequence goes on from CM062817.1 coordinate 1,171,161,574, forward strand.
ATATTAATTCAGCATTAAAGTTTCACATCATGAGGATACGATAAATCATTAAGAGGCAGTTATGGTTACAATCCTTTAAGGATTTAATGCTTTGTGACTATGTACAATATGAGATATTTTGCATCTAATGCACATACACTAATTTTAGTTTGTAATTAGTTGTATTGGCTGCTCTCAAAGTTTTTTGCCTATCACTCTCCTCTTTCTCATTTTTTAGTGTAAATCTAGAATCACTCAGTTAGTCAAGATGTCTAAGAAAGCTCGAAAGGAAATCAGAAGGAGATATAAGAAGAAGCAACAACTGATACACACTCAAGGATTTGGCCAGCGCTTTCATCGATCGAATAGTGTCCTGTGCAAAGCTTTTACCATATAATGATATGGTAAGATGGGTAATCGAGAGAATTAACATAACGGATAGAGCTTTCTTCACAGTTGATGGAAGGATGTTTGGATCCTTCAAACCTGAAGACATCAAGAGAATGTATCACTTTCCATATCCACAACAACACTACAACAAATCATTCCTAGAATCTTTTGCCAATGAGAATCAGACTATATCAGACCCTATCAAGAAATGGAGACACTTTCCTAACAAGAACAAACATGAATCATCCAGTATGTATTCTGTGGGATCCTTCACGTCTCCATATTTTTATGCTACTGCTATGATGTGTAGATTCTAAAGAATCCCCGATTTTGCTATATTTTCTATTGAAATGGTTCCATTGATAGAAGCAGTGATAAAATCCTTTGTGATGGATTGTGCAACTGTCCTATAGGATAAAATGGCTAGTCAAATACTAGATTATAAAAAGAACAAATATGTCACTACCTGAGTTGTGCCCCCATTCTATATGATTGCTTACATAGTTGACACAATTCGTTTCAATTCCGAATTTCCCATCTTAGGTTGGAAATGGATTGTTCGGGATCCAAACCCCATTCATATTTACCATAAATACTTATGGAAGTCCGAATACAAGAATCATTTATACAGGATTTTCCATGGTTTCATCCTACCCGTCCATCAAGCTATGCTTAATAAACCTTCTCCTCGGCTGTCTAACGAGGCTAGCATTGATTTAACCTCAATCAACAGTTGGTTCAAGGAAGAGAGGTTCACCTATGTTAGGGATTGGCAGCATTACAGATCCTCACGCCCTTCCAATTTACATTCCAGATAAGCTATTAGCCAGGGAAGTAGCTTACCATATAGTGGAAGAAGGGATGGCTCCAAGAATCAGTTGTGGCCTCCCTTTCCTCTTCGGTACAAGACCTACTCATTGCATGATTTGAAGCATGCCGAGAAAGAAGAAAAGAAGACAAAGGATTTGAGTCTAGCTATTATCCCTAAAAGACAATATGACCCAAATAAGGTTGCTTTAAATTTCACCACTGAGATGAAAGTTAATAAATTCATGCATGAGGAAGATGAGTTTGATGACTTATTTGCTTCACCAAAGTTATTCTCAACAGTAAGTCATCTACAAAAATTAAAATTGGGTGCTAAGAAAATAGACAAATTCATTGAATACAGGACATAGAGGTTACTGACAGTACCTTTGGATTTATTAAATATTACACCAATCATTCAACAAGCAGAGCACAACAGAGAGTAGGTTATAGAAAATATTTTTGGAGAAGTTGAAACAAGTGATAAGGCTAGTGAACCACTAAGAACTGATGTTCAAATTGATCCCATATAGATTAAATAATAGGAGAAATTTGATCAACAGATCAAAAATTACAATGATCCTCAAAACATTATCACATGAGCACCTCATAGAACACAACGACCCATTATTCCTGATATTGTGATTCAAGAGACACCCAACAAAGACACAACTAAAAAGGAGATAGAAATAATCGCTGAAAATCCTTCAGGAGAGATTACATTGAACATTGAGGCAATTCCAACTTTTGGATGTGTTTTACAGCCCAAAGCATAGGGTTGAAGTCAAGAGGTAGAGGAAATTGAGGAAAGTAGACCAAACATCATCGACAACTCCTCAATTTGAATTTATGAATGTCATATGGAAAGATTCATAGGTTAATTCTTCTGAGGATTTGACCAATTTATCTCAATTTGTAGGGGCATACACAACTGCTAAAACTGATAAAGAAACTGAAGTTAATCAATTGATCAAAGAAAAGGATCAAAAGATTAATCAACTTGAAGAACAATTGGTAGTAGAGCATCAAAAGATTAATCGGCTTGAGGAACGGTTAACAGTAGAGAAACAAAGGAGTGAACATCTTAAAGAACAATTAAACCTAGAAAAATAGAAAATTGAGTAGAAGGTCGTTCAAAGACAAAAACACTTGTCTCAAAAGCTCGAGGAGCTTAAATTGACACATCACCAAGAGATTAAATCTAAAGAATAGTAAATCACATAGTTACAACTCTCTATAGAACAATTCAAATAGTATCCCAAGGTTGAATAGTTTAAGAAGGAAGCCTTAGATGCAAATAACACTTTATCTCAACAGCTGAATCTACTCTACTAGAAAATATCTCTTATTGATTCATTATGCATCACAACGACATCACTGATTGACAAAGTAGCCAATACCAGGTTAGAATTTGAAGATGTGGATGATAAAGTCACAGATTATCTCTCCTGGCAAAGCACAGAAGATGGAAGATCTACTAAATTACCTAAAATTGAAGAGTCTCATAAAGAGATATTGTTTTCAGAATGGGAAACACAGTTGATAAATGTAGAAAGAGCTACCTCCCAGGATAGGGCTATAATGAATAATGTTATTGAGCTGGTGAATGATAACCTATATGGTGCCAATTTAATTTCTGATTGTCCCCCAGGAAATCTTCCAAAGGCGAAAGCTTTAGAGAAATAATGGAAGCAAGATTTGTACACCAAGGGGGAGGAGCTCAAGAGAGTACAAAGTCCTAATTGGCATGCGCATTGGTCCTTTGTCATCAAGCCACATAGCCGACAGATGAATATCAAGTGCCTCGTTGATGTCGTTCATCACATGATGCCTGAGCTCTCAGATGCCACATACATAGGATGGTTACACTCCAAGATGAGTCATCCTCCAAAATTCCAAACCATGCTCTCGATTTGCCGGTTGAAGATAAAAGAGAAAACCTAGATGCAATGAATCTCTTCAAAGGTTATCGCGATTATATTCTTGAAATTCAAATCCCATATTTTGATGAAGGCAGTTCCAACAACTCTCAGCATTTTTTATGGATATTTTGTTTTTAATTTTACTATAAAGACCCTTTCATGTCATTTTAGAAAGCGTCATCAATTTGTATGAAACCAGACTTGAGAAGTTTGCACTTATGCACTTCTTAATATGTTTTTTATAAGCTGTGGATCGAGGTTTAGACTTGTCGTGAAAGAGCTTCATAAAGACTTTCATTTTTGTATCTTCTTAGAGTTTTCAAAATAAGAAGATTGAACCTAATTGTTACTTGCATAACAAGACCCAAATGCATATGGTACTTATATCGTTGCTCTTTTTGTCTTGTTTTATGTAATTAGCATTCCATTGATTTGTTATTGTTGATATATTCTCATGTTTCAAACAATTCTATATTATTTCACTTTTGAATGATGTAGAACTGTTATATTGTATACATATGTCAATGATAAATATTAGTATGTCATTCGATATGTTTTCACATTACTTTGTTTAATTTCTTCTTCAAGGTAATCATCATTTAAATGCATATTTCTGTAGAATCACCAAGAATCACATTATTATGCGATCACTCGGGTTAAATATATATATATATATATATATATATATATATATATATATATATATCAATATATAGATATATGTTTGTATATTTTCACAAGTATTACAATCCAAACCATCTATCATCTTGTTACATATTTTAAACACCCACTCATCAAATCACATCTTCATTAGGAAATTGGTTCGATATAATCTAGTTGGAGCCACCATATGAAATGAAAAAGGAGTTGTATTAAGGGTTGGACCAGGTGGTTATCCCCCAATGTTGTTGCTACGATTTTAGAGGCATCAACATTTTTGGCACTAGAAGGAGGGCCTGACTATGAATGGAAAGTTAATCTAAATATATAGGCAATTGTAAGAGTAAAACTCCCTCACCATCACCTCAAACTTCTCCCTTGCATTCTAAATCTCCTATTCCTAAGGAATAAGTTGAGAAGAAAAATAAAAAACCCACTGCTGAAACCCTAAACAGGCCAGACAGTTCTTCTCCTGAACCTCTTGAAGTACAATATTTGATTCATAAACTTCAAGGGATTTCAATATCCCAAGAAGATTGTGAGTTATCCCAAGGCAGTGTTACTTTCCAATATATCCCATCGCAGCCGCTTACTAGGGCAAAGAGTGAAAATCTTGGCATTCCACCAATTGAATTCCCTCTGCCAAGTAGAAAAAGGGTTAGAAAGAAACCATCAGAATCTAACGGTGAGACTTTTTCCTCATCATCGTCCATTATATCCATACCATTGCAAGGTCATACATCTATTTCCCAACATCAGATCATAGTCCAAACAGGTACAAGAGCTTCAACATCCTTTACCCAATCACTTTCAACTGCTTTGTCACCCTCGTATACTAATAGCTCAACAATGGCACATAATCAACCTCAAACAAGGCCATGGACCAACACAGGAGTTGTCAGAATGCCTGCAACATTAACCCAATTTTCAACACATCTTGAAAAATGGCTACCTAAATTTAATCTCGACAATGGCCTATTAACGGAAGAAAATATAAACAATTCCATGTTATCAATTAACTTGAATGGAGTAATAGAAGAAGATGTTGTTGTTAGACTATTTCGATACTGTTATAGACATTTTTGGGCACTAGAACCCCAATCAAACATGTCCATAAACCAAGGGTTCCTAAGTCCCTAAAAGTGTTGCTTTACACCCTGAAGGAACAAGGTCAGCTGATTACATCATCTCCCAGAAGTTCTCCACAGAAAACTGCTCAAAACTGGTCAAAGCTGGACCATACAGACTACCTAGTGCTGAGGGTGCGATGCATCTCACCTGCCCAGTGTAAAGGGTTGATGCATATTGAAAATCCCTTCTGTAGGGTGCGATGGGCTAGAGTAGACAAATGGCAAAGACAGTTTGCAAGGTGGATCGTCATGGAATCTTCCATAAACTTTCCTGTGAAACTTGCCTCTTTGCATTCGCCCAGGGATGAGTAAGAGATCATCAATCTCCAAGTGGAATCAAGAACTATTAGAGAGAGGACACTAATCAAAATCCCAGAATCTGACTCACCCGCCTGCAATCATCTATATATGGATCCCTCATCCTAGAGATCCAGAGGCTGGAATTTGGTATCTTGCAAGGAAATGTTGTTGGTTTCTTGGTGGAATATCATAGTGTTGGGTGATCTAAGCTTTTCATGAGGTGAAGAAGGCCTTTCATGCTAGGAGGATGATGCTGGGCCAAAACAATTGGTTGTAATCCTCTTTGCTATTCTTGATATTATTAAAGCTATTCAAGTTTTCCTCCACATTCTTATATGTTTGATGATATATGCATTTGTGTGGTTAATATATATCTGGTCCTATATTGTTTATGAATGTAGATCTTTGTTCTTCGATAGTATTATGTTGCTTTGATTCCACATGTGCTCTTTGAAGCTGTGTAGACGAAGGAAAAGCAGCAAGGATCTGTCAGAAGGGTGAGGAACCAAGCAAGGAACTAAGCGCAAGGCTGAGGTTGGTGTCCTTTGTTCCCCTCTTATCTACTTATCATAAAGGAAAGAGAAATTAGTTTTAGTTTGTTTGTTTCTAAGATAGCTACCAATCTTAGTGGTTCTAGCAGCTCCGAGTGGACACTAGATTTCCCAATAACAAAATGCCGACTCCACTAGGGAGAAAATAGATTTTTTTCTTTTCTATATTTGTTTGTTTTATAAACTTACAGACAGAGCCTGAAGTCAAGCCAGCTTGCCTTCAAACTAAATTTGCTATGCAAGTGCAATGTAGATCAATGCTGCTTCAGTCTATCTCTGGGTTTTGTTCATAAATTGAGCAATCGATTTGAAAACCTTCTAATTGCCCTAGTGGTGGCTCTAGTAACCTCATTATATCAGCCCCTGTGATTTATATTAACTAAACATCATTAGCTCGACCTAAATCCCTGAACTAAGCTGCAAACTGTGACCTGAAACCATGTTGAAGTCTCATCCCTGGACCATCGCACCTTCTCCTCTCAGGAACCTGGATGCATCACACCTCACGTGTGCAGTAGGTGCGCTGCATCGCACTTTCCCTATGTTGCAGGTGCGATGATCAGACAAGACCTCTTCTGCAGTCAGATTTTGGTTTCTGTGTTCACTCTCTTCAGCTTTATTCAAGAGTTTTGATGTCTGTGATCAGTATACCACTGTAGAAACTCCCTTGTTTTGCATGATTCCACCTCAATAGTACAAAGAATTGTGAATGTTTTTATGTATTGTGTGCCATTTACAGTTCTCTTTTACAAAAGAGTACCATAATCAAACTATTGTCTTTTTATTTGAGAGTGTCGCAAGTGTATTTTTCAGTCAAAGAAAATAATTCTATTCTTCTTGATATTCGATTATACAGTTACTCTTATATTTGATTTGAATTAGCAGTTTTTCAAGTGTCAAAATCAGCTTTCAATTCAAAATAGCAAAGTGTCATTATTATCTTCCTTTCATTTTTGAAGAGAAATTTGTTAGTACTGTTGCCTTGAAATGATAACTCGGATTTGTACTTAGCATTCTTCTTGTCATTCAAACATTAAGAAAGTTGAAAAAATACATGCATGTGCATTTGCATTTAGACTACTTGTTTGTTTGATTTAGGACAGTGCATCTAGTGTTTGCTCTCTGCTCTATGATGAAAGAATATCGTCTCTCTTTCTTTAGTAGCTAGGATTTTCATTGCAAAAAGAAGATTAAACGATTGTTTATCATCTTAGATTGCATTTTAGGAATTTTATATCTACATCATGTGGTGAACTTGAAAGGAAAATTTCTTAAGAAAGATCAACTGTAAAATGAATTTAATGAACATAAAAACGCTTTGGAATCTAATGCACAACATCTAGAAGTCTAGGATAGAGATGTATTTCGGCGTCGTAAAGCCTAGTAACTGTCGCTTTCATTGTTGGTTGGGTGATTCCTCCTCTTTGAGATGACAAGTGCCAGTACGGACTTGTGCTCCCACGTACCGTCGAGTATATATTGGGAGACCACAATAGGATATATCCTTTATCCATAGGAATCCGTGTCTGCCGCCCTATCGATCGCAATGCATTGAACACAACATTCGGGAAGATTGACTACCGTACCGTAAAAGGTATTCTACAGTTTTGCGATTGGTTTGGTAATCCCTCTGTCTAGATTTCCAGAGTAGTCTCTTTCATTCGTTTTCAGACTCCTTAAAAGAAAATGTCCTTCTGAGCACTTGTCACTTCATGTTCATTAAGAATTGAAGGCGAATAGAGCCATCTTTTGCTTTTTCTCGACTCTTAAAAATTGAAAAAACAAGGTGTGTCAAAGCATCTAAAATTCATTTAATTCAGAATCATTTTCCCCTTTATTTTTAGTTGATCGAGTAATCCACAATCATGGAGGAAAGTCAATTGAAACCACATCGTTCACGGAGACTTACGAGTTAACCATCTTTGTCTCCAGAATCAAAACTAATCCGGACAAAGCGAACTCAATTAACCAGTTCCAAGTCCCCTAGTCTGGTTGGAACAAGTGTTCCGACGCCCTCGGAAACTCCAGTTACTCCAAACATTTCTGGTATCCCTGCCTCTATAGAGGAAGTTCTGCAGCCACCAGAGGACAGTAGAATTGATCCTAGTGTGAAGGTAAACACTTCTATTCCTGAATTGGCTCCATCTGTAGCTAATTGGGAAGGTGTTATTCCCAAAACATCTATCGCTACAGAATCTATACCTTCTTCGGCACCAGAAATATTTTACGGACCTGATGGTCTACCTCTTCCACTTGGTTTGATTGCTATAGAAGAGATTGTGGAGGATCCCCCATCTAGTACTCCATCGCATTTTGGAGTTGGGATCACTCTATATCCTTCTTCATAAAAAATTATTCTACCGTTATTAGAAGTTCCTATAGAGTCACTAGGAAATATTTTGGTACACTAGATATTTCTGAACAACCGTCAACATCTAGGACTATGTCATCTAACACAACAGTGGTAGAACTTCCTACTGCTACTCCGACAATGTTCTCCGGTGTACCATCTGTTGCAACTAGCTCTCAATCGCTGGATGCAATCCATCTAGGGGCTGTTTCAACAGTATGGTCTGTTCCCGTTTGCTCGTCCGGAATAATATCTGGAATCTCTTATGTTGAGTCTCATCAAATTGATCCTTCCCAGTGTCAATTTGGGTAGTCCGGTCCTCAAAGGCAAGTCATTACCTTAAGTACTGGATTACCGCCATATGGGGGGCAATATGCCCTTTCATTGTCTCCTCCGAGAGGTCAAACATACGAGAGTTCGCAACAGAATTTAGGTTATGCTGGAATTACATCCAGTGGTTGGATGCCAATACTACCTCAACAACCAAGAGTTCTATACTGAATGCAACAAAGTCTGCCTATGTCAAATATCCCACTACACCAGCTATTTTGATGGTGTCGCAAGTAAAAGCATTACCTATTGTATGCCAACCTCAAATCTCTCAGGTCGCAATCCAACAGCCCCTTGTCTCTAAGGCACCACCACAATCATCGATTAGTGGCTCCTTAACTGGAGTGAACCAGGCTCAAACAGGTACCATTACCCCTCATCTTGGTCAAACATCCAGTATTGGACAACAGCACATGGTCTCACAACCATGGCTGGTGCAATATCAACAACCACAATTCCAACGAGTTTACCAAGGATCTAAACACCAAGTCTTTGCAAGTAATGGGCAACCATATATTCAAAACAGTCAAAATCAGCCATTTTATAATGGTTATGCCCATCAACCTTACCAAAGTTATCAGCATCAAATGCACTATGCTGGTATGCAAAGACCCACTACTTAGGAAATCCCATCTTATCCTGGGGTATGCTTCGCCGAACCTGAATCAACAGTTCCCTTCATGGAAACTTTAGAGTTACCAGATCTAAATCGGCTAACAAACAATCAAATTGCTTATGCCCCTTGGTGGCCAGCGATTCCTCATAAAATTCCGTCAGATATTCCTAAATTTAATGGAAATATGGGAGAAGACCCATCAAATCATGTGATGACCTTTCATCTGTGGTGTTCCTCTAACACTCTAAATGATGATTCGATTAGGCTTCACCTCTTTCACCTAACATTAACTGGTCCAACAACAAAATGGTATATCGAATTGCCTAGAGCTTCGTTTGATAACTTCAGCACCCTAGCCACAACCTTTTTATCCCATTTTTAGTTACCCATAAGGTATGAAATGGGAACAGAGCTTCTTACCAATTTCAAGCAAACGACGGCCACTCACATATCTGATCATATTCACAAGTGGTGACATCATCGTAGAATGGTAAAAACATATGTTCCTAATCAGTTGTTGGCCGAACGGTTTATTAAGTCATTGTTACCTTCTATTACAAAAGATGTTGGAAAGGGAGGGGTCGTCACTAAAGAGCAAGTAATTTCTCGTGCGCAATATCTAGACTTGATCTATGCTTAGTCTAGCACACTCTACGATAAAATCCCTGATGCTCCTAGACCGAAATTTTCCATTCCTCCCTCTCCTAAATCAAACAAAGACTCTCATGCCGGGGACGGTGTGATAGGAATGACTAGCACGAAAACCGTAAAGTCTATGCTGAAGAAGGCCCGTACAGTTTCAGGTCAAAATGAAAATGAAGAACTTCTCGCCTCAGAAGTAAATGCCGTATCGACTGACAAAGGAAAAGAAACCAAGCAACTAGGAGGCAAGAAGAAAAGGAAAGGGAAGAAGAAGAAACAGGAGGATTCGTCCAGTGAAAAATCTTCTACAAACCCTTCTGGAGATAGGAAACCAAATCGTCCATGCCTTATATGTGATGAGGATCATTGGACAAGAGAGTGTCCATATAAAGATGAGCTTATAAAATTCTTCAAGAATTCAAAAACCTCGTCGGTATTGACTGATCCATTTCCAAATCCAAGAACAAATCTGGTTGCTAGTGATAATGCTTCCGTGTCCCAAGTGCTAATGTTGTCAGTTTCGAAGCAATAAAATGATGCTTTGATATCAATAAGGAATAAAGATTACAGGAATCCACAGTTGTCGGACAACAATGCTAATGATCAGCCTAGTAGTTCGACAAAAAGTTCGACCGAAGTTGTGCCACCGATCATTCCTGAACTAATGATAAAGCCACCAAAGGGAGTAGTACACAAATCGACATTTAATCCTCGTGCCAGAGCAGCACAACATTATAATATAGTGGAGGATCTGGCCGAATCGCCATCCGCTATCTCAACACTTGAGGTACTGCAAAATTGCCCCTCCCAAAAGTAGGCTTTATTATCAGCGATAGGTGGGATTGACCCAACGGATTCCAATCTTCTGTCCTTTAATCACAAAGGATATGACCCTCAGTTACCAGCTAAACTAGCTTTCCAGATTCAAGTGAAAGACCTCAACAAAATTTTTTATCGAACAATTATTGATGAGGGAGAATCTACATGTATTATGTCGATGAGTTGCTAGAAAACTTTAGGATCTCCACCCCGGTCGCTATCTTCGATGACATTAAAAGCATTTAATGGACAAACATACACCCCATATGGGATTTTAAGTAACTTGGAAGTTGAACTGGGGGGCAAAATAGTAGAAATAGATGTTGAAGTAATCGACGGAAACCTCAATTACAACATCCTACTGGGAAGGCCCTGGATATATGCTATGGTAGCTGTTTTTTTGACCTACTTTAGGAAGATTTCATTTCCCTTCCAAGGAGGAATTATAATCATCTACCCACAAACATTTCTCCCCAACAGTTCACAAGTTACAGGAAGCATTCCGATGATCCACGGAAGCCCTCATTCGCTTCAAAATATCATAGTAGACCTACTAAAAGACCCTATATTAATGGGGACTTTTTCCCTACCGCCTCCAATCAATCTGGCAGAAGTGGCAATGGTGGGAACCTGCAATATGATATCTTCTATTCAAAAGATCTCTGAAAACGATATTAACATGGATCATCTGCAGGTATTGCCTCCAAGCCCATAGAAATATTGTAGGAATCAATGTTTTTGGCATGGGAGGCAAACCCAATCAACTCTCATCAAGCGTTTGGATAGATAGGTCTAAGGAATATGGTACCCCTTCAGATCCTTGGTTGCAAGTACATTATACAAATGAAGGAATTGTTCTGTCAATGATGATTGATGGGGCACCATGGGAATATTACCACCATCATTCCCATCCTCCGGATTACAAGGAAGATACTCCTACTAACCTTCATCATCCATCAATTTTTGATTTTCTATCAAATACTGTAAACACGATGGATTCCGAGCGAAACTTTTCCAATATTGAAGAGACTATCTCCATAAATATCTCGACCAAAACAAATGTTGTAGAGAATATTCATGTCGGCAAATCATGTTCTCCTTCAGAACTGGAAATATATCATGCTCTTTTTCGCAATTTCAGAGATGTCTTTGCTTGGTCGTATGATGAAATGCCAGGCATTGACTTGAGCATAGTTGAACATGAAATTAAGATGTATCCAGATGTCAAACCGGTGTGACAACGACTGGCAGGTGCGCCCTAAGAAAGCAGTTGCCATCAAGGCAGAAGTTGAAAAACTTCTCCATGCTGGTTTTATTTACCTAGTTCCTCTAACCGATTGGGTATCAAATATTATTCCTGTAATGAAAAAACAAGGAACGATTAGAGTGTGCATCGATTATAGGGATGTAAATCAAGCTTGTCCGAAAGATAACTACCCTACACCCTTCTATTGGAAACAATACTGAGAGGGGGGGTGAATCGGTATTATTAGATAAATATAACTTTTCTCTTTCCATATTAAGATTCATATGTGATGCAACAAAGATATATCCAGTAAACATATGATTCAGTAATTTGATCTCTAATGACTGCATCAGAACATTATTAACCATATGAGTAGTAAACCGGAGCAGTAAAATAGAACAGATCATCACACATAAGAAGCACACATGAACACCATGATGTAAGGTGGAAACCCAATGCGGGTGAAAACCACCTGCTGCAAGTCATCTCAATCTTCTTTAATAAGAAATACCTTTTACAATAGTTATGTACTGGTGCAGACTTATACCAGTACACTAGCTTCTACCTACAGAAGGCTACAACCTTCTCTCGTTCTCCAGACTCTTCTGGAAAGGAGCTAAAACCCCCTTTGTGCAGGCTGCTGCCTGCTGAAATGCTCCAACCTTTTCTTGTTTTCCAGCTGCTACTAGAAGGGAGCTACCACCCCCTTGGCTCTTATACTAGCTGATGTACTAGTACGTAGGTGCCGACCTACCGAAGGCTACAAGCTTCTCTTTCTTCCTACATGTACCATGTTTCATCAATTTTCAGACTGGATACACTGAAGCACAACATCATAATCTGAAAGGCCACGTTTCATCCAATTTTTATACTGGACCCATTAATATCATTGAAGCACATAATCAATTAATCTTCTGAATCACCCAAACACCAGATCAATACATATACAACGATAATATGTGAGTTAGCAACCAGATCTAGTCCATCAGATCACATAAAGATAAGTCATTAAGAATTTGATCCATTCAACCATCAATACTGAAGCTAAACATAATCATGCTATTATTAGAACTCAATACCAGTAACCAGACATCAATTATGCACCCAGAACCCTGCAGAATAGTCAAAGGTGGTTAAAACAAATTTCAAGTAGGGTCCGCAACTTCACCAATAGACATCTTCGAACATCCACGGATGTGCTTCTTTCTGATATGTGGATATCCGCACCTGCACAGTCTTCTTATTTGCGGGTATTCGCACCTGCACACTCTTCTACTATACGGGTATCTGCACCTACACCATGTCGTACCTACAGTCCTACGGCTACATGCGCACCTACGCACTCTTCCGCTCTGCGGGTATACACATCTACACCGTGTCGCTCCTACAGTCCTGCAGCTAGATCCGCACCTGCACACCCTTCTGCTTTGCGGGTATCCGCACCTTCACTTCGTCGCACCTGCGGTCCTGCGGGTATAGATAGTTTTTCAGTCTTCAATCATACCCCTGAATATTAGATCTACAGATCTGATCATGCGCCATGGAGATCTCGACCCATTTAGATCTATCACTAAGATCTAGCTATCACTCACTAACCGATCACAAGTATTTCAGATCTAGCTCACCTTAAGATATTCAACCCATAAGTGTGCAGCCAAATGATCTCCTTTCCTTTTTATAGCCTTAGGCCTTTCACAATACCACGGACCAAAAACCATAACAATTCAATACCATGGACCCAATACATGGGATCAACACTTTTGGATGCAATACCACGGACCAAAAACATAGGATCAAAAACTGTCGGACTAATACCATGAACCAATCATGAAAGTGCGTGATCTTTTCTCTACATGAAAGAAACTTTTCTCTGCATGAAAGTGTGTGAACTTTTCTCTACATGAAAGAAACTTTTCTCTGCATGAAAGTGCGTGAACGTTTCTCTACATGAAAGAAAATTTTCTCTGCATGAAAGTGCATGAAATTTTCACCATATGAAAGAAACTTTTCTCTGCATGAAAGCGCGTGAACTTGAAAATAACTTTGCTGCACTATAATTTATCATCTGTGTCATTTTCCATGAAGGACAACACTTGTCTCATAATGCCAACAATCTCCCCCTTTGGACTTGATGGCAAAGCTTAACCTGAGAACTGTCATCTGATTCCTTTGAGTTGTCTGACATCCCATGCACTCTGTCACATGTGATATCTCTTTTGTAGATTCATCTAGATATATATAAGTGAGTTGATCTTTTACGAGTTGGTTGTCATCAAGTACAACACATGCATCATAATGTCAACAATCTCCCCCTTTGGACTTGATGGCAACAGTACCAAATCACTCTCCCCCTTTGACATCAAGGGTAAAGGGCGGACCAAGATATTCTCTTCCTTTGTTGTCCATACTCCCCCTGAGTACCTGCTGAAATCTCTGAATGAGCTCCCCCTTTGTATATGCCATGGTGCACCAATCTGTCCATGCTCTTTCTGAGAACATGCTGAAATCTCTGCTCTGCTGAAATATGCTTGTTCATGCTCCCCCTTATTGTAAGCAAGCTCTGCAAAATGATGTTCTACAAGAATAACATGACTCTATACATCATAAATGACCTTCCTATCACCAAAGACTCATACATACATCTATCTCCCATCACAATGGTGATATACCAAAAGTTTACATATGATAACATAAGAGAATGACCTTCCTATCACCAAAGACTCATACATACATCTATCTCACATCTCAATGGTGATATACCAAAAGTTTACATATGATAACATAAGATAATAACTTCATTCATCCCGGGCATAGTGGGGACACCAACATAGGCCGTTACATGACCTGAAGAGATCTCATCAAATGACTACAATAGATAGAGACACACTATTTACATCATGAGTCTTGATATGACCCTTACATCGAATGATGTACATGACATTTATACCAGAGACCAAACACCTAAATAAGATCATGATAAACATCAGCAAGGACACTGTATGATCTACTCCATAGCATTTGTCAACAACAACTAGTCCAACAACTTGTATTAGTGCATGAATCATCAAGGTATGTCTGTATCAACTCATCCTTTTGAACATAATCATTCACATTCTATCATATGTGAGAAACACCATAGCCATCTAGATCTGCATGAACCAAGTAACATCAATTGGGAATATCTGCATCAATCAACATATGTACGAAACAACCTATCATCACATAGGTAAGAACTCATCATCATCATGTCTCCAACAATGCAACTTTGAATAATCATCCATGTATCCAACCAACAATCCTCATCCATATATGTGCCAAGAACAATAGGAATCCTGCATCATAACTCTAATATATGATCGTTATGCATATGACGACAACAACATATGAGTGACTCATCATCAAGTAAAGAAGATGTGAATTCAAGCTATGTGTTATAGAATTTTTTGTGCCTTACAGCATTGAGCATGAAATTTCCATAATCCAAGGGATCCAAAGTCCCTAAAAGAGTTGTTCCTACCCCTAAAGGAACAAGGTCAACCAATGACAGCTTCTCCCAGAAGTTCTCCACCAAAAACAACTCAAAAACAGTCAATTCAGGATCAATTCAGAAGCTCTTCTAGCTACCTGCGTTGCAGTGCAACCCAGTACACTAGCTGGGTGCATTGCAACGCACGTAAAAGCACTACCATGGTGCGCTGAGTGGGAAATGACAAATGTCAAACTCATTCAACGAGGTGGAAAGACCCTGGAAGCTTCCAGAATCTTTTCCAATGACACTTGCCTCAATGAATTCGACTAGTGATGAGTAAGAGGCTCTCAACCTCCAAGTGGAATCAAGAACTGACAGAGAGAAGCCACAAGTCAAAACATAAGCTGACTCATCCTCTCTGCTTACATCTATATATGGATCTCTCACCCAGAGGTTCAGGAGGCTGGAATTTTGTACTTTGCAGAGAATTGCCGTTGGTTTGAGATTGAGATTAGTACATTGGGTGATTTATGCTCTGTTGGAGGAGAGGAAGGGATTCTTTTGCTGGGAGGTAGATGCTGGATCAGAACTCACTTGGTTGTATCTCCTCTTGGACTTTCTTATTCTATCAATAAACTATTTGAGTTTCTCCTACATGCTGTGTACCAATGATGTTTTGTTATGCTTACATGTTTAGCTTAATCTGATCTTGAGCTTTTTATGAATGTATATCTATATCTTTGTGTAGTCTCTCTCTTGTGATCTTGTAGGAATTCGGTGAAGCTAGGCCGGTGAAGGAGCAAGGAGCTAGGAGCTACTGAAGAGAGGAGTGATTTGGATCAACAAACTAGCGGAAGACACAGGTTAGTTACATCCTTCCTCCTCATTTACATTTCATAAAGAAGAATACTCAATTAGTTTAACTTGTTTGTTGCTAAGGCACTATCACACCTTAGAGTGGGATAGGGGCATTCCAGATGGATACTTTTCCCAACATCAAATTGGCGACTCCACTGGGGAACGTATCTTGTTAGTTTATTTGTGTTTCTATTGTTGTTCTTCTCATAAACTCAGGAGTGCCGAATCGAAATGCATTTGCCATTTTCAAATGCAAAGTAGAGATCTGCCACTCTAGTCCACTCACTGGGCTTGTTTTTATGATCTGAACAGCTGATCCACAAGTTCTCTAACAGCCCTTTGTGATAGATCTTAGTCCTCCTTTAAATCATCCCTCTAATTGTACCTAATTGATAGCTTTTATCCGGCCAAAAACTGTAGATTAAACTGCAAACCGTGACCCAGAACCCAGAAACAATTCTCATTTCTGCTTCAGCGTAGACTCTGTGAAGAGGTTCTGCATTTCAACGCAGGTCCCGTGAAGGATACCTGCGCTGAAGTTCAGTTTCTCTGTGCTGAGGGTGCGCTGATCAGCCTTTGCCTTGTGCAGTTGTGGTTCCCTGCTTCCTTTTGCTCAGTTTTATCTCTGTTTTTTACAGCCTGTTATCAGTCAGTGTACCTATCTGAAACCCCTTTTCCTTGCCTCAATTCTGCATCAGTTGTATAAAGAAACTGTGTTTGTTCTTTGTGTATTTGTTACATCATTTGCAGTTTCCCATTACAAAAGTAAACTAGTCATATTGTTGCCCTTAGATCTAGACCTGTCGTAAGTGTCATTTTGATCTTAGGAGTGAGTTTGTTTGCTGTTCATAGTTGATTAAGCTTTTACTTTTGTCGTTTGGTTTGAATTTATGCATTTCTAGTGTTGAAACAAGTAAATCATAAAGTGTCGTAATCGTCTTTTTGATTTCGAAAAAGGAGCTTGTTTATGTTTTTCACTTGAAATCGAATTCAAATTTGTACAACAACTTTCTTTTTAGGCATCAATATTAAGAAAGTGAAAACAAATACATGCATATGTGCATTTGCATTTTGACAGTTTGTATGTTGATTTAGGGAAAAGTGCATTACAGTGTGCTCTATGCTCTTTGAGAAAAGATTGTGTCTTTCTTTTCCCCTTGTAGCTAGGATTTTCATTGTGGAAAAGATATAAAAGATTGCTTATCATCTTTAGACCGCATTTAGGAATTGTATCATACATCTCATGGTGATCCAAAAAGGCAAACTTTTAAGAAAGATCAACCTCAAATAAATTGAATGAACTTAACAATGCTTTGTGACTTAACGCACAACATAGAGATCTAGGCTAGAGACGTGTTCCGACGTCGTAAAACCTGGTGACTGTCGATCTCGCTGATGGTTGGGTGATTCCTCTTGAGAGACGATAAGCGCCAGTATGGATTGTGCTCCCACGTACCTTCGAGTATATATTGGGAGACCCCTATAGGCATAAAACCTTTATCCTTAGGAAGCCGTGCCGGTCGCCCTACTAATCGCAATGCACTGAACACAGCATTCGGGAAGATTGACCGCCCGTACCTTAAAAAGTATTCTGCGGTTTTGTGAAAAGTTTGGAACACCCTCTACCTAGAACTCCAGAGCAGTTCCTTTTGGCCTTCTTCAGACTCTATAACGGAAAAAGTCCATCCGAGCATTTGTCACTTCGGGCTCGTTAAAACATCGAAGGAGACTAGAGTCATCTTTTGCTTTTTCTCGACTCTTTAAAATTATAAAAGAAAGTTGTGTCCAAGCGTCGTTAAAATTTATTTTAAACAGAATATTCATACCCTTTTTCCTGCGTTGATCTTTAGGTTGAGAAAATGGAGCCTACCAACCAAGGAATTCCCCTTGGTGTAAATCCTAGTCCCTTCTCCTCTTGGGGAGATGTTGGTGCACCCCATATGGCCACATTGTCACTTCCAGGACTGACAATTGGCTTGTCGGTCTGGCTCTTCTCAACCAATGTCGTGCAGAACACCACTATTCCTGAACAGTCGAATCAACAGTTAGACCAGTCCAGAGTTACCCACCAGCCTTCTACTTCCTCTAATTCTTCCTCTCCTCCTTCCTCTTCGCTTGACGAAACTGGTAAAACAAAAAACCAAGTTCCTAAGGAGAATAAGGAAAAGAAGAAGAAAGAGAAGAAGAAGAAGGAGCCAAAAGCGACTGGGGGAAAACAAGTGTCGTCTGAAAAAAATCCACACACAGCACTGACTAGGCCTAAATCGCCATGTGTCATATGCAAGGGAGACCATTTCCACAGAGATTGTCCCTGCATCCTTCGGATACTAAGGGACTGGTCTCCCCATTTGCACAATCCGGTGGCATCAACCTCTGATAGCCAGGTTGAATGCACACCGTCAACTAGCGAAAGTGAAGTCCTTGGACAACAAGGGAGAGCTAGATCTCCCTGTAGACTGTGCGAAGGCAATCATGCTATCCACCGTTGTCCCTTCTTAGACGAAGCAAAAAGAGTTTTGTATGATCGTCCGGTTTCACTGTTACGACTTCCTCCTGGATATAAAAAACTCTTGCCGAGTCCTTCGTTAGTTGAAAATCCAGCTGGCCCGCTCAAGTGGTCAGCTGAAGCGCCGGTCATTGAAGATGAACCAGCTGAATCCATATCCGATGAAAGTCAAAAGGTCGAGGCGGCAGTTGACCCGGTCTTGCCTTCAAAGGTTTTGTCTTCGAATGATACAGCCACTGAAGAGGATAAAGATGACACCATCCAAATTCTCTTCATCAACACAGACTCCAACGAGCACGGGGGCAATCCCTCAATTCCTTTATTGCAGGAAGGAAGTTCGTCAGAGCGATACCCGGCCGTCTACTCGATCCCACCACCAAGCAACCTAGTTGTCTCCTTCGACTGGAACCAACTAGGCAAACCCCGTTTTCCAGCAAGCATACCATTCAGAATTATCGTCCAAATATACAGAATGGTCATGGCTGGCACCATCATTGATGAGGGGGCATCTATGAGTATCCTTTCCTCTACTGCTTGGAAAGCGCTTGGTTCGCCAGCGCTTTTGCCTGAAATGAGAAATCTGACAGGCTTTGATAAAGGAACCAGTCGACCTTTAGGGATCCTCCCCAATGTGCCTATCACATTGAAAGGGAAGACCGTTCAAATGAACGTGATGGTCGTTCAAGGACCCTTGGATTATAACCTACTCCTTGGACGAGACTATATATATTGCAAGGGAGCCATCGTCTCCTCACTCTTTAGAGTAATGTGTTTTCCGCACGAAGGAAGAGTGGTCAAGCTCGTGGACCAGCTTTCATTTCCCGAATCACGCATCGCAAATAGTCATATATCGTCCCTAAATGGTCTCTTCACGCAAGAAATTTCTCAACCCACGGTCCGTCCTCCCGATGAGCATGAGTAATTCGGAAGGATATGACTGGAACCCAGGGGGCATGCGTCCTGGTCTACTTCGGCAGGAAAACTTTGGGTATAGGGTAGGTTTCTGCGAGAGAATATGACTAGTCCGTACCCCGTCCGTGATTGGAAGAAGGGTTGTTCTAGAATAAGATTATCTTGTCAAAGTTATGTGAGTTGATAGAACTGAGTCAATCACCTTTGTCTATCTCGGTAGACATTTCCGAAGAAGTGTTTTGTTTGAAAGATTAATAGAACAATCTTTGGGTGACCTGTAAGAGGTAGGCCTCTCTCGCTGAAACAAATGTTTTATCAGACTAAAGTAGGGGTAACCTTGAAACTCTGTTTTATACCTGGGGGCATGCAACCCTTTTGGAGTGCAAGCAAGGGGCAGCTATTTATTTTTTAAATTTTTAGGTCCTCCCTTTGAACCTGTAGGTCTAACCCTTTAAACTCATAGGATTAGTCGTTTTCGAACTTGCATAACGAAAGGATGCGGGGCATAGCTTTGTAAGGCGCAAGCTCCATAAAAAATGGGATCTTACGTGAGAAATTCTTATCATATGACTGGATAATCGAGCAATTTGAGCGCATAGTTCATGCTCGTTAAAAAATAAACATAAGATCGAGCAGTTTTAGCACATAGTTCATGCTCGTTAAAAAATAAACATAAGATTGAGCAAGTGTTTCAACCCGCGTTTAAGCTCGTTAAAAAATGAACTATCATCCGGTAAATAACCACCGTGAATGTAACATTATCAGCCATTAAAGCCTTGGTCATGTTTGCACCGTCACCTCCACTTTTCATTTTGCCGTTCATTCACCTCCATATGATTGTTTACCCATTTTGAGGAACAGCTGCGAAGAGTGATTTCACTAGCCATCCTTGTGACACTGCCATGCTTGGAAAATTCCAACCCTTACCTGGAATCAGCTGCTACCCATTTTTATCACTCGTTCCTCAAAAGACGAGTCTTCTTTAAGCTCTTTTCATCTGACTCGTAAAATATGAAAAGATTGCCGAGTTTTGGCCTTCCAGCTCGTTAAAGTGACCGGAAGAGCTATCCCTCCTCTAGATTTTAATCTTTTTGGACCTGAGGGATTATTGCACAAAAAGTTCAAGTGCTTGTTTTGTTCAGCTCGTTAAAACTATCGAAAATTCATCCCTTCTATATTGTTTTATACTTTTTTCGGACTTAAGGGATTAGATGACGAAAAAGGACTTTTGGAGTTAACTTTACGTACCTTTTCAGACTCTCTAAAAATGAAAATGACCGAGTTATCTTTGTCGTTAGACTCGTTAAAAAACATTAATAGCGACAAACCTGTCTTTAGGCGAGAACGAGTTTCACTATCGCTAGGCTCGTTAAAACATAGCGATGGGTTTGCCCGAAGGGCAAATTATAGAACAAGCATATGTTATCCTCCTCAAGCTTGACAAAAATAAAGAGGTACTGGTCGGCAATGAGTGGGGAAAAATTGGGAAGAAACTCAAAGAACTTTATTGGTAGCAAGTCGCTCTTGAACATGACACTTCCGCTCCGTGCCTGAGTCAGGTTGGGTTGTTTCATTCACCGGTCACATCACCATGGTCTCGCCATACCATCCACCTTTGGGGTAAATGCTACCAATCCATCACATAAGTGTCGCGGATATGTTCAAGCGAAGTCATCGAGAGAAGTCAACCGTGTCCCGTCCACTGCCATACATTATCCTTCATTCTTTCATGACCGCCACCCTGAACCATATATCATCAGATAGTTTTCACCTCCATCAAAATCATTTGCGTGGTGTTCGACGCCAAGTCCTTTATTCACACCACGTAAATTGTACTGCAGTACCTTGAGGGTCATTATCATTATCGGTGATTCCTCTCGCGCTTGTTAACGATTTACATCATTGACTGGTAATCAAGCGATGTCTTTCCATGTTCGACTTTAGAACATTTCTCACATGGATTGACTTGTACTTAGAGTGAATATCGGACGAGATTGAAGACCCCGGATCTAGTTTCATCCATCCGGGCTGCAATATATATTCAGGAAAAATAAAGACATTGACATGTACAGCATTGCAGCACAGATGATCATCCTAACAAAAGGATGATGATTTCATCAAAATCATCAGTCTACCATCAGACGATTGTCTGTCCTATGTACAAAAAAATGAATTTATAAAGTTGAGCATGGGAATGCCTGCCTCAGCTAGATCATGAAAATAGTATGAAAAATAATGTATTGTATTGTATCTTATTACAGGTCTCCTCCCAGCATTGAAAGAACTTCGGATCCTCCTAATAAAGCATTTCACTCGATAAACGGCCTCATACTTTAGGGGGCAACTGTTATAGACTTTTTTGTGCCTTACAGCATCGAGCATGAAATGTCCATAATCCAAGGGATCCAAAGTCCCTAAAAGAGTTGTTCCTGCCCCTAAAAGAACAAGGTCAACCAATGACATCTTCTCCCAGAAGTTCTCCACCAAAAACAACTCAAAAACAGTCAATTCAGGATCAATTCAGAAGCTCTTCTAGCTACCTGTGTTGCAGTGCACCCCAGTACACTAGCTGGGTGCGTTGGAACGCACCTAAAAGCACTACCAAGGTGCGCTGAGCGGGAAATGACAAATGGAAAACTCATTCAACGAGGTGGAAAGACCCTGGAAGCTTCCAGAATCTTCTCCAATGACACTTGCCTCAATGAATTCGACTAGTGATGAGTAAGAGGCTCTCAACCTCCAAGTGGAAGGAAGAACTCACAGAGAGAAGCCACAAGTCAAAACATAAGTTGACTCATCCTCTCTGCTTACATCTATATATGGATCTCTCACCCAGAGGTTCAGGAGGCTGGAATTTTGTACTTTGTAGAGAATTGCTGTTGGTTTGAGATTGAGATTAGTACATTGGGTGATTTATGCTCTATTGGAGTAGAGGAAGGGATTCCTTTGCTGGGAGGCAGATGCTAGATCAGAACTCACTTGGTTGTATCTCCTCTTGGACTTTCTTATTCTATCAATAAACTATTTGAGTCTCTCCTACATGCTGTGTACCAATGATGTTTTGATATGCTTACATGTTTAGCTTAATCTGATCTTGAGCTTTTTATGAATGTATATCTATATCTTCGTGTAGTTTCTCTCTCTTGTGATCTTGTAGGAATTCGGTGAAGCTAGGCCGGTGAAGGAGCAAGGAGCTAGGAGCTACTGAAGGGAGGAGTGATTTGGATCAACAAACTAGCGGAAGACACAGGTTAGTTACATCCTTCCTCCTCATTTACATTTCATAAAGAATAATACTCAATTAGTTTACCTTGTTTGTTGCTAAGGCACTATCACACCTTAGAGTGGGATAGGGGCATTCCGAGTGGATACTTTTCCCAACAACACTATGTACTTCTCCTTATCCTTATGAAGATCACCATGTAAGCACCATTAGAGAATCAACCACAAATCTAATCTAAATATCAACTATGTAACCCCAAGAATCATCTGAACAACTCATAACCATATCATAGCAAGATGAATCATTTATCCATGTAAGCATCATCACCAAGGACTATTAACCATAATGCCAACAATGCATTAAAAGCATATGCTCCCCATAAACCTGTGCCATCTTGTTTACTATCAGATCTGATCATGCATATCAACAAGAAGTATCAAGACATCATCATTATCAAGTTAGAAACAAAACACTTCTAACCATCAAGTCATTTCCACACATCATCAGCAAATTGTAACCATTATCAAACAATGCAAATAATAAACTGAATCATAACTGATCCTTTGTCCCTACTGCGTTTCATCAAACAATCATATACATGACTATGCCATAACCAACTCACATATATACGTGACTTCTCTTTAAGAAACTTGCGTATGAGATTTAGGACACTGGATTTTTACACTTCTGACTCCCTCTGATTTTGTTATGTCTGTATGTTGTGCTGTGCCGCCTCTTTCTGACTGTACTTCTTTCTTCTTCCACATCTTCAAGTGTGATGATGATTTTTTCTCCTTTTGGTATGGTGCCCATACTTTTTTCTTACATTCCTTAGCTATATGTCCAAGCTTGTTACATGTGTAACATCTTACATGTCTCATATTTCTTCTATAGCAATCAACAACTCTGTGACCAAACATATTGCAAGAAAAGAAATATCCATTAAATTACCTTGAATGTGATGATCTTTTTGCATGGTGGTCTTGAACCCTTCTTCTTCTACATCTGGCTACAACATGTCCAAGATTATGACATACATAACATTCAACATTATTCATAGGAGGAGTAAAAGATTTTCTTTGAAGAATTTCTTTCCTTGGTTGATGATGAGATTTTGCAGTAGAGTCCCTTGTCTTACTTTGTGAACTAGATTCACCTTCAATAGATTCATGAAAACCAAGACCAGTTTTGATAGGAGGAGACCTTTGACTATTAAGAATATCATCCAAGACTTTAGTACTATCTTGAAATTGTAACAGTTTATCCTTTTCTTCTAATTTATCTTTTAGAATATTTACGTCAACTTGATGTTGCTCTTCCTTTTCAAGATACTGCTTCTTCACGTTTTCTTCAGCATTTCTTTCTTCTTCCAACTGACGTCTTAGTTTAAGAACTTTATTTTCATGAGCTTGGAGTAGTTCTTTATTCTCCTTCTTTGATTCTTCAAGATGTTCTTTTAGCGAGTGGATCGTGGCTTCAAGACTTCCATAGTAACTGGATCTATCTCTGAGTTTCTTGATGGTTGTGCTTCTTTCATTGAATTCATCTCTTAGTGATGTTACTTCATCTTGCAACTTTTGATATTTTTCCTTGAATAACTTCCTTACCTTGTTTCCTTCCTCTAGTTTAGCTTTTAGTTTGGTAGCTTCTTCTTTGAGGACACACTCCCTCTTGTTAAATAGATCTTGTTGATCTCTAATTTTTTCTGTAAGCCTTTTAAATTATGCCTCTATTTGATATCTTTCTTGCTCACCCATAAAAGAAAATTCAGTTGTTTCGCTATCACTTTCATCTTTTCCAAATGGATAGATACCTGTATCACGAGAGGATAACAAATTCATACCTTCATTCTGAAGTGATTCTAAATCTGAAGTGCTTCTTCCACATAATCCCCAATCACTCCCCCCACTGTCATAGACTTTCTGAGATGTCTTCTTCTTCTTAGGTGCTTTCTTCTTAAGCTTCTTTCCCATTGTTCCATGGATCTCCTTCAAGCGATCAAGCTTCTATCAAAGGACCTGCTCTGATACCAATTGTTGGAAATAATAATGAGAGGGGCGGTGAATCAGTATTATCAGATCAATATAACTTTTCTCTTTCCATATTAAGATTCATATGTGATGCAACAAGTATATATCTAGTAAACATATGATTCAGTTAGTTGATCTCTAATGAGTGCATCAGAACATTATTAACCATATGAGCAGTAAACTGGAGCAGTAAAATAGAAAAGATCATCACACACAAGAAGCACACATGAACACCATGATGTAAGGTTGAAACCCAATGTGGGTGAAAACCACCTGCTGCAAGTCGTCTCAATCTTCTTTAATAAGAAATATGTTTTACAATAGTTTTGTATTGGTGCAGATTTATACCAGTACACTGGCTTCTACCTGCAGAAGGCTGCAACCTTCTCTTGTTCTCCAGACTCTCCTGGAAGGGAGCTACAACCCCCTTTGTGCAGGCTGCTGCCTGCTGAAATGATCCAACCTTTTCTTGTTTTCCAGCTGCTACTAGAAGGGAGCTACCACCCCCTTGGCTCTTATACTAGCTAATGTACTAGCACATAGGTTCCAACCTACTGAAAGCTACAACCTTCTCTTTCTTCCTCCAGGTACCACGTTTCATCAATTTTCAGTCTGGATACACTGAAGCACAACCTCATAATCTGAAAGGCCACGTTTCATCCAATTTTCATACTGGACCCATTAATATCATTGAAGCACATAATCAATAAATCTTCTGAATCACCCAAACACCAACTCAATACATATACAAGGATAATATGTGAGTTAGCAACCAGATCTAGTCCATCAGATCACATAAAGATAAGTCATTAAGAACTTGATCCATTCAACCATCAATACTAAAGCTAAACATAATCATGTTGTTATCAGAACTCAATACCAGTAACGAGACATCAATTATGCACCCAGAACCCTGCAGAATAGTCAAAGGTAGTTAAAACAAATTTCAAGCAGGGTCCACAACACCAATAGACATCTGCGAACATCCACGCCTGTGTTGCTTTCTGATATACGGATATCCGCACCTGCACAGTCTTCTTATCTGTGGGTATCCGCGCCTCCACACTCTTCTGCTCTACGGATATCCGCACCTACACCGTGTCACACCTACAGTCCTGCAGCTACATCTGCACCTACACACTCTTCTGATTTGTGGGTATACGCAACTGCACTGTGTCGCTCCTGCGGTCCTGCGGCTAGATCCGCACCTGCACACTCTTCTGCTCTGTGGTATCCACACCTTCATTGCGTCGCACTTGCGGTCCTGTGGGTATAGATAGTTTTTCAGTCTTCAAGCATACCCCAGACTATCAGATCGATAGATCTGATCATACGCCATGGAGATCTCGACCCATTCAGATCTATCACTCAGATCTAGCTATCACTCACCAACCGATCACAATTATTTCACATCTAGCTCGCCTTAAGATATTCAACCCATAAGTGTGCAGCCGAATGATCTCCTTTCCTTTTTATAGCCATAGGCATTTCACAATACCACCGACCAAAAACCATAACAATTCAATACCATGGACCCAATACTTGGGATCAACACTTTTGGATGCAATACCATGGACCAAAACCATAGGATCAAAAACTGTCGGACTAATACCATGAACCAATCATGAAAGTGCATGGTCTTTTCTCTACATGAAAGAAACTTTTCTCTACATGAAAGTGCATGAATTTTTCTCTACATGAAAGAAGCTTTTCTCTGCATTAAAGTGCGTGAACTTTTCTCTACATGAAAGAAACTTTTCTCTGCATGAAAGTGCGTGAAATTTTCATCATATGAAAGAAACTTTTCTCCGCATGAAATTGCGTGAACTTGAAAATAACTTTGCTGCACTATAATTTATCATCTGTCTAATTTTCCATCAAGGACAACACTTGTCTCATAATGCCAACAATCTCCCCCTTTGGACTTGATGGCAAAGCTTAACCTGAGAACTGTCATCTAATTCCTTTGAGTTGTCTAGCATCCCATGCACTCTGTCACATGTGATATCTATTCCGTAGATTCATCTAGATATATATAAGTGAGTTGATCTTCTACGAGTTGGTTGCCATCAAGTACAACACATGCATCATAATGTCAACACATTCATTGACCAGATAATTGATGAATGTTGTGGATGTGAAATCTTTTCATTTATGGATGGAATTTCCAGGTATAATCAAATAAATATCCGCCCATAGGACCTGTCAAAGGCTGCATTTATTTGTCCGTGGGGCACATTTGCATATCGTAAGCTACCCTTTGGTTTAAAGAACACATGGGAAACATTTCAAAGGGCAATGAATTATGCCTTCCATGACATGAAAAACATCGTTCAACCATATCTCAACGATCTTCTGACTCGTTCGCGAAAGCAGACCGATCATCCGCAGCATGTGAGAGCGATATTTCTACGTTGCCGACACTACAAGATATGACTCAATCCACACAAATGTGTCATTTTTTGTCGTTTACTTGGCTTTGTGGTCTCAAAGGATGGGATTCGTCTCGACCCATGTAAGGTTCAGGCAATCATTGATTTGCCTCCACCTTCAAATTTGCTTCAGATTCAGAAACTCCAAGGGAAAGCAAACTTTCTGACGAGGTTCATTCCAAATTACGCCGAACTTGCTAAGGGTTATACTTGTCTATTGAAAAAAGAAGTACCCTTCATCTAGGATTACATCGCGCAAGCTTCCTTTGATGCTTTAAAGCAATCTCTAATAAAAGCATCATTAATGTACGCTCCTGATTATCAAAAAGACTTTAACCTCGATCTGGTTGTAGCAGATACGACCATTGCAATGGTTTTAGTTCAAGAAGACAATGGAATTGAACATCCTATATATTATTTGAGTAGAAAATTAAATGATACAGAAAGAAAGTACTCCTACGTTGAAAATCTGGCTCTCGTAGTTGTTCAAGCCATACAAAGGTTTTGACACTATGTCCTCTTTCGAAAAACTACCATTTTGTTAGATTGCAACCCCGTGACTTATATATTGTCGCAACGGTTGCTGGGGCGAAAATATTCAAAATTGATAGCAATTCTACAAGAGTTTGATCTGGAATTTATAAAATCCAAATTGAAGAAATCCTTGGTTTTCGCGGAGTTACTATGGGATCTCCCATCGTCGTCCAATGATGTAACATCAGAAGAAGCGATCGTCGATGAATCTTTGTTTCTGATATTTTGAAGAAATTCGTGGTATGGAGACATAATAATCTATCTCCAAACCCAGACATATAGGTCTAATACCTCTTGCTCGGAACAACGACGCATTCGATACCAAGTAAAAGACTACATGATCATCGGTGATACACTTTACCGTCGTGGTGACGATACAGTTCTTAGGAGGTGTCTCACCCACGAGGAGGCTAAAAAAGTCCTGAATGATTGCCATTCAGGCGTGTGTGGGGGGCGTCAATCTGGTTATGCTACGGTGCAAAAGATTTTATGAGTAGGATACTTCTGGCCTACAATGTTCAGAGATTTCATAACCGCAGTCAGAAGTTGCCATGCATGTCAAATCTTTGATCGAAAAACCAGAATACCACCCGCACCTCTGCAACCAGTAGTTGTTGTTCGGCCATTTTCCAAATGGGGCATAGATTTCATGACCTGTAACCCCACCTTAGCTGGGGGCATGGGTATATCATAGTCGCAGTAGACTATTTTACCAAATGGGCAGAGACGATGCCTACATTAAACAACAACGGAAAAATAGATGCCTCTTCTTTTTCAATCATGCAGTCTCCAGATTTGGCGTTCCACAGGCCATAGTCCCAGATCATGGATCGCATTTTCGCAATCACATGACGGTTGAATTAGCTGCCAAATTAGGGCTGTCCCATGATAGCTCTAGTCCATATTATCCGCAGGCCAATAGACAAGTTGAGGCAATCAACAAGGTCCTGAAGCGGATGCTGCAAAGGATGATTGGAGTCCACAAAAGGAATTGGCACCAGATCCTGTACTCAACCTTGTGGGCATACCAGACATCAGTGAGGAATGCAACCAGGTTTACACCCTTTCAACTGGTGTATGTCCTGGAAGAAATCTTACCAGTTCAGTGTGAAATCTCGTCCCTCAAACTCGCGGTCGACCTTCTCCCCAGAACTTCAGAAGAGGAGGCTCGTTTCTTGGAACTAATATAATTGGATGAAACCCACTGTGATGTCGCTTTGGCTAACGAAGCCCATAAGAAACAAGTTAAGGCGTAGTTGGACAAGAATGTTAGACCCCGGGTCTTCTCAGAAGGTGACCTAGTCTTACTTTACGACGAGGAATGCGATAAATTAGGAGCAGGTAAGTTCAAGTCTTTATTGATGGGCCCCTATATTGTTAAGCACGTACTAGCAAAAGGAGCATTCGAGTTAGTGGATTATGATGGGATTTCACTGGCGCAACCCCGAAAAGAGTTGTACCTTAAGCGTTACTATGCTTTACTCAAGATAGTAACCCCTATGCTTTTGTTACATTTTTGTTTTTGCTAAGGGTAATTGTTTTGGTTAAGTGATCCGCTTTCACATTTGTTGTAGATGTCAGACCTATTGGAATCATTTTTCAGATATGCCAAAGGAACGAGTCATAGTTCGTGGAAACTATCTTCTACGGCCAGGGCCATCATCGATCCAAGAGACGAATTAGTGAGTTTTAGAGGGGTATGCATTGGTTGGTCAACAAACAATATTGCTGAATACAACACGTTGATAGAGTTCCTCTCTGATGTCATTACGCGTTGCATACGCCGATTTATTGTCAGGCTAGACTCATAACTCGTCATCCTACAGCTCACTGGTATCTACTCCGTACGGAATCCAGCTATATATCGCATGTTCCTAAGGGTCAGGATTTTGGAAAGGCAGTTTGATTCTATTCAATATCAACATATTTCCAGAAAATTAAACACATTAATAGACTCATTGGCAAATTATGTGTTAGATATACACTTGCAACAATTATGAAAGAAGCATTTCATCAATATTTGCATCAAGATCATGTAACTCAACCAAAATAAAGCTCCGAAAATAATATATATATATATATATATATATATATATATATATATATATATATATATATATATATATATATATATAGATATATAGATATATATATATATATAACTATTTATGGTTTATATATAATGTTCTGTAACCAAGATAAAATCGGTCAAATGACCAAAAACTCAAAATGCTAGGGGGCACCCTTATCTAATGATGTTGTTGATAACAAGTAAGTGCCTGTGCAATCATGCGTAAAAGCCTAGTCCATCAACTCGGCATGCCAGAAGTATGTCGCTGCAACCTCAGAGACAGCTCGTCAATCCTCACGTCTGGAATACCGAGAGTGAGACCCTCGACCTAATACTGCAATGCTGAAAGAGTCTCAGCCACATCAAGGTCACGAAGGATAGCCCTCCCCACAGCCTCTCCTGCTGGAATGGCAGCTAGTGCTCTCAGACCTACTGCTGGGCAAAATGGTCCAATATTTGCATGAGCACATGAGTTTTGATTAGTACTGATAGAAGAAATCACAAGAAAATTATAAAAAGAAACGATAAATAGAGATATGGTCAGAGAATTTACCGATAGCACCCCACTGCTCACAAGCCGGCAACACCAAATCCGGGTCACCACGGAAATCCATACTAGCATATGAATACTCGGAAAAAACCATCTCCTAACAATTGAACCACTTGAAGAAGGTAGCAGAAAAGGAAACCTGGGACTGACCAGCATGTCGGGCCATAAGGTCGACCCATCTCTGCATCCGTGGCTCAGTCGATGGAGGTAAGCGAAGTGAAATGTACTACGGCTACATCAGTGGGACCTTTTCCAAGGCGAAGGCGGTCAAAATAGAACCATAGCCGAAGTTCTTCGATTTTCCACTTTTTACCATGGTCAGTTTTTCTTTCATCACAGGGAGTACTGTGTCACACCAGTTGAACACCTTTGGTTCAAGACATTCAAAGGCGTACTGCATATAGGACTTGTTAGCCACGTGAAGAGCCGCACTACCAGCCAGTCTAGCAAAAGTGAACAGAATGGTCCTCAAGGACCGGTCAGTTACATCTCAGATGTTGATCTTGCTGTCCCTACTCGGCTGAGATCCCTCTCTGCAATATCGAAAAATATAATCTCTCGCGTATTTGCCCCCACGGGTGGAACCTGATAATGAAAGAGGGGCACCACGGCTCAATAAAGAAGTCAAAAAAGATGTCCACGACAGCCAAGGGGATAGATTTGCCTCTGATCTGAAACACCTGGTCGGTAGGATCCCATGCATTGAGAAGATATTGGGACAAGTTGATTTGTTGCCTCATGCTAGAGATGCAGAAAAACTTGAACATGCCACAGTTCCGCAGTGCAGTTACCGTAACCGGATCATGTAATGCAAGCATGTGCTCTTCTTCATGCTCACATTCTCGCCATGTAACAACCATTTTTCTTCGATGAATCTCTGCAAAACAAGCAAGAGAAGAGTCAGGGTCTTGATTTGGCAAAAAACAGACAATGGCACCCATCGCACCCCAGCAGTGTACTATGTGAGATGCATACTGACTCGCTAATGGCCAAGTCAATATGCAACACACCTTTCGATATAGAAAGGGTGTGATGGAGCCAGGGAGAACTTTTCAAATCCCAAGGGATCAGAAAAACAAGGAAAAATGCTCAGAATTCATAAAGGAAGGAATGCAGCTGAAGAGCTCAGGTTTAGCTCCTACCTAGTCCAGACGGTGCCAAGAATCGTCCATAGAATCTCTTGGAATTAGCTGGTGAAAATCAACGTGAAAAAGCACCTCCAGAGCTCCAACAAACCAATGTTCAAATGAAATGGTAAAATGAGGGCTAAAAACCACTTTTAAGTTACTTTTCACGTAATTCGAGTAAAATATTCGTGTTTTAACTCATTTTTCAAACATATATTGTTCATTTCTAATCAGTTTGATGAAGCAATTGAACAGGCAATACAACCTTTGAAGGAACGAAGTGGTTAGCAGTGAAATCAAATAATCAATGACCATTATCACGAGCAGTTTTTATGCGAAGTTCAAGCTCATTAAAAATTAAACCTTAGCAATGACAAAATGGTTCCCCCAGAGTTTATGCTCATTAAAAAATGGACCAATCCCCGATAAATAACCATTGTGAATGCATTATCATAAGCTTTTGAGCCCTGGTTATGTTCTCATCATCACCTCCACTCTGTTTTAGCCGATCATTCACCTCCATTTGATTTTTTACCCCTTTTTTGAGGAACAACTGCGAAGAATGATCCTGTTAGCCATCCTTGTGACACTTCCGCGATTCGAAAATTCCAAACCTTACCTGGAATCAGCTGCTACCTAAAATTATCACTCATTCCTCAAAAGACGAGTCCCCTTTAAGCTCTTTTCACCTGACTCATAAAATATGAAAGGATTGCCGAGAAATTGGCCTCTCCTGCTCATTAAAGCTACCGGAAGTGCTATCCCTCCTGTAGATTTTAATCTTTTTTGACCTGAGGGATTATTACACAAAAAGATTGAGCGCTTGTTTTGTTCGGCTCGTTAAAATTACCGTAAATTCATCCATTTTGTGTTATTTTATACTTTTTCGGTCTTAAGGGATTATATCATGAAAAAGGATTATTGGAGTTTCCTTTACGTCCCTTTCAAACTCTCTAAAATTGAAAAGGACCAAGTTATCTTTGTCGTTAAACTCGTTAAAACCAAATAGCGACAAACTTGTCCGTTCAGACAAGAACGAGTTTCACTGTCGCTAGGCTGGTTAAAACATAGAGACGGGTTTTCCCGAAGGGAAAATTATAGAACAAGCATATGTTATCCACCTCAAGCTTGACAAAAATAAAGAGGTACTGGTCAGCAATGACTAGGGAAAAATTGGGAAGAAAACTTGAAGAAACTTTATTGGTAGCAAGTCGCCCTTGAACATGACACATTCACTCCGCATCTGAGTCAGGTTGGGTTGTTCCGTTCACTGGTCATATCACCATTGGTCCACTGCACCATCCATATTTGGGGTTAACGCTACCAATCCATGTCAATGTCACTGGTATGTTCAAGAGAAGTTGCTCAGAAAATTCACCTATGTCTCATCCCCTGCAATACATTCACGCTCCATTCTTTCATGACCGCCACCCTGAACCCTGTATCATCAGATCGTTTTCACCTCCAAAATCATTTACTCTGTTCCATGTCGTAGATGTGGGATTCATTAAGGCCCTCCTATGACGGGTCGCCTCTTGTTGACAACAACTCATTATCCAAGAAGTCGACTTAGGAAAAACCCTTTCAGTACTTTGAATCTTGCATGCCTCAATGGAAAGTTTCTCACATTTGGCAACAGGTTTACATCAATGGCCTTCGACCGAAAGATTTTGCATGGTGTTCAATGCGAAGTCTCTTTTCACACCACGTGAATTGTACTGTAGTACCTTGGGGGTCATCATACTTATCGGCGATTCCTCTCGCGCCTATTAACAACTTACATCATTGGCTAGAAATCAGGTGATGTCTTTCCATGTTTGACTCCAGAGCATATTTCACATGGATGGACTTGTACTCTGAGTGAATATTGGATGATTTTGAAGACACCGGATCTAGTTTCATCCATCTGGGCTGCGATATATTCAGGAAAATAAAAACATCAAATGTACATTATTTTTGCACAAATGATCATCCAAACCAAAGGATGGTGACTCTACCAGAATCATCAGTCTGCCACACAGACGGTTGTCTGTCTTATGTACATGAAAATGAATTTATAAAGCTAAGCATGGGAATGATCAACACTTTTGGATGCAATACCACGGACCAAAAACATAGGATCAAAAACTGTCGGACTAATACCATGAACCAATCATGAAAGTGCGTGATCTTTTCTCTACATGAAAGAAACTTTTCTCTGCATGAAAGTGTGTGAACTTTTCTCTACATGAAAGAAACTTTTCTCTGCATGAAAGTGCATGAACGTTTCTCTACATGAAAGAAACTTTTCTCTGCATGAAAGTGCATGAAATTTTCACCATATGAAAGAAACTTTTCTCTGCATGAAAGTGCGTGAACTTGAAAATAACTTTGCTGCACTATAATTTATCATCTGTGTGATTTTCCATCAAGGACAACACTTGTCTCATAATGCCAACAATCTCCCCCTTTGGACTTGATGGCAAAGCTAACCTGAGAACTGTCATCTGATTCCTTTGAGTTGTCCGACATCCCATGCACTCTGTCACATGTGATATCTCTTTTGTAGATTCATCTAGATATATATAAGTGAGTTGATCTTTTCCGAGTTGGTTGTCATCAAGTACAACACATGCATCATAATGTCAACAATCTCCCCCTTTGGACTTGATGGCAACAGTACCAAATCACTCTCCCCATTTGACATCAAGGGTAAAGGGCGGACCAAGATATTCTCTTCCTTTGCTGTCCATACTCCCCCTGAGTACCTGCTGAAATCTCTGAATGAGCTCCCCCTTTGTATATGCCATGGTGCACCAATCTGTCCATGCTCTTTCTGAGAACATGCTGAAATCTCTGCTCTGCTGAAATATGCTTGTTCATGCTCCCCCTTACTGTAAGCAAGCTTTGCAAAATGATGTTCTACAAGAATAACATGACTCTATACATCATAAATGACCTTCCTATCACCAAAGACTCATACATACATCTATCTCCCATCACAATGGTGATATACCAAAAGTTTACATATGATAACATAAGAGAATGACCTTCCTATCACCAAAGACTCATACATACATCTATCTCACATCTCAATGGTGATATACCAAAAGTTTACATATGATAACATAAGAGAATAACTTCATTCATCCCGAGCATAGTGGGGACACCAACATAGGCCGTTACATGACCTGAAGAGATCTCATCAAATGACTACAATAGATAGAGACACACTATTTACATCATGAGTCTTGATATGACCCTTACATCGAATGATGTACATGACATTTATAACAGAGACCAAACACCTAAATAAGATCATGATAAACATCAGCAACGACACTGTATGATGTACTCCATAGCATTTGTCAACAACAACTAGTCCAACAACTTGTATTAGTGCATGAATCATCAAGGTATGTTTGTATCAACTCATCCTTTTGAACATAATCATTCACATTCTATCATATGTGAGAAACACCATAGCCATCCAGATCTGCATGAACCAAGTATCATCAATTGGGAATATCTGCATCAATCAACATATGTACGAAACAACCTATCATCACATAGGTAAGAACTCATCATCATCATGTCTCCAACAATGCAACTTTGAATAATCATCCATGTATCCAACCAACAATCCTCATCCATATATGTGCCAAGAACAATAGGAATCCTGCATCATAACTCTAATATATGATCGTTATGCATATGACGACAACAGCATATGAGTGACTCATCATCAAGTAAAGAAGATGTGAATTCAAGCTATGTGTTATAGACTTTTTTGTGCCTTACAGCATTGAGCATGAAATGTCCATAATCCAAGGGATCCAAAGTCCCTAAAAGAGTTGTTCCTACCCCTAAAGGAACAAGGTCAACCAATGACAGCTTCTCCCAGAAGTTCTCCACCAAAAACAACTCAAAAACAGTCAATTCAGGATCAATTCAGAAGCTCTTCTAGCTACCTGCGTTGCAGTGCAACCCAGTACACTAGCTGGGTGCATTGCAATGCACCTAAAAGCACTACCAGGGTGCGCTGAGTGGGAAATGACAAATGTCAAACTCATTCAACGAGGTGGAAAGACCCTGGAAGCTTCCAGAATCGTTTCCAATGACACTTGCCTCAATGAATTCGACTAGTGATGAGTAAGAGGCTCTCAACCTCCAAGTGGAATCAAGAACTGACAGAGAGAAGCCACAAGTCAAAACATAATCTGACTCATCCTCTCTGCTTACATCTATATATGGATCTCTCACCCAGAGGTTCAGGAGGCTGGAATTTTGTACTTTGCAGAGAATTGCTGTTGGTTTGAGATTGAGATTAGTACATTGGGTGATTTATGCTCTGTTGGAGGAGAGGAAGGGATTCTTTTGCTGGGAGGTAGATGCTGGATCGGAACTCACTTGGTTGTATCTCCTCTTGTACTTTCTTATTCTATCAATAAACTATTTGAGTTTCTCCTACATGCTGTGTACCAATGATGTTTTGTTATGCTTACATGTTTAGCTTAATCTGATCTTGAGCTTTTTATGAATGTATATCTATATCTTCGTGTAGTCTCTCTCTTGTGATCTTGCAGGAATTCGGTGAAGCTAGGCCGATGAAGGAGCAAGGAGCTAGGAGCTACTGAAGAGAGGAGTGATTTGGATCAACAAACTAGCGGAAGACACAGGTTAGTTACATCCTTCCTCCTCATTTACATTTCATAAAGAAGAATACTCAATTAGTTTACCTTGTTTGTTGCTAAGGCACTATCACACCTTAGAGTGGGATAGGGGCATTCCGAATGGATACTTTTCCCAACATCAAATTGGCGACTCCACTGGGGAACGTATCTTGTTAGTTTATTTGTGTTTCTATTGTTGTTCTTCTCATAAACTCAGGAGTGCCGAATCGAAATGAATTTTCCATTTTCAAATGCAAAGTAGAGATCTGCCACTCTAGTCCACTCACTGGGCTTGTTCTTATGATCTGAACAGCTGATCCACAAGTGCTCTAATAGCCCTTTGTGATAGATCTTAGTCCTCCTTTAAATCATCCCTCTAATTGTACCTAATTGATAGCTTTTATTCGGCCAAAAACTGTAGATTAAACTGCAAACCGTGACCCAGAACCCAGAAACAATTCTCATTTCTGCTTCAGCGTAGACTCTGTGAAGAGGTTCTGCATTTCAACGCAGGTCCCGTGAAGGATACCTGCGCTGAAGTTCAGTTTCTCTGTGCTGAGGGTGCGCTGATCAGCCTTTGCCTTGTGCAGTTGTGGTTCCCTGCTTCCTTTTGCTCAGTTTTATCTCTGTTTTTTGCAGCCTGTTATCAGTCAGTGTACCTATCTGAAACCCCTTTTCCTTGCCTCAATTCTGCATCAGTTTTATAAAGAAACCGTGCTTGTTCTTTGTGTATTTGTTACATCATTTGCAGTTTCCCATTACAAAAGTAAACTAGTCATATTGTCGCCCTTAGATCTAGACCTGTCGTAAGTGTCGTTTTGATCTTAGGAGTGAGTTTGTTTGCTGTTCACAGTTGATTAAGCTTTTACTTTTGTCGATTGGTTTGAATTTATGCATTTCTAGTGTCGAAACAAGTAAATCATAAAGTGTCGTAATCATCTTTTTGATTTCGAAAAAGGAGCTTGTTTATGTTTTTCACTTGAAATCGAATTCAAATTTGTACAACAACTTTCTTTTTAGGCATCAATATTAAGAAAGTGAAAACAAATACATGCATATGTGCATTTGCATTTTGACAGTTTGTATGTTGATTTAGGGAAAAGTGCATTACAGTGTGCTCTATGCTCTTTGAGAAAAGATTGTGTCTTTCTTTTCCCCTTGTAGCTAGGATTTTCATTGTTGAAAAGATATAAAAGATTGCTTATCATCTTTAGACTGCATTTAGGAATTGTATCATACATCTCATGGTGATCCAAAAAGGCAAACTTTTAAGAAAGATCAACCTCAAATAAATTGAATGAACTTAACAACGCTTTGTGACTTAACGCACAACATAGAGGTCTAGGCTAGAGACGTGTTCCGACGTCGTAAAACCTGGTGACTGTCGATCTCGCTGATGGTTGGGTGATTCCTCCTGAGAGACGATAAGCGCCAGTATGGATTGTGCTCCCACGTACCATCGAGCATATATTGGGAGACCCCTATAGGCATAAAACCTTTATCCTTAGGAAGCCGTGCCGGTCGCCCTACTAATCGCAATGCACTGAACACAGCATTCGGGAAGATTGACCGCCCGTACCTTAAAAAGTATTCTGCGGTTTTGCGAAAAGTTTGGAACACCCTCTACCTAGAACTCTAGAGCAGTTCCTTTTGGCCTTTTTCAGACTCTATAACGGAAAAAGTCCATCCGAGCATTTGTCACTTCGGTCTCGTTAAAACATCGAAGGAGACTAGAGTCATCTTTTGCTTTTTCTCGACTCTTTAAAATTGAAAAAGAAAGTTGTGTCCAAGCGTCGTTAAAATTTATTTTAAACAGAATATTCATTCCCTTTTTCCTGCGTTGATCTTTAGGTTGAGAAAATGGAGCCTACCAACCAAGGAATTCCCGTTGGTGGAAATCCTAGTCCCTTCTCCTCTTGGGGAGATGTTGGTGCACCCCATATGGCCACATTGTCACTTCCAGGACTGACAATTGGCTTGTCGGTCTGGCTCTTCTCAACCAATGTCGTGCAGAACACCACTATTCCTGAACAGTCGAATCAACAGTTAGACCAGTCCAGAGTTACCCACCAGCCTTCTACTTCCTCTAATTCTTCCTCTCCTCCTTCCTCTTCGCTTGACGAAACTGGTAAAACAAAAAACCAAGTTCCTAAGGAGAATAAGGAAAAGAAGAAGAAAGAGAAGAAGAAGAAGGAGCCAAAAGCGACTGGGGGCAAACAAGTGTCGTCTGACAAAAATCCACACACAGCACTGACTAGGCCTAAATCGCCATGTGTCATATGCAAGGGAGACCATTTCCACAGAGATTGTCCCTGCATCCTTCGGATACTAAGGGACTGGTCTCCCCATTTGCACAATCTGGTGGCATCAACCTCTGATAGCCAGGTTGAATGCACACCGTCAACTAGCGAAAGTGAAGTCCTTGGACAACAAGGGAGAGCTAGATCTCCCTGTAGACTGTGCGAAGGCAATCATGCTATCCACCGTTGTCCCTTCTTAGACGAAGCAAAAAGAGTTTTGTATGATCGTCTGGTTTCACCGTTACGACTTCCTCCTGGATATAAAAAACTCTTGTCGAGTCCTTCGTTAGTTGAAAATCCAGCTGGCCCGCTCAACTGGTCAGCTGAAGTGCCGGTCATTGAAGATGAACCAGCTGAATCGATACCCGATGAAAGTCAAAAGGTCGAGGCGACAGTTGACCCGGTCTTGCCTTCAGAGGTTTTGTCTTCGAATGATACAGCCACTGAAGAGGATAAAGATGACACCATCCAAATTCTCTTCATCAACACAGACTCCAACGAGCAAGGGGGCAATCCCCCCATTCCTTTATTGCAGGAAGGAAGTTCGTCAGAGCGATACCCGGCCGTCTACTCGATCCCACCACCAAGCAACCTAGTTGTCTCCTTCGACTGGAACCAACTAGGCAGACCCCGTTTGCCAGCAAGCATACCATTCAGAATTATCGTCCAAATATACATAATGGTCATGGCTGGCACCATCATTGATGAGGGGGCATCTGTGAGTATCCTTTCCTCTACTGCTTGGAAAGCGCTTGGTTCGCCAGCGCTTTTGCCTGAAATGAGAAATCTGACAGGCTTTGATAAAGGAACGAGTCGACCTTTAGGGATCCTCCCCAATGTGCCTATCACATTGAAAGGGAAGACCATTCAAATGAACGTGATGGTCGTTCAAGGACCCTTGGATTATAACCTACTCCTTGGACGAGACTATATATATTGCATGGGAGCCATCGTCTCCTCACTCTTTAGAGTAATGTGTTTTCCGCACGAAGGAAGAGTGGTCAAGCTCGTGGACCAGCTTTCATTTCCCGGATCACGCATCGCAAATAGTCATATATCGTCCCTAAATGGTCTCTTCACGCAAGAAATTTCTCAACCCACAGTCCGTCCTCCCGATGAGCATGAGTAATTCGGAAGGATATGACTGGAACCCAGGGGGCATGCGTCCTGGTCTACTTCGGCAGGAAAACTTTGGGTATAGGGTAGGTTTCCGCGAGAGAATATGACTAGTCCATACCCCGTCCGTGATTGGAAGAAGGGTTGTTCTAGAATAAGATTATCTTGTCAAAGTTATGTGAGTTGATAGAACTGAGTCAATCACCTTTGTCTATCTTGGTAGACATTTCCAAAGAAGTGTTTTGTTTGAAAGATTAATAGAACAATCTTTGGGTGACCTGTAAGAGGTAGGCCTCTCTCGCTGAAACAAATGTTTTATTAGACTAAAGTAGGGGTAACCTTGAAACTCTGTTTTATACCTGGGGGCATGCAACCCTTTTGGAGTGCAAGAAAGGGGCAGCTATTTATTTTTTAAATTTTTAGGTCCTCCCTTTAAACCTGTAGGTCTAACCCTTTAAACTCATAGGATTAGTCGTTTCCGAACTTGCATAATGAAAGGATGCGGGGCATAGCTTTGTAAGGCGCAAGCTCCATAAAAAATGGGATCTTACATGAGAAATTCTTATCATATGACTGGATAATCGAGCAATTTTAGCGCATAGTTCATGCTCGTTAAAAAATAAACATAAGATCGAGCAGTTTTAGCACATAGTTCATGCTCGTTAAAAAATAAACATAAGATTGAGCAAGTGTTTCAACCCGCGTTTAAGCTCGTTAAAAAATGAACTATCATCCGGTAAATAACCACCGTGAATGTAACATTATCAGCCATTAATGCCTTGCTCGTGTTTGCACCGTCACCTCCACTTTTCATTTTGCCGTTCATTCACCTCCATATGATTTTTTACCCATTTTGAGGAATAGCTGCGAAGAGTGATTTCACTAGCCATCCTTGTGACACTGCCGTGCTTGGAAAATTCCAACCCTTACCTGGAATCAGCTGCTACCCATTTTTATCACTCGTTCCTCAAAAGACGAGTCTTCTTTAAGCTCTTTTCATCTGACTCGTAAAATATGAAAAGATTGCCGAGTTTTGGCCTTCCAGCTCGTTAAAGTGACCGAAAGAGCTATCCCTCCTCTAGATTTTAATCTTTTTGGACCTGAGGGATTATTGCACAAAAAGATCAAGTGCTTGTTTTGTTCGGCTCGTTAAAACTATCGAAAATTCATCCCTTCTATATTGTTTTATACTTTTTTCGGACTTAAGGGATTAGATGACGAAAAAGGACTTTTGGAGTTAACTTTACGTACCTTTTCAGACTCTCTAAAAATGAAAATGACCGAGTTATCTTTGTCGTTAGACTCGTTAAAAAACATTAATAGCGACAAACTTGTCTTTAGGCGAGAACGAGTTTCACTATCGCTAGGCTCGTTAAAACATAGCGATGGGTTTGCCCGAAGGGCAAATTATAGAACAAGCATATGTTATCCTCCTCAA
This sequence comes from Pinus tabuliformis, assembly GCA_031772625.1. Lineage (NCBI taxonomy): Eukaryota > Viridiplantae > Streptophyta > Pinopsida > Pinales > Pinaceae > Pinus > Pinus tabuliformis. The sequence continues at coordinate 1,171,202,534 of CM062817.1, forward strand.
GCTTGACAAAAATAAAGAGGTACTGGTCCGCAATGACTGGGGAAAAATTGGGAAGAAACTCAAAGAACTTTATTGGTAGCAAGTCGCTCTTGAACATGACACTTCCGCTCCGTGCCTGAGTCAGGTTGGGTTGTTTCATTCACCGGTCACATCACCATGGTCTCGCCATACCATCCACCTTTGGGGTAAATGCTACCAATCCATCACATAAGTGTCGCCGATATGTTCAAGTGAAGTCATCCAGAGAAGTCAACCGTGTCCCGTCCACTGCCATACATTATCCTTCATTCTTTCATGACCGCCACCCTGAACCATATATCATCAGATCGTTTTCACCTCCATCAAAATCATTTGCGTGGTGTTCGACGCCAAGTCCTTTATTCACACCACGTAAATTGTACTGCAGTACCTTGAGGGTCATTATCATTATCGGTGATTCCTCTCGCGCTTGTTAACGGTTTACATCATTGACTGGTAATCAAGCGATGTCTTTCCATGTTTGACTTTAGAACATTTCTCACATGGATTGACTTGTACTTAGAGTGAATATCAGACGAGATTGAAGACCCCGGATCTAGTTTCATCCATCTGGGCTGCAATATATATTCAGGAAAAATAAAGACATTGACATGTACAGCATTGCAACACAGATGATCATCCTAACAAAAGGATGATGATTTCATCAAAATCATCAGTCTACCATCAGACGATTGTCTGTCCTATGTACAAAAAAATGAATTTATAAAGTTGAGCATGGGAATGCCTGCCTCAGCTAGATCATGAAAACAGTATGAAAAATAATGTATTGTATTGTATCTTATTACAGGTCTCCTCCCAGCATTGAAAGAACTTCGGATCCTCCTAATAAAGCATTTCACCCGATAAACGGCCTCATACTTTAGGGGGCAACTGTTATAGACTTTTTTGTGCCTTACAGCATTGAGCATGAAATGTCCATAATCCAAGGGATCCAAAGTCCCTAAAAGAGTTGTTCCTGCCCCTAAAAGAACAAGGTCAACCAATGACATCTTCTCCCAGAAGTTCTCCACCAAAAACAACTCAAAAACAGTCAATTCAGGATCAATTCAGAAGCTCTTCTAGCTACCTGTGTTGCATTGCACCCCAGTACACTAGCTGGGTGCGTTGGAATGCACCTAAAAGCACTACCAAGGTGCGCTGAGCGGGAAATGACAAATGGAAAACTCATTCAACGAGGTGGAAAGACCCTGGAAGCTTCCAGAATCTTCTCCAATGACACTTGCCTCAATGAATTCGACTAGTGATGAGTAAGAGGCTCTCAACCTCCAAGTGGAAGCAAGAACTCACAGAGAGAAGCCACAAGTCAAAACATAAGTTGACTCATCCTCTCTGCTTACATCTATATATGGATCTCTCACCCAGAGGTTCAGGAGGCTGGAATTTTGTACTTTGCAGAGAATTGCTGTTGGTTTGAGATTGAGATTAGTACATTGGGTGATTTATGCTCTGTTGGAGGAGAGGAAGGGATTCCTTTGCTGGGAGGTAGATGCTAGATCAGAACTCACTTGGTTGTATCTCCTCTTGGACTTTCTTATTCTATCAATAAACTATCTGAGTCTCTCCTACATGCTGTGTACCAATGATGTTTTGTTATGCTTACATGTTTAGCTTAATCTGATCTTGAGCTTTTTATGAATGTATATCTATATCTTCGTGTAGTTTCTCTCTCTTGTGATCTTGTAGGAATTCGGTGAAGCTAGGCCGGTGAAGGAGCAAGGAGCTAGGAGCTACTGAAGGGAGGAGTGATTTGGATCAACAAACTAGCGGAAGACACAGGTTAGTTACATCCTTCCTCCTCATTTACATTTCATAAAGAAGAATACTCAATTAGTTTACCTTGTTTGTTGCTAAGGCACTATCACACCTTAGAGTGGGATAGGGGCATTCCGAGTGGATACTTTTCCCAACAACACTATGTACTTCTCCTTATCCTTATGAAGATCACCATGTAAGCACCATTAGAGAATCAACCACAAATCTAATCTAAATATCAACTATGTAACCCCAAGAATCATCTGAACAACTCATAACCATATCATAGCAAGATGAATCATTTATCCATGTAAGCATCATCACCAAGGACTATTAACCATAATGCCAACAATGCATTAAAAGCATATGCTCCCCCTAAACCTGTGCCATCTTGTTTACTATCAGATCTGATCATGCATATCAACAAGAAGTATCAAGACATCATCATTATCAAGTTAGAAACAAAACACTTCTAACCATCAAGTCATTTCCACACATCATCAGCAAATTGTAACCATTATCAAACAATGCAAATAATAAACTGAATCATAACTGATCCTTTGTCCCTACTGCGTTTCATCAAACAATCATATACATGACTATGCCATAACCAACTCGCATATATACGTGACTTCTCTTTAAGAAACTTGCGTATGAGATTTAGGACACTGAATTTTTACACTTCCGACTCCCTCTGATTTTGTTATGTCTGTATGTTGTGTTGTGCCGCCTCTTTTTGACTGTACTTCTTTCTTCTTCCACATCTTCAAGTGTGATGATGATTTTTTCTCCTTTTGGTATGGTGCCCATACTTTTTTCTTACATTCCTTAGCTATATGTCCAAGCTTGTTACATGTGTAACATCTTACATGTCTCATATTTCTTCTATAGCAATCAACAACTCTGTGACCAAACATATTGGAAGAAAAGAAATATCCATTAAATTACCTTGAATGTGATGATCTTTTTGCATGGTGGTCTTGAACCCTTCTTCTTCTACATTTGGCTACAACATTTCCAAGATTATGACATACATAACATTCAACATTATTCATAGGAGGAGTAAAAGATTTTCTTTGAAGAATTTCTTTCCTTGGTTGATGATGAGATTTTGCAGTAGAGTCCCTTGTCTTACTTTGTGAACTAGATTCATGAAAACCAAGACCAGTTTTGATAGGAGGAGACCTTTGACTATTAAGAATATCATCCAAGACTTTAGTACTATCTTGAAATTGTAACAGTTTATCCTTTTCTTCTAATTTATCTTTTAGAATATTTACGTCAACTTGATGTTGCTCTTCCTTTTCAAGATACTGCTTCTTCACGTTTTCTTCAGCATTTCTTTCTTCTTCCAACTGACGTCTTAGTTTAAGAACTTTATTTTCATGAGCTTGGAGTAGTTCTTTATTCTCCTTCTTTGATTCTTCAAGATGTTCTTTTAGCGAGCGGATCGTGGCTTCAAGACTTCCATAGTAACTGGATCTATCTCTGAGTTTCTTGATGGTTGTGCTTCTTTCATTGACTTCATCTCTTAGTGATGTTACTTCATCTTGCAACTTTTGATATTTGTCCTTGAATAACTTCCTTACCTTGTTTCCTTCCTCTAGTTCAGCTTTTAGTTTGGTAGCTTCTTCTTTGAGGACACACTCCCTCTTGTTAAATAGATCTTGTTGATCTCTAATTTTTTCTGTAAGCCTTTTAAATTATGCCTCTATTTGATATCTTTCTTGCTCACCCATAAAAGAAAATTCAGTTGTTTCTCTATCACTTTCATCTTTTCCAAATGGATAGATACCTGTATCACGAGAGGATAACAAATTCATACCTTCATTCTGAAGTGATTCTAAATCTGAAGTGCTTCTTCCACATAATCCCCAATCACTCCTCCCACTGTCATAGACTTTCTGAGATGTCTTCTTCTTCTTAGGTGCTTTCTTCTTAAGCTTCTTTCCCATTGTTCCATGGATCTCCTTCAAGCGATCAAGATTCTATCAAAGGACCTGCTCTGATACCAATTGTTGGAAATAATAATGAGAGGGGGGGTGAATCAGTATTATCAGATCAATATAACTTTTCTCTTTCCATATTAAGATTCATATGTGATGCAACAAGTATATATCTAGTAAACATATGATTTAGTTAGTTGATCTCAAATGAGTGCATCAGAACATTATTAACCATATGAGAAGTAAACTGGAGCAGTAAAATAGAAAAGATCATCACACACAAGAAGCACACATGAACACCATGATGTAAGGTTGAAACCCAATGTGGGTGAAAACCACATGCTGCAAGTCGTCTCAATCTTCTTTAATAAGAAATATATTTTACAATAGTTTTGTATTGGTGCAGATTTATACCAGTACACTGGCTTCTACCTGCAGAAGGCTACAACCTTCTCTTGTTCTCCAGACTCTCCTGGAAGGGAGCTACAACCCCCTTTGTGCAGGCTGCTGCCTGCTGAAATGATCCAACCTTTTCTTGTTTTCCAGCTGCTACTAGAAGGGAGCTACCACCCCCTTGGCTCTTGTACTAGATAATGTACTAGCACATAGGTTCCAACCTACTGAAAGCTACAACCTTCTCTTTCTTCCTCCAGGTACCACGTTTCATCAATTTTCAGTCTGGATACACTGAAGCACAACATCATAATCTGAAAGGCCACGTTTCATCCAATTTTCATACTGGACCCATTAATATCATTGAAGCACATAATCAATCAATCTTCTGAATCACCCAAACACCAGCTCAATACATATACAAGGATAATATGTGAGTTAGCAACCAGATCTAGTCCATCAGATCACATAAAGATAAGTCATTAAGAACTTGATCCATTCAACCATCAATACTAAAGCTAAACATAATCATGTTGTTATCAGAACTCAATACCAGTAACGAGACATCAATTATGCACCCAGAACCCTGCAGAATAGTCAAAGGTAGTTAAAACAAATTTCAAGCAGGGTCCGCAACTTCACCAATAGACATCTGCGAACATCCGCGCCTGTGTTGCTTTCTGATATACGGATATCCGCACCTGCACAGTCTTCTTATCTGTGGGTATCCGCGCCTCCACACTCTTCTGCTCTACGGATATCCGCACCTACACCGTGTCACACCTGCAGTCCTGCGGCTACATCTGCACCTACACACTCTTCTGATTTGTGGGTATACGCAACTGCACTGTGTCGCTCCTGCGGTCCTGCGGCTAGATCCACACCTACACACTCTTCTGCTCTGTGTATCCACACCTTCATTGCGTCGCACTTGCGGTCCTGTGGGTATAGATAGTTTTTCAGTCTTCAAGCATACCCTAGACTATCAGATCGATAGATTTGATCATACGCCATGGAGATCTCGACCCATTCAGATCTATCACTCAGATCTAGCTATCACTCACCAACTGATCACAAGTATTTCACATCTAGCTCGCCTTAAGATATTCAACCCATAAGTGTGCAGCCGAATGATCTCCTTTCATTTTTATAGCCATAGGCATTTCACAATACCACCGACCAAAAACCATAACAATTCAATACCATGGACCCAATACTTGGGATCAACACTTTTGGATGCAATACCATGGACCAAAACCATAGGATCAAAAACTGTCGGACTAATACCATGAACCAATCATGAAAGTGCATGGTCTTTTCTCTACATGAAAGAAACTTTTCTCTACATGAAAGTGCATGAATTTTTCTCTACATGAAAGAAGCTTTTCTCTGCATGAAAGTGCGTGAACTTTTCTCTACATGAAAGTGCGTGAAATTTTCACCATATGAAAGAAACTTTTCTCCGAATGAAATTGTGTGAACTTGAAAATAACTTTGCTGCACTATAATTTATCATCTGTCTAATTTTCCATCAAGGACAACACTTGTCTCATAATGCCAACAATCTCCCCCTTTGGACTTGATGGCAAAGCTTAACCTGAGAACTGTCATCTAATTCCTTTGAGTTGTCTAGCATCCCATGCACTCTGTCACATGTGATATCTATTTCGTAGATTCATCTAGATATATATAAGTGAGTTGATCTTCTACGAGTTGGTTGCCATCAAGTACAACACATGCATCATAATGTCAACACCTTCATTGACCAGATAATTGATGAATGTGCTGGATGTGAAATCTTTTCATTTATGGATGGAATTTCCAGGTATAATCAAATAAATATCCGCCCATAGGACCTGTCAAAGGCTGCATTTATTTGTCCATGGGGCACATTTGCATATCGTAAGCTACCCTTTGGTTTAAATAACACATGGGAAACATTTCAAAGGGCAATGAATTATGCCTTCCATGACATGAAAAACATTGTTCAACCATATCTTGACGATCTTCCGACTCGTTCGCGAAAGCAGACCGATCATCTGCAGCATCTGAGAGCGATATTTCTACGTTGCCGACACTACAAGATATGACTCAATCCACACAAATGTGTCAGTTTTTGTCGTTTACTTGGCTTTGTGGTCTGAAAGGATGGATTTCGTCTCGACCCATGTAAGGTTCAGGCAATCATTGATTTGCCTCCACCTTCAAATTTGCTTCAGATTCAGAAACTCCAAGGGAAAGCAAACTTTCTGACGAGGTTCATTCCAAATTACGCCGAACTTGCTAAGGGTTATACTTGTCTATTGAAAAAAGAAGTACCCTTCATCTAGGATTACGTCGCGCAAGCTTCCTTTGATGCTTTAAAGAAATCTCTAATAAAAGCATCATTAATGTACGCTCCTGATTATCAAAAAGACTTTAACCTGGATCTGGCTGCAGCAGATACGACCATTGCAATGGTTTTAGTTCAAGAAGACAATGGAATTGAACATCCTATATATTATTTGAGTAGAAAATTAAATGATACAGAAAGAAAGTACTCCTACGTTGAAAATCTGGCTCTCGTAGTTGTTCAAGCGATACAAAGGTTTTGACACTATGTCCTCTTTCGAAAAACTACCATTTTGTTAGATTGCAACCCCGTGACTTATATATTGTCGCAACGGTTGCTGGGGGGAAAATATTCAAAATTGATAGCAATTCTACAAGAGTTTGATCTGGAATTTATAAAATCCAAATTGAAGAAATCCTTGGTTTTCGCGGAGTTACTATGCGATCTCCCATCGTCGTCCAATGATGTAACATCAGAAGAAGCGATCGTCGATGAATCTTTGTTTCTGATATTTTGAAGAAATTCGTGGTATGGAGACATAATAATCTATCTCCAAACCCAGACATATAGGTCTAATACCTCTCGCTCGGAACAACGACGCATTCGATACCAAGCAAAAGACTACATGATCATCGGTGATACACTTTACCGTCGTGGTGACGATACAGTTCTTAGGAGGTGTCTCACCACGAGGAGGCTAAAAAAGTCCTGAATTATTGCCATTCAGGCGTGTGTGGGGGGCGTCAATCTGGTTATGCTACGGTGCAAAATATTTTATGAGTAGGATACTTCTGGCCTACAATGTTCAGAGATTTCATAACCGCAGTCAGAAGTTGCCATGCATGTCAAATCTTTGATCGAAAAACTAGAATACCACCCGCACCTCTGCAACCAGTAGTTGTTGTTGGGCCATTTGCCAAATGGGGCATAGATTTCATGACCTGTAACCCCACCTTAGCTGGGGGCATGGGTATATCATAGTCGCAGTAGACTATTTTACCAAATGGGCAGAGACGATGCTTACATTAAACAACAACGGAAAAATAGATGCCTCTTCTTTTTCAATCATGCAGTCTCCAGATTTGGCGTTCCACAGGCCATAGTCCCAGATCATGGATCGCATTTTCGCAATCACATGACGGTTGAATTAGCTGCCAAATTAGGGCTGTCCCATGATAGCTCTAGTCCATATTATCCACAGGCCAATAGACAAGTTGAGGCAATCAACAAGGTCCTGAAGCGGATGCTGCAAAGGATGATTGGAGTCCACAAAAGGAATTGGCACCAGATCCTGTACTCAACCTTGTGGGCATACCAGACATCAGTGAGGAATGCAACCAGGTTTACACCCTTTCAACTGGTGTATGTCCTGGAAGAAATCTTACCAGTTCAGTGTGAAATCTCGTCCCTCAAACTCGCGGTCGACCTTCTCCCCAGAACTTCAGAAGAGGAGGCTCGTTTCTTGGAACTAATATAATTGGATGAAACCCACTGTGATGTCGCTTTGGCTAACGAAGCCCATAAGAAACGAGTTAAGGCGCAGTTGGACAAGAATGTTAGACCCCGGGTCTTCTAAGAAGGTGACCTAGTCTTACTTTACGACGAGGAATGCGATAAATTAGAAGCAGGTAAGTTCAAGTCTTTATTGATGGGCCCCTATATTGTTAAGCACGTACTAGCAAAAGGAGCATACGAGTTAGTGGATTATGATGGGATTCCACTGGCGCAACCGCGAAAAGAGTTGTACCTTAAGCGTTACTATGCTTTACTCAAGATAGTAACCCCTATGCTTTTGTTACATTTTTGTTTTTGCTAAGGGTAATTGTTTTGGTTAAGTGATCCGCTTTCACATTTGTTGTAGATGTCAGACCTATTGGAATCATTTGTTGGATATGCCAAAGGAATGAGTCATAGTTCGTGGAACCTATCTTCTACGGCCAGGGCCATCATCGATCCAAGAGATGAATTAGTGAGTTTTAGAGGGGTATGCATTGGTTGGTCAACAAACAATATTGTTGAATACAACACGTTGATAGAGTTCTTCTCTGATGCCATTACGCGTTGCATACGCTGATTCATTGTCAGGCTAGACTCATAACTCGTCATCCTACAGCTCACTGGTATCTACTCCATACGGAATCCAGCTATATATCGCATGTTCCTAAGGGTCAAGATTTTGGAAAGGCAGTTTGATTCTATTCAATATCAACATATTTCCAGAAAATTAAACACATTAATAGACTCATTGGAAAATTATGTGTTAGATATACACTTGCAACAATTATGAAAGAAGCATTTCATCAATATTTGCATCAAGATCATGTAACTCAACCAAAATAAGGCTCCGAAAATAATATATATATATATATATATATATATATATATATATATATATATATATATATATATATATATATATATATATATATATATATATATATATATATATATATATATATATATATATAGATAGATAGATAGATATATATATATATATATATATATATATATATATATATATATATATATATATATATATATATAACTATTTATGGTTTATATATAATGTTCTGTAACCAAGACAAAATCGGTCAAATGACCAAAAACTCAAAATGCTAGGGGGCACCCTTGTCTAATGATGTTGTTGATAACAAGTAAGTGCCTGTGCAATCATGCGTAAAAGCCTAGTCCATCAACTCGGCATGCCAGAAGTATGTCGCTGCAACCTCAGAGGCAGCTCGTCAGTCCTCACATCTGGAATACTGAGAGTGAGACCCTCGACCTAATACTGCAATGCTGAAAGAGTCTCAGCCACATCAAGGTCGCAAAGGATAGCCCTCCCCACAGCCTCTCCTGCTGGAATGGCAGCTAGTGCTCTCAGACCTACTGCTGGGCAAAATGGTCCAATATTTGCATGAGCAGATGAGTTTTGATTAGTACTGATAGAAGAAATCACAAGAAAATTATAAAAAGAAACGATAAATAGAGATATGGTCAGAGAATTTATCGATAGCACCCCACTGCTCACCAGCCGGCAACACCAAATCCGGGTCACCACGGAAATCCATACTAGCATATGAATACTCGGAAAAAACCATCTCCTAACAATTGAACCACTTGAAGAAGGTAGCAAAAAAGGAAACCTGGGACTGACCAGCATGTCGGGCCATAAGGTCGACCCATCTCTGCATCCGTGGCTCAGTTGATGGAGGTAAGCGAAGTGAAATGTACTACGGCTACATCAGTGGGACCTTTTCCAAGGCGAAGGTGGTCAAAATAGAACCATAGCCGAAGTTCTTCGATTTTCCACTTTTTACCATGGTCAGTTTTTCTTTCATCACAGGGAGTACTGTGTCACACCAGTTGAACACCTTTGGTTCAAGACATTCAAAGGCGTACTGCATATAGGACTTGTTAGTCACGTGAAGAGCCGCACTACCAGCCAGTCTAGCAAAAGTGAACAGAATGGTCCTCAAGGACCGGTCAGTTACATCTCAGATGTTGATCTTGCTGTCCCTACTCGGCTGAGATCCCTCTCTGCAATATCGACAAATATAATCTCTCGCGTATTTGCCCCCACGGGTGGAACCTGATAATGAAAGAGGGGCACCACGGCTCAATAATGAAGTCAAAAAAGATGTCCACGACAGCCAAGGGGATAGATTTGCCTCTGATCTGAAACACCTGGTCGGTAGGATCCCATGCATCGAGAAGATATTGGGACAAGTTGATTTGTTGCCTCATGCTAGAGATGCGGAAAAACTTGAACATGCCACAGTTCTGCAGTGCAGTTACCGTAACCGGATCATGTAAAGCAAGCATGTGCTCTTCTTCATGCTCACATTCTCGCCATGTAACAACCATTTTTCTTCGATGAATCTCTGCAAAACAAGCAAGAGAAGAGTCAGGGTCTTGATTTGGCAAAAAACAGACAATGGCACCCATCGCACCCTAGCAGTGTACTGTGTGAGATGCATACTGACTCGCCAATGGCCAAGTCAATATGCAACACACCTTTCGATATAGAAAGGGTGTGATGGAGCCAGGGAGAACTTTTCAAATCCCAAGGGATCAGAAAAACAAGGAAAAATGCTCAGAATTCATAAAGGAAGGAATGCAGCTGAAGAGCTCAGGTTTAGCTCCTACCTAGTCCAGACGGTGCCAAGAATCGTCCATAGAATCTCTTGGAATTAGCTGGTGAAAATCAACGCGAAAAAGCACCTCCAGAGCTCCAACAAACCAATGTTCAAATGAAATGGTAAAATGAGGGCTAAAAACCACTTTTAAGTTACTTTTCACGTAATTCGAGTAAAATATTCGTGTTTTAACTCATTTTTCAAACATATATTGTTCATTTCTAATCAGTTTGATGAAGCAATTGAACAGGCAATACAACCTTTGAAGGAACGAAGTGGTTAGCAGTGAAATCAAATAATCAATGACCATTATCACGAGCAGTTTTTATGCGAAGTTCAAGCTCATTAAAAATTAAACCTTAGCAATGACAAAATGGTTCCCCCAGAGTTTATGCTCATTAAAAAATGGACCAATCCCCGATAAATAACCATTGTGAATGCATTATCATAAGATTTTGAGCCCTGGTTATGTTCTCATCATCACCTCCACTCTGTTTTAGCCGATCATTCACCTCCATTTGATTTTTTACCCCTTTCTTGAGGAACAACTGTGAAGAATGATCCTGTTAGCCATCCTTGTGACACTTCCGCGATTCGAAAATTCCAAACCTTACCTGGAATCAGCTGCTACCTAAAATTATCACTCATTCCTCAAAAGACGAGTCTCCTTTAAGCTCTTTTCACCTGACTCATAAAATATGAAAGGATTGCCGAGCAATTGGCCTCTCCTGCTCATTAAAGCTACCGGAAGTGCTATCCCTCCTGTAGATTTTAATCTTTTTTGACCTGAGGGATTATTACACAAAAAGATTGAGCGCTTGTTTTGTTCGGCTCGTTAAAATTACCGTAAATTCATCCATTTTGTGTTATTTTATACTTTTTCGGACTTAAGGGATTATATGATGAAAAAGGATTATTGAAGTTTCCTTTACATCCCTTTCAAACTCTCTAAAATTGAAAAGGACCAAGTTATCTTTGTCGTTAAACTCGTTAAAACCAAATAGCGACAAACTTGTCCGTTCAGACAAGAACGAGTTTCACTGTCGCTAGGCTGGTTAAAACATAGAGACGGGTTTTCCCGAAGGGAAAATTATAGAACAAGCATATGTTATCCACCTCAAGCCTGACCAAAATAAAGAAGTACTGGTCAGCAATGACTAGGGAATAATTGGGAAGAAAACTTGAAGAAACTTTATTGGTAGCAAGTCGCCCTTGAACATGACACGTTCACTCCGCATCTGAGTCAGGTTGGGTTGTTCCGTTCACTGGTCATATCACCATTGGTCCACTGCACCATCCATATTTGGGGTTAACGCTACCAATCCATGTCAATGTCACTGGTATGTTCAAGAGAAGTTGCTCAGAGAATTCACCTATGTCTCATCCCCTGCAATACATTCACGCTCCATTCTTTCATGACCGCCACCCTGAACCCTGTATCATCAGATCGTTTTCACCTCCAAAATCATTTACTCTGTTCCATGTCGTAGATGTGGGATTCATTAAGGCCCTCCTATGACGGGTCGCCTCTTGTTAACAACAACTCATTATCCAAGAAGTCGACTTAGGAAAAACCCTTTCAGTACTTTGAAGCTTGCATGCCTCAATGGAAAGTTTCTCACATTTGGCAACAGGTTTACATCAATGGCCTTCGACCGAAAGATTTTGCATGGTGTTCGATGCGAAGTCTCTTTTCACACCACGTGAATTGTACTGTAGTACCTTGGGGGTCATCATACTTATCGGCAATTCCTCTCGCACCTATTAACAACTTACATCATTGGCTAGAAATCAGGTGATGTCTTTCCATGTTTGACTCCAGAGCATATTTCACATGGATGGACTTGTACTCCGAGTGAATATTGGATGAGTTTGAAGACACCGGATCTAGTTTCATCCATCTGGGCTGCGATATATTCAGGAAAATAAAAACATCAAATGTACATTATTTTTTCACAAATGATCATCCAAACCAAAGGATGGTGACTCTACCAGAATCATCAGTCTGCCACACAGACGGTTGTCTGTCTTATGTACATGAAAATGAATTTATAAAGCTAAGCATGGGAATGCCCGCCTTAGCTAGATCATGAAAAATATTATGAAGATAATGTATTGAATTGTATCTTATTACAGGTCGCCTTCCAGCTCGAAAAAACTTCGGATCCTCATGATAAAGCATTTCACCCGACATCAAAAGATTAACAACCTCATGCTTTAGGGGGAAACAGTTATAGAAATTTTTGGGCAATGCAACCCCAATCAACCATGTCCATAAACCAAGGGCTCCTAAGTCCCTAAAAGTGTTTCTTCACACCCTAAAGGAACAAGATCAGCTGATTACATCATTACCCAAAAGTTCTCCACAGAAAACTGCTCAAATCTAGTCAAAGCTGGACCATATAGACTGCCCAGTGCAAAGGGTGTGATGCATCTCACCTGCCCAGTGTAAAGGGTGCGATGCATCTTGACAAGCCCTTTTGTAGGGTGCGATGGGCGAGAGTAGACAAATGGGAGAGACAGTTTGCAAGGTGTATCGTCATGGAATCTTCCAGAAACTTCTCCTGTGACACTTGCCTCTCTGAATTCGCCCAAGGATGAGTAAGAGATCATCATTCTCCAAGTGGAATCAAGTACTATTAGAGAGAGGACACCAATCAAAATTCCAGAAGCTGACTCACCCCCCTGCAATCATCTATATATGGATCCCTCATCCCAGAGATCCAGAGGCTGGAATTTGGTATCTTGCAAGGAAGTGTTGTTGGTTTCTTGGTGGAATATCATAGTGTTGGGTGATCTAAGCTTTTCATGAGGTGAAGAATGGCTTTCATGATAGGAGGATGACACTGGGTCAGAACAATTGGTTGTAATCCTCTTTGCTATTCTTGATATTAATAAAGCTATTCAAGTTTTCCTCGACATTCTTGTATGTTTGATGATATATGCATTTGTGTGGTCAATATATATCTGGTCCTATATTGTTTATGATTGTAGATCTCTGTTCTTCGATAGTATTATGTTGCTTTGATTCAACAGGTGCTCTTTGAAGCTGTGTAGACGAAGGAAAAGCGGCAAGGATCTATCATAAGGGAGAGGAATAAAGGAAGGAACTAAGTGCAAGACCGAGGTTGGTGTCCTTTGTTCCCCTCTTATCTACTTTTCATAAAGGAAAGAGAAAGTAGTTTTAGTTTATTTGCTTCCAAGATAGCTACCAGTCTTAGTGGGACTAGCAGCTCCGAGTGGACACTAGATTTCCCAATAACACATACACTCTACAAGGAGAAACATGATCATGATACTTTTTGTTACCACCAGGTTCTATCAATGACTGGGATGATTTACAAGAGCAATTTCTAACTAAGTTTGGAGATGATAGGTCTACAACAGCTTTAATTAATGACCTCTCCAACTTGAAAGCCGAATCAAAAGATCCCATTAAGGACTTCAACTCATGCTTCAATATGTTGTTGAATAAAATACCTGCGGCATCCAAGCCTAGTGAGGAGGTCCAAAACAAAAGTTACATTTCTTCTTTGCCTTCAAACATAGCCATATTTGTTGATAGGGCTGCGAAACAAACATTAGCGAAAAATATAAAGGAAACAATAGCTATTGAAAAATGTGTCCTTGTTTTGGAAAAGAAAAATGCTCTAGAAGAAAGGAAATCCAAGAAAGTTACCGTTAGAGATGATTCAAAGAAGAAAGCAAGCAAGAATCCATATGACATGGAAGGATTACAAAAATTTCTTAAAACTATGTGTAATGAAATGGTTGAAATTAAAAACTAGGTAGCTGAAACTTCTACGAAAAGACCATTTAGGAATTTTAAAAGAAATCAACCAATTGATCCTAAACAAGCTAATGCTATATCTAATGCTGAATCTGACCTAGATGATGATGATGAAGAAGAAGATACAATTTTATGAGTTGAAGAAATGGAAGAAGATGAAACAGTTGAATTTCATGGAATGTGGGACTTTATCCTACCCAAATCTGATAATGAAAGTGAACAGGAAGCTCTGCGAGTAAACACCAGAAGTAAAAGTATAGTAGAGCCTAATCAATCAAATCAAAAGAAGAAAAACTCAAATCCTGTTACTAAAGAGAAATCTCCTGCAAAGAAAGCTCCAATTGTGTCTCCCCACAATCAACCATCATCGTCCAACCCTCCCTCATCATCTAAAACACTATTGGTTTGAGATTCTATGGATTATAACATAGTAGAAGATATGAATAAGACTTGAGCAAATATATCTCTGCATGAACTTAGCAAGCTCAAGAATCAACAAAAGTTGTTGCTTAAAGAATTAAATGCAGTACCTACTTCTCCTCTTCTAACTAGTGTATTATCAAAGGCTGCTAAAGGATCATGTAAGACACCATCTGATAAGGTGGATGCTAGCGACACTGTTTTAATTGGTGATAGATCAAATTCTCATACTCCTCCTTTCCTCTTGACTTTTGGGATCTACAATAGAAATTTGCATAACTAGTTGATTGATTCATGGGCTTCATCAAACATAATGCTAGCATCAGTTTGCTCCAAGTTAAATATTGAACCTCAAAAGTCTGCAATTGATATTGTCCAATTAGATCGAACTAAGGTTCAATTTTTAGGAGAAATAAATTCAATTACTATTAGATTATTTGCTAATCTCAGGGTTGTCCAAAGAATTGATATATTAATTCCTGACATCCTTGAGTTTTATAGTTTGATCCTTAGCGGAGATTGGTCTGAAAAACTTCATGGTTATATTTCAACTGATTGGTCTCACATGTGGTTCCTTATAATGGGAAACCAAATCAAATAAAAATTGATCACGAAAAACACTTGACTCACACAGTAATGGAATTTGAAGAAGATAATGAACCAATGGCCTTCAATAATAATATTCTTGGAAACTATTCGGCTGAATCATTTTTTGGGAATTTTGATGCTCAGTCTTCAACTTTTTTGGTCAATAATGTCACATCACAAGTTGAGAATTTTTCATAGACCGATACTTATAAGTGTGTTAATGTTGTAGATAATCTTGTAAATAAAATTGTAGATAAACCTTTAGATAAGCCTTTATTTTGGTCTTTATACTTTGATGGATCTAAATGTAATGATGGTGTAGGAGCAGGATGTATTTTAGTCAGTCCTGAAGGAGAAAAAACAATGTTATCATGCAGGTTAGAATTTGAATGTACCAATAATACTACTGAATATGAAGCCTTGGTTCGAGGTCTTTATAAAGCAATAAGTCTTAATGTGAAATATCTAAAAGCATTTGGTGATTCTGAAATAGTGATAAAACAAGTAAGAAATTATATTCATTGTCTTTCAGGAAACCTCAAACATTATCAATCACTTGCTCAAGATCTTATCTCTCATTTTCTAGCATTTGATATCTCTCATATTCACAAATCACAAAATGAAGCAGCAGATCTCCTATCTAATGTAGCTTCTAGGCTCCTCCTATCTGATGATTATAGTCCAAATAGATTTTCTGTTGAATTAATTTTTAGACCATCCATCCCTGATAATGTCACTAATTGGCGTGTGATCAATCATGATCAAGATATATTGAGTTTCTTAACATATAAGGAATCTTCTGAAGATCAAATCATTGTTGAAAATGAACATAATCTACAATTAAAGCAGAAACATAATGAAAATCCTATTCCTAAATCTGTGGTGAAACTGAAATATCTTTATGATATTAAGGATAGATTCAAAAGGGTCACTAATTCAAAGCTTCAATGTTCAACCTTAAGATTTGAATTCATAAACCTTGGCACTGATGCCAAAACACAAAATGTCAATCTAGGACTTTGACTTTCACCTGGTGAAAGAGTTTCCTTTATAAGTTTATTAAGAAAATATAAAAATGTTTTTGCTTGGGATTATGAGTATCTGAAAACTTATGATACCTCTATAATTCAACATAATATTCCAATGATTTACGATGAAAAACCTGTCCAACAGAAGTTAAGGAAAATTCACCCTAATATTGAGAGTCAAATTAAATCAGAGTTCAACAAACTCCCTAAAGCCAAAATAATCTTCCCTGTCAGACATTCGAAATGGGTCTCAAATTTGGTAGTGGTCAGGAAAAAGAATGGTGAGATTAGAATTTGTATAGATTTTAGAAATCTTAATAAGGCTTGTCAAAAAGATAATTTCCCAGTACCAACCATGGAACAGATACTTCAATGAGTAGATGGCTAAGAATTAATGCCTTTTCTTGATGTTTTTTCAGGATATAATCAGATCTTGGTACATCTAGATGATAGATTAAAGACTACATTCAGTACCAAATGGGGAACGTATGCTTATCAGAAAATGCCTTTTGGTTTGATAAATGCTGGAGCTACTTTCCAAAGAGCTATGGACATAGCTTTCAAAGGTTGGATCAATAAAATAGTTGCTCTTTACATAGACGACATAACTGTCTATTCTAAGAAAATGAGCAACCATTTGTATGATTTGAAACAAATCTTTGAACGTTGCAAAAAGTATGGGATCTCCTCAAATGCTAAAAAATTGTTCTTTTCTGTTAATGAAGGTAAAAACTTAGGGTTTATTGTATCTAATAATGGCATATATATTGATCCTGATAGGATTAAGGAGATTTCTGATATCCCTCTACTGCATAATAAGAAATCTATGCAATCATTCTTGGGACAGATAACTTTCGTAAAAAGGTTTGTTCATGATTTTTCTCATGTTGCTTTACCCTTGCAAACTATGATTAAGAAAAATTCTATATTCTAATGGGGACATAATGAAAGGGAAGCTTTTGATTCAATCAAACATGCAATCATTAATGCTCCAGCATTAAATAATCTGAATTCTTCTAGTCATTTTATTTTGTACACTTTGGTCACTCAATCATATTATGTTGTTGTTTTAACACATATCAACGATCAGTAGGTGGAAGCATCCATATCTTTCTTTAGTTCTAATTTATAGGGTGCTAAGCTCAATTATTTCGAAGTTGAGAACAATATTTTGTTGTATTTAAGTCTATAAAACGTTTTAGACCATTCCTCCTAAAAAAACACACTAAAGTAATAGTCCCTGTTGTGGAGGTAAATCCTCTCTACGGATAGAGACGATCCCTACTAGCCTAGACCGGGTCTAGCAATAATCACACAATGCTATCACGCAAGTTCCTAATTTCAAATACAAAGTAGATGGCGACAACCTACTTGGATTCCAACGCTAGTGTTCGTAGAAGAGATGTCACCCTCATTCCTTTGCCTTGGCCGGTCACGATCCCCACGATCTCCGTGATTGGACACCTGCACATGCAAAGAACAACACGAAAACAAGCATAAAATCTAGTAGATGCAATAATATATCAGTCAGAAAAGATATAACTCAACATCAAACATAAGACAATGAAAGTGGAACCATAATGATAGTCATCTATTATTAATAAGTAACAAAGAAGAATACAACCATTGTTCTGACGTCAAATCCTCCTTTGGCTGGGTGATTAGCTACACAAGTCTTGCAAAGCTTGTTGGGATGAGGAACAAGCCTCTCTCTCTTTAGGTGACAAGAATCTCCTTACTTAGATTTGGCCTTATGGGTGCAAAGAAGGCTCTTGCAGCTTCAAACTCTATATCACTATGCTTGGACCAGAACTACTGTAACTATAACTATGACTAGCTTGCTCAAGGCATAAAGGCAAGCTTTTATAGATAGAGAAGGAAGAGATAGGATCAACCATATTATTCATGGGATTAGCTTTATCACTTGGAAACTTCCATGAAAGGTGGCAAACCACTTTCCCTTCTATGGAGATTCGAAGCCAAACCATCCTAGCTCAACATAGATTCAGTTGGTGAATGGGTTGAAGAGAACCTTCGGGAGTTTGGTGGTTGAAAACTTTACTCAATTCAGTTGGCGCGAGTGTGACTCTGGGACAGAGCGCCAATAGCGCGCCCTTTTTAGAGGATTTCCCCCATTGGCGCGGGCAGTGAACTATGGACCCGCGCTAATGCAAAAAGAGCTGTTTTCATGGAGATTTTGCAAGAGATGTCTTCAGGGCAAATGAAGCTCATACTTAGAGGAATATGATGCAAGTGGTTTCAGGTCATGTCACTTCTCACAGGTCCCGGAACGAGTCCTCCAGTGTATGGGTGAGGGGTAAATGGATGGTGAGAAACGGTGACAAATTGCTGTGTAACAGATGCCCCCTAAAGCATGAGGCCCAAGAGAGAGAGGGGTGAAATGCTTTACAAGAACATGCGTGACTGAAAACACGGCCGCCGGAGAACCTGCGTAAAGAAGTACAACTGATATCTCAAGTACATGATATATGTGGTATGGGCGCAGCCATCCATAATAGAGTACATAACAATCTTGATCCAAGGCATGGATGCAGCCATCCAGAGAGGATCGATAAATAGACTCAGGCATGGTCGCAGCCATCCAGTGAATGAGTCATGTAATGATCATAATAATCCACAAATCGTAGCCTGGATTCCAACAGACAAAATCCAGGGTCTTGCACTCCATCTCGACTCGAACAGAGTACAAGTCCAAGCATGTGAATACAGGAGTTGAAGTTGAACATGCATGAACATCGTCTGATTACCAGCCAATAGTGAAACCTCTTAACAGACGCGAGAGGTACCACCAATAATGACGATGGTCCTCAAGGTACTATAGGTACAATCTACGATGTGTGAATCAATGAGCTGGTGTTGAACACCCGTAGAATCATTCGATCGGAGGCTAATGATGAAAACCTCTCGTTGAACACGAAGAACCTGCCATTGAGGCATGCAGGCTCGAAGGCACCGGAAGGGAGTCTCTAGATCAGCTTCCTGGATAATGAGTTGAAGTCGACAGGAAGTGACCTTGATCAAAGGTGGGCCATAGTGTTTCCCACATCATTGACACGAGATAGAGGAAGAATGTTGTGGTGAATCAGAATTATGTGAGGTATCAAAGGGAGGTTGTAATTCTGCAGAGGTCAACTTCTCTTGAACATATGGGCGGCACGATAGTGGACTTCGCAGTATCTGACATCAAATGAGCAGAGGTCATGGTGACAAGGAAATGGGCAGATGAGAGGTCAAACAGGATAACCCAAACCCACGGAGGCTAGTGTAAAAACGAGATGAGATGTCCCCACCTAGACACGAAAGTAGACGAGTGCCATAATCAAGAGTGACATACTGCCGACATGACGACAAGTATGGGTCCATTTTCCCCACCATGTCTGGCGAGTACCCCGATTATTTTATGATGACAAGCTTGACGGGGATAGCATATGCTTGGAAGGTGTCATTATGACAGAATCCGATGTCATTAAGTTTTAACGAGTCTGATAAAGGAAGAATTCGGCGTCTTTTCCTGTTTAAAGAGTCTGAAAAGACGGCATAAAAGAAAACTCCAGGGGGGTCCTTTTTCGTAAAGTTGTGTCTCTCGAGCCCGAAAAAGTATAAAACAATGCTCGAAAGAACCGCCCGACCATTACGATCGAGGAGTACTTTTCATGAGTAGTGATTTCGACCTGAAAAGTAAAAAGCGATCGATATCACGTCGTTTCGTAACCGTTAACCAACCTAAAAAGACAAGGGTCCGACAATCTTTTCGCATTTATACAGTCGGAAAAGAGCTTAAAGGCGACCGCCTCTTATTCCATTTAACGAGTTAAAAGAGAAAACTCAGCAATCTTTTCATCTTTAAACGGTCGGAAAAGAGCTGAAAACAGACCTCCATTTTTATTCTCTTTAACGAGTTAAAAAGGGAAAAAATACTCGGCAATCTTTACATATTTTACGAGTTAGAAAAGAGCTTAAAGGCGACTCATCTTAGAGGAACGAGTGGTATAAAGGGTAGCTTCCGGCAATGGTGGAACTGCTCAAAACATGTAATGGTCAAGAGGCTGGCTAATAAAACCACTCATTGCTGCGATTCCTCAGGGAAGGGAAAAACAACCAAGTGAGAGCATATGATCGGCCAAAGAGATGGTGGCGATGGAATGAAACAACCAAGGCTCATCAAGCAGAATCTACCGGATTACAATGACAATCATGAGGTGTAAATCAAGTATGGGTTCATTTTTACACAAGCTTGAACCATGGAGAACTCGTCTTGGATTCGGTTTCATTTTTAAACAAGCTTGAAATGAAAAACTATGCTTGTTATAAGTTCGCATGCCCCCTAGCATAATAATGCAAATCGAGGTACATGCCCCCCAAGCTTCATTGCATTCAACGAGGTGGATGGAATGAAGGTTCACTCTCGAGATCGATGAAAGACTCGACTTTTATTTTACGAGATCTTAATCAAAAGACTTGATTTGGAAAGGGAGTTGTTTCATTGTTTAATGAGGTTGACACAGTAAAAGAACTATCCTCATAACCCTTGTTTCATTTTTTAACGAGCTTGACACAAGATCAGGAACTATGCTCCGACCAAGCCTAGTTTCATTTTTTAAGGAGCTTGACATAGGAAAGGAACTATGCTCTGACCAAACCTAGTTTCATTTTTTAATGAGCTTGACACCGGAAAGGAACTATGCTCCACCCGAACTTCATATTAATGAATAGAAAGTCGGGGCTTCCAAGATTGCCACTCCCAGTGGAAGGGAAACATCTTGGAAGTCGGGGCCCAATGCCCCCAAGACACTATGCACGATGGCGGCATCACTGTATCCAGGCATGGGATAGGTGGCCACGTAATTGATCTATGGTGGGGTAGATGCAACTGGTGGATGAAAACTAGGTGGGGACGATAGCGGCGCAGGAGGCATCGGGGGACTAACGAATGACACTTGATCGATAGTCACAATTCTTCCATCGTGCGGAAAGCAAACCACAAGGAAAAGCGAAGAAATGAGGGCCCCCATGGCGTAAACATAGTCATGACCAAGGAGAAGACTAAAGTCTAAAACACCTTGGGTAACCAAGACGTCTATATACACGGTTTTTCCTCCCAAAGTAATAGGGAACTTCGGGAGAACTCCTAGAGATGGACAGGCTCCTCCGTCGAAGCCCAACAGATTCTGAGTGACCGGCCCAAGCTGCGGGGAACCTAAAGCTTTCCAAGTAGTGTACGACATAAGACTGACAGACTCCCCTTAATCCAACACAGGTCCAGGTACTGCCTTAGCACAGGCATGTACTGTGATCTCGAAAGGCATATGGGATGGAAGGCGACCGGCGATCAGGCGATTCCAATCAAGGGAATTGACCAGACTACTTGGTGGGGGAATCGTATGATCGCCCCTATGTGCTAAAGGAAACGAAGGAAAACCTTCGAGAGCAGCTAGGTTAGGAGAGTCATTCCGGGACTCAGGAGAATCCGAAGAGACGAGAAGAACATGGGTGTGATGCTATTCTGAAACAGAGTAATCGACGGGTGGTGGACTCGAGTCGACACTCTTTCTGACCAATGGTTGGTCTGGAACAGGCTGGGGACAGTCGGGTTCGGGAAGAGGGGCCTGGAGAAGAGAAGAATTTGAAGCAATCTCTTTGTCAGCAGGGGGACGATCTGCAGCTGCAGAGAGACGTTGATAACCAACGGGAAGTTGGGGTGAAGGAGCTGTAAGACTTTCCAAGACAACGGAGGCTTTATCCATGAGTGGACAAAGGTTAAGGGGATGATTGCCTTCACAAAGTCTACAGGGGATTCGAATCTTCCCTTTTCCCTTACCATTCCCAACTGATAATGTAGCACCACCGTGAGCTTTAGAGGATGATGAGGGGCGGGCCGGATCGTGAGACCATACTTCTAGTACCTTGGGAATGCCAGGACAATCGCGAAGAAGATGGTCCTCCTTGCATAATCGACAAGGAAAGTTGACCTTCCACGAAGGAGCGGAAGGGGGCCCGACTTTAGGTGTACTCGGAGTAAGAGATGTACTTCTAGCCTCTCCCTTGGGAGCCCTCTTCTTTTTCGTCTTCTTCTTCTTCTTCTTCTTAGCCACCGGGTTACTCAAATCGAGACTTTCACCAGGCGAAGTAAAAGATGAGGACGTAGAAATAGGCGTAGAAGGGGAGAGGTCCACCTTAGAATCAACATGATGTTGTTCAGGTGGAGGGATTGATTGATCAGACGGTGAGACAGCAGGGACCAAAGAGGTGTAGAACAACCAAACGGGCAACCCAACAGTTAACCCTGGGAGGGACAACGTTGCCATATAAGGAGCACCAACATTTCCAAAGGAGTGAAATGACCAGGGTTCCCGTCAGAGGGGATCCCTGGGTTGGTGAACCCCGGAAAAGTTTCCGTCGAGAATGAAAAGAAGCCTACTCCAGCTAACACAAATAAGATCTAACCGGGTAAATGTGAACGCAGCCGAATAAATTTTAAGACAAAGGAACTGAACTTGACCTTTTCATGTTTTAAGAGTGGAGAAAAGGACAAAAATGTGACTCTAGTCGCCTTCGAATGTTTTGTGAGCCCGAAGTGACAAACTCCTTAAGTGAGCCTTTCCTTTTAAGGAGTCTGAAAAGGATCAAAAGTGACTACTTTGGAGAACTAGGAAAAAAGTTTTCCCAAACAAATCCGTAAAACTGCATATACACCTTGGCAGTCATATGAAAACCAAGGACTTCCCGTACGATAGTCAATCTTCCTGAATGTTGTGTTCGGTGTGTTACGGCTTGTAAAGCGGCAGACATGGCTTCTTGTGGATAAAGGATTATAACCTAGTGGGGTCTCCCCATATACTCAACGGTACGTGGGAGCTCAAGTCCGTGCTAGACCACTTGTTGCGTCACGGAAAGAGGAATCACCCATCCTTAAGTGAAACAAAAGTGACTAGGTTTAACGACACTGGAGCACGTCTCTAACCTAGACCTCTAAACAGTGAGCGTTATGTTTCAATGCGTTTTTAAGTTCATTTAGTTCATTTTATGGTTGATCTTTTATTAGGTTTCGATTTCCAGGTCCTACCGTATGTAATCTCTCACAATTTCCTAAATGCAAGCTATATGCCAAAATATATCATTTCGTTCAATGAATGCTAACTACGAGAGGGTTGACAGCTTTCACACAAACAAAAATGACCATAAAACAATCAAAAATAACTCTAATGTAGCTAATGGAAATTAAAAAAACTTTTCTCTAAAGTTACTAATCGCTAATAACAACGAAAAGCTTTATTTTCCATTAACTAATGCAAAGCAAAAGAGATTGTTTGTTTCTTTTTTGATGGCAAAATGCACTAAACAAATTTTGAGAGACAATAACAAAGAGTAAAAAGACAAATTTCACTCAATGAGAACACAATCAAGTCCCCGAAACACCAAGACAGTCTTTCAAAACGAAGAAAAACACCAAAGACTTCAATGAGCCATGTGATCTAGGCCCAAAACGAAGCCGAGCGGAATCCAAGTGAAAAAGAAGTAAATCACTTGAATAACGCAATAGAATACTTAAAAACCACTGAAAAAGTGCAAGAGAGTAACCAAAAAGTCGTCTGGAATGATAGAAGGCCAAAAATTCGACACGCAAAGCGACTAGATGTCCTAGGGCTAAAACGTGAAATCAATAGAAAATGGCAAACACCCAAAGTATGCAAATGTAATCTATGCATACTTTTCATTCATATCCTGAAAATGAGAATTCTAATTATGCAAGTGTGATCTATGCAAGAGAATTCTCAAACACACGATGGTTCTAATGTAATCTAAGAGCCAATCAAGTGCAAATCAAGAAAAACGGGTGTGAGTTCCAAAGATCATAAACTAAAAAAACTCAAAGGCGATTAACACCCATACACAATTTAGCCCCCCCCCGGGCGAATGAGGGGGAATTCTTTTTGCAAAAACAAAAGCAAAAAGATGCAAAATTGTGAAAAGACAAACAAACCTCCAAGTAATGATCAAAGGAAATCAAATTAATAATTTGCCGAAAAAAAACTGCAAACCAGTCAAACAAGACTCTGACACACTCAAGTGATTGAAAAAGGTGTAGCTAGACAGAAAACCCAAGCTTGGAAGGCTGCAAACAAGCAAACTGGAAAATTTCACAGGCCTGGCGCGACTGTCAGGTGGAAAACTAGCGCCAATTGAGGATTTGTGCGGGCTGTACACTAGCAAGTGGCGCCAATTGGCGCGACTGTCATGCAAAAAAGAGCGCCAATCAAGTTTGCTAGCTTAAAAATAAAAACAAGGAGTCCAAGGCTTGGTCGACAGTATCCAGACAGACCAGGCAGCAAGAGACAATAGAGCATCCAACCCAGAAGCTATCTAAGCAGTCAAAACAAGGGAAACCAAAGAGACAAGACAAACTCCAAGTTGTTTAGTTCGTAAACCAAACCGGAGATTGACTAAAGTGGCGTTGATCTACTTTGCTAATGCAAAGAAATAGCGTTTCGAAGGCTATCTAGCCATACTTTAGGCTCCGTCTAAATTTTACAAATCAAACAACAAGCTAACTCCCCAGCGGAGTCACCAAATTGTTATGGAGGTAAATCCTCTCTGTGGACAGAGACGATCCCTACTAGCCCAAACCGGGTCTAGAAACAATCACACAATGCTATCAGGCAAGTTCCTAATTGCAAATACAAAGTAGATGGTGAGAACCTACTTGGATTCCAACGCTAGTGTTCGTAGAAGAGATGTCACCCTTGTTCCTTTGCCTTGGCCGGTCACGATCCCCATGATCTCCGTGATTGGACACCTGCACATGCAAAGAACAACACGAAAACAAGCATAAAATCTAGTAGATGCAATTATATATCAGTCAGAAAAGATATAACTCAACATCAAACATAAGACAATGAAAGTGGAACCATAATGATAGTCATCTATTATTAATAAGTAACAAAGAAGAATACAACCATTGTTCTGACATCAAATCCTCCTTTGGCTGGGTGATCAACTACACAAGTCTTGCAAAGCTTGTTGGGATGAGGAATAAGCCTCTCTCTCTTTGGGTGACAAGAATCTCCCTACTTAGATTTGGCTTTATGGGTGCAAAGAAGGCTCTTGCAGCTTCAAACTCTCTATCACTATGCTTGGACCAGAACTACTCTAGCTATAACTATGACTAGCTTGCTCAAGGCATAAAGGCAAGCATTTATAGATAGAGAAGGAAGAGATAGGATCAACCACATTATTCATGGGATTAGCTTTATCACTTGGAAACTTCCATGAAAGGTGGCAAACCACTTTCCCTTCTATGGAGATTCAAAGCCAAACCATCCTAGCTCAACATAGATTCAGTTGGTGAATGGGTTGAAGAGAACCTTCGAGAGTTTGGTGGTTGAAAACTTTACTCAATTCAGTTGGCGCGAGTGAGACTCTGGGACAGAGCGCCAATAGCGCGCCCTTTTTAGAGGATCTCCCCCATTGGCGCGGGCAGTGAACTGTGGACCCGCGCTAATGCAAAAAGAGTTGTTTTCATGGAGATTTTGCAGGAGATGTCTTCAGGGAAAATGAAGCTCATACTTAGAGGAATATGATGCAAGTGGTTTCAGGTCATGTCACTTCTCATAGGTCCCGGACCGAGTCCTCCAATGTATGGGTGAGGGGTAAAAGGGACGGTGAGAAACGGTGACAAATTGTTGTGTAACAGATGCCCCCTAAAGCATGAGGCCCAAGAGAGAGAGGGGTGAAATGCTTTACAAGAGCATGCGTGACTGAAAACATGGCCGCTGGAGAACCTGCGTAAAGAAGTACAACCGATATCTCAAGTACATGATATATGTGGTATGGGTGCAGCCATCCGTAACAGAGTACATAACAATCTTGATCCAAGGCATGGACGCAGCCATCCAGAGAGGATCGATAAATAGACTCAGGCATGGTCGCAGCCATCCAGTGAATGAGTCATGTAATGATCATAATAATCCACAAATCGTAGCCTGGATTCCAACAGACAAAATCCAGGGTCTTGCGCTCCATCTCGACCCGAACAGAGTACAAGTCCAAGCATGTGAATACAGGAGTTGAAGTCGAACATGCATGAACATCGTCTGATTACCAACCAATAGTGAAACCTATTAACAGATGCGAGAGGTACCACCAATAATGACGATGGTCCTCAAGGTACTATAGGTACAATCTAAGACGTGCTAATCAATGAGCTAGTGTTGAACACCCGTAGAATCATTCAATCGGAGGCCAATGATGAAAACCTCTCGTTGAACACGAAGAACCTGCCATTGAGGCATGCAGGTTCCAAGGCACCGGAAGGGAGTCTCTAGATCAGCTTCCTGGATAATGCGTTGAAGTCGACAAGAAGTGACCTTGATCAAAGGTGGGCCATAGTGTTTCCCACATCATTGACACGAGACAGAGGAACAATGTTGTGGTGAATCAGAATTATGTGAGGTATCAGAGGGAGGTTGTAATTCTGCAAAGGTCAACTTCTCTTGAACATATGGGTGGCACGATAGTAGACTTGGCAGTATCTGACATCAAATGAGCAGAGGTCATGGTGACAAGGCAATGGGCAGATGAGAGGTCAAACAGGATAACCCAAACCCACGGAGGCTAGTGTAAAAATGAGATGAGATGTCCCCACCTAGACATGAAAGTAAACGAGTGCCATGTTCAAGAGCGACATACTACCGACACGACGACAATTATGGGTCCATTTTCCCCACCATGTCTGGCGAGTACCCCGATTATTTTTTGATGACAAGCTTGACGGGGATGGCATATGCTTGGAAGGTGTCATTATGATAGAATCCGATGTCATTAAGTTTTAACGAGTCTAACAAAGGAAGAACTCGACGTCTTTTCCTGTTTAGAGAGTCTGAAAAGACAGCAGAAAAGAAAACTCCAGGGGCGTCCTTTTTCGTAAAGTTGTGTCTCTCGAGCCCAAAAAAGTATAAAACAATGCTCGAAAGAACCGCCCGACCATTATGATCGAGGAGTACTTTTCATGAGTAGTGATTTCGACCTGAAAAAGTAAAAAGCGATCGATATCACGTCGTTTCGTAACCGTTAACGAACCTGAAACGACAAGGGTCCGACAATCTTTTCGCTTTTATACAGTCGGAAAAGAGCTTAAAGGCGATCGCCTCTTATTCCATTGAACAAGTTAAAAGGGAAAACTCAACAATCTTTTCATCTTTAAACGGTCGGAAAAGAGCTGAAAACAGACCTCCATTTTTATTTTCTTTAACGAGTCAAAAAGGGAAAAAATACTCGGCAATCTTTTCATATTTTACGAGTCAGAAAAGAGCTTAAAGGCGACTCTTCCTAGAGGAACGAGTGGTATAAAGGGTAGCAACTGGTTCCGGCAATGGTGGAACTGCTCAAAACATGTAATGGTCAAGAGGCTGGCTAATAAAACCACTCATTGTTGCGGTTCCTCAGGGAAGGAAAAAACAACCAGGTGAGAGCATATGATCGGCCAAAGAGATGGTGGCAATGGAATGAAACAACCAAGGCTCATATAGCAGAATCTAGCGGATAACAATGACAATCATGAGGTGTAAATCAGGTATGGGTTCATTTTTACACAAGCTTGAACCATGGAGAACTCTACTTGGATTCGGTTTCATTTTTACACAAGCTTGAAACGAAAAACTATGCTTGTTATAAGTTCGCATGCCCCCTATCATAATAACACAAATCGAGGTACATTCCCCCCAAGCTTCATTGCATTCAACGAGGTGGATGGAATGAAGGTTCACTCTCGAGATTGATGAAAGACTCGACTTTTATTTTACGAGATCTTAATCAAAAGGCTCGATTTGGAAAGGGAGTTGTTTCATTGTTTAATGAGGTTGACACAGTAAAAGAACTATCCTCATAACCCTTGTTTCATTTTTTAACGAGCTTGACACAAGATTAGGAACTATGCTCCGACCAAGCCTAGTTTCATTTTTTAAGGAGCTTGACATAGGAAAGGAACTATGCTCTGACCAAACCTAGTTTCATTTTTTAAGGAGCTTGACACTGGAAAGGAACTATGCTCCACCCGAACTTCATATTAATGAATAGAATGTCGGGGCTTCCAATATTTCCACTCCCGGTGGAAGGGAAACATCTTGGAAGTCGGGGCCCAATGCCCCCAGGACACTATGCACGATGGCGGCATCACTGTATCCAGGCATGGGATAGGTGTCCACGTAGTTGATCTGTGGTGGGGTAGATGCAACTGGTGGATGAAAACTAGGCGGGGACGATAGCGGCATAGGAGGCATCGGGGGACTAACGAATGACACTTGATCGATAGTCACAATTCTTCCATCGTGCAGAAAGCAAACCACACGGAAAAGCGAAGAAACGAGGGTCCCCATGGCGTAAACATAGTCGTGACAAAGGAGAAGACTAAAGTCTAAAACACCTTGGGTAACCAAGACCTCTATATAGACAGTTTTTCCTCCCAAAGTAATAGGGAACTTCGGGAGAACTCCTAGAGATGGATAGGCTCCTGCGTCGAAGGTCAACAGATTCTGAGTGACGGGCCCAAGCTGCGGGGAACCTAAAGCTTGCCAAGTAGTGTACGGCATAAGACTAACAGACGTCCCTTCATCCAACACAGTGCCAGGTACTACCTTAGCACAGGCATGTACTGTGATCTCGAAAGGCATATGGGATGGAAGGCGACCGGTGATTAGGCGATTCCAATTAAAGGAAGTGACCAGACTACTTGGTGGGGGAATCGTATGATCGCCCCTATGTGCTAAAGGAACCGAAGGAAAACCTTTGCGAGCAGCTGGGTTAGGAGAGTCATTCCGGGACTCAGGATAATCTGAAGAGACGAGAAGAACATGGGCATGATGCTCTTCTGAAATAGAGTGATCGACGGGTGGTGGACTCGAGTCGACACTCTTTCTGACCAATGGTTGGTCTGGAATAGGTTGGGGACAGTCGGGTTCGGGAAGAGGGGCCTGGAGAAGAGAAGAATTTGAAGCAATCTCTTTGTCAGCAGGGGGACGATCTGCAGCTGCAGAGAGACGTTGATAACCAACGGGAAGTTGGGGTGAAGGAGCTGTAAGACTTTCCAAGACAACGGAGGCTTTATCCATGAGTGGACAAAGGTGAAGGGGATGATTGCCTTCACAAAGTCTACAGGGGATTCGAATCTTCCCTTTTCCCTTACCATTCCCAACTGATAAGGTAGCACCACCGTGAGCTTTAGAGGATGATGAGGGGCGGGCCGGATCGTGAGACCATACTTCTAGTACCCTGGGAATGCCAGGACAATCGCGAAGAAGATGGTCCTCCTTGCATAATCGACAAGGAAACTTGACCTTCCGCGGAGGAGCGGAAGGGGGCCCGACTTCAGGTGTACTCGGAGTAAGAGATGTACTTCTAGCCTCTCCCCTGGGAGCCCTCTTCTTCTTCATCTTCATCTTCTTCTTCTTCTTAGCCACCGGGTTACTCAAATCGAGACTTTCACCAGGCGAAGTAGAAGATGAGGACGTAGAAATAGGCGTAGAAGGGGAGAGGTCCACCTTAGAATCAACATGATGTTGTTTAGGTGGAGGGACTGATTGATCAGACGGTGAGACGGCAGGGACCAAAGAGGTTGAGAACAACCAAACGGGCAACCCAACAGTTAACCCTGGGAGGGACAACATTGCCATATATGGAGCACCAACATTTCCAAAGGAGTGAAATGACCAGGGTTCCCGTTAGAGGGGATCCCTGGGTTGGTGAACCCCAGAAAAGTTGCCATCGAGAATGAAAAGAAGCCTACTCAAGCTAACGCAAATAAGATCTAACCGGGTAAATGTGAACGTGGCTAAATAAATTTTAAGACAAAGGAACTGAACTTGACCTTTTCATGTTTTAAGAGTCGAGAAAAGGACAAAAAGGTGACTCTAGTCACCTTCGAATGTTTTGTGAGCCCGAAGTGACAAACTGCTCAAGTGAGCCTTTTCTTTTAAGGAGTCTAAAAAGGATCAAAAGTGACTACTCTGGAGAACTAGGAAAAAAGGTTTACCAAACAAATCCGTAAAACTGCATATACACCTTGGCAGTCATATGAAAACCAAGGACTTCCCGTACAACAATCAATCTTCCCGAATGCTGTGTTCGGTGCGTTACGGCTTGTAAAGAGGGAGACACGGCTTCCTGTGGATAAAGTATGATAACCTAGTGGGGTCTCCCCATATAGTCGACGGTACGTGGGAGCTCAAGTCTGTGCTAGACCACTTTTTGCGTCACGGAAGGAGGAATCACCCATCCTTAAGTGAAACAAAAGTGACTAGGTTTAACGACGCCGGAGCACGTCTCTAGCCTAGACCTCTAAACAGTGAGATTTATGTTCCAATGTGCTTTTAAGTTCATTCAGTTCATTTTATGGTTGATCTTTGACTAGGTTTCGATTTCCAGGTCCTACCGTATGTAATCTCTCACAATTTCCTAAATGCAAGCTATATGCCAAAATATATCATTTCGTTCGATGAATGCTAACTACGAGAGGGTTGAGAGCTTTCGCGCAAACAAAAATGACCATAAAACAATAAAAAATAACTCTAATGCAGCTAATGGCAATTAAAAAAACTTTTCTCTAAAGTTACTAATCGTTAATAACAATGAAAAGCTTTATTTTCCATTAACTAATGCAAAGCAAAAGAGATTGTTTGTTTCTTTTTTGATGGCAAAATGCACTAAACAAATTTTGAGAGATAATAACAAAGAGTAAAAAGACAAATTTCACTCAATGAGAACACAATCAAGTCCCCGAAACACCAAGACAGTCTTTCAAAACGAAGAAAAACACCAAAGACTTCAATGAGCCATGTGATCTAGGCCCAAAACGAAGCCGAGCGGAATCCAAGTGAAAAAGAAGTAAATCACTTGAATAACGCAATAGAATACTTAACAACCACTGAACAAGTGCAAGAAAGTAACCAAAAAGTCGACTGGAATGATAGAAGGCCAAAAAATTGACACGCAAAGCCACTAGATGTCCTAGGGCTAAAACGTAAAATCAATAGAAAATGGCAAACACCCAAAGTATGCAAATGTAATCTATGCACACTTTTCATTCATATCCTGAAAACGAGAATTCTAATTATGCAAGTGTGATCTATGCAAGAGAATCCTCAAACACACGATGGTTCTAATGTAATCTAAGAGCCAATCAAGTGCAAATCAAGAAAAACGGGTGTGAGTTCCAAAGATCATAAACTAAAAAAACTCAAAGGCGATTAACACTGATACATAATTTAGCTGCCCCCCCCCCCCCCGGCGAATGAGGGGGAAATTTTTTTGCAAAAACACAAGCAAAAAGATGCAAAATTGTGAAAAGACTGAGACAAACCTCCAAGTAATGATCAAAGGAAATCAAATTAATAATTTGCCCAAAAAAAACTCAAAACCAGTCAAACAAGACTTTGACACACTCAAGTGATTGAAAAAGGTGTAGCTAGACACAAAACCCAAGCTTGGAAGGCTGCAAACAAGCAAACTGGAAAAGTTCACAAGCCTGGCGCAACTGTCAGGTGGAAAACTAGCGCCAATTGAGGATTGGCATGGGCTGTACACTAGCAAGTGGCGCCAATTGGCGCAATTGTCATGCAAAAAAGAGCGCCAATCAAGTTTGCTAGCTTAAAAATAAAAACAAGTAGTCCAAGGCTTGGTCAACAGTATCCAGACAGACCAGGCAGCAAGAGACAATAGAGCATCCAACCCAGAAAGCTATCTAAGCAATCAAAACAAGAGAAACCAAAGAGACAAGACAAACTCCAAGTTGTTTAGTTCGTAAACCAAACCGGAGATTGACTAAAGTGGCGTTGATCTACTTTGCTAATGCAAAGCGATAGCGTTTCGAAGGCTATCTAGCCGTACTTCAGGCTCGGTCTAAATTTTACAAATCAAACAACAAGCTAACTCCCCAGCGGAGTCACCAAATTGTTGTGGAGGTAAATCCTCTCTGCGGACAGAGACGATCCCTACTAGCCCAGACCGGGTCTAGCAACAATCACACAATGCTATCACGCAAGTTCCTAATTGCAAATACAAAGTAGATGGTGAGAACCTACTTGGATTCCAACGCTAGTGTTCGTAGAAGAGATTTCGCCCTTGTTTCTTTGCCTTGGCTGGTCACGATCCCCACGATCTCCGTGATTGGACACTTGCACATGCAAAGAAGAACACGAAAACAAGCATAAAATCTAGTAGATGCAATTATATATCAGTCAGAAAAGATATAACTCAACATCAAACATAAGACAATGAAAGTGGAACCATAATGATAGTCATCTATTATTAATAAGTAACAAAGAAGAATACAACCATTGTTCTGACGTCAAATCCTCCTTTGGCTGGGTGATCAGCTAGAAAAGTCTTGCAAAGCTTGTTGGGATGAGGAACAAGCCTCTCTCTCTTTGGGTGACAAGAATCTCCTTACTTAGATTTGGCCTTATGGGTGCAAAGAAGGCTCTTGCAGCTTCAAACTCTCTATCACTATGCTTGGACCAGAACTACTGTAACTATAACTATGACTAGCTTGCTCAAGGCATAAATGCAAGCTTTTATAGATAGAGAAGGAAGAGATAGGATCAACCACATTATTCATGGGATTAGCTTTATCACTTGGAAAATTTCATGAAAGGTGGCAAACCACTTTCCCTTCTATGGAGATTCGAAGCCAAACCATCCTAGCTCAACATAGCTTCAGTTGGTGAATGGGTTGAAGAGAACCTTCGGGAGTTTGGTGGTTGAAAACTTTACTCAATTCAGTTGGAGCGAGTGCGACTCTGGGACAGAGCGCCAATAGCGCGCCCTTTTTAGAGGATTTCCCCCATTGGCACGGGCAATGAACTGTGGACCCGCGCTAATGCAAAAAGAGTTGTTTTCATGGAGATTTTGCAGGAGATGTCTTCAGGGAAGATGAAGCTCATACTTAGAGGAATATGATGCAAGTGGTTTCAGGTCATGTCACTTCTCACAGGACCCGGAACGAGTCCTCCAGTGTATGGGTGAGGGGTAAATGGGACGGTGAGAAACGGTGACAAATTGTTGTGTAACAGTCCCATTCTCTGCAGTGAGACAATTGCTAGTTCAAAGAGAAGTAGGAGAGAAAAGAGCTAATTGGGTAACAACTTTACAAGAGTATGACATTGATATTAAACCAGCGAAAATTATTAGAGGATGAGGTTTTTGTAGGTTACTCACAGGAGCTTCCAATATACCAGATCATGAAGATTCATGTAGTACTTCCCAAGTAAACGACATAAGTATCACTGACTCTAAATCTCAATATGCTGATTTGATATTTTACTTTAAAAATGGATATTCTCCCCCTCAATTCAGCTACAAAAACAAACATGTGTTAAGGTTAAAAGCCAAACACTATGAAATCATTAATAATGCATTATTCAGAAGAACTTATGATTCTATTTTGTCAAGATTCTTTGAAAAAGCTGAAGCACAAATGGTTTTGCAGGAAATACATGATGGCCCAGCAGGTGCACCTTTTGGAGGAGACACTACAACCCAAAAAATACTACATGCTGGATATTATTGGTCGACTTTGTGCAAAGATGCCCATGATTATGTGAGGAAATGTAAGATATGCCAAACTGCTAGCGGGAGATAAAGGAAACCAGCCTTTCCTTTACAACCAGATAACATTGAGCAACCATTTTAATAGTGGAGGCTTGATATTATAGGAGCGATCATTCAACATTCTTCCAAGCAACATAGATACATACTCACAGCCATGGACTACTTCACAAAGTGGGTAGAAGCAATTCCACTAAAGGTAGCCAATTTTGATGTGATTATCGAATTTATTGATCAGTTCATGATAACAAGATTTGGTTTAACACGCTTGTCTTTGACAATGTATCTTATTTTCTCTAGAAATAGTATAGTTGAATTTGCTCTTAAGACAAGTTTTAAGTTAAAATACTCGCAAATTACTATCCTCAAGGAAATGGCTTAGCAGAGTCAACTAAAAAAAATCTCATCAGGATTATTAAAAGAAATTCTAATCAAAACGAAAAGAATTGGCATAAATCTTTAATATATGCATTATGGGCAGATTGTATAACCCATAAGGCCTCAATAGGTACTTCTCCTTTTAACTTAGTATATGGAAAAAAAATCTATAATTCCACCAAATTTAGCCCTCGCATCTCTAGCCCTAATACAATTCACTGAAGAAACTAGTTCTTCCTCTGTTCAATTAAGATTTGATTAAATTCTTAAATTGCATGAGGAAAGAGAAAAGGCCAAAATTACTCATGCTAAACATTAGAAAGTCATTAAATTTTCCTTTGGTACAAGTTCAGCTGGCTCAAAAATGTTACAGATTGGTGATCTTGTTTTGAAATAGGATAAAGCACATCAAGAAAAAGGCAACCATACAAAATTTCAACAGATGTGGCTTGGACCATTTCATGCTGTTGGAAAGATAGGTTTATCGGCATTTTTACTGCAAGATTTATCATGAAAGAGAGATTCTCTTCCTGTGAATGGACTTATCGTAAATAAATTATTTCCCTAAGGAGGTAACTCCTTCTTATCTGTACATATTTTTTATGCAAATTTTGTTTCCTTTTAAAAATAATGTTGTAAATAATAATCATTGGATTTTTACTGTTTTGAAAATCTCTTTGAAAGAATATTGTGACTACTTGCTTTTAAAAAGTAGAAACTTTCAAGGAAATGATTACAGTTTTGGAAATTAGATAAAAAACATGAAACTCTGAAATCCTCTTTAAATTTGTGAAATCTTTCAAACCTTGAAAACACAGTAAATCATTTTGAGTTTTATCAGTTGAGAAAGGTTATTTATAAAAAGGTAAAGACTTTCTCCAACTAAGCATCTACAACTCTATAATTGTCATCCATAAACTATTAAGGAGTGAATCATTCACCCCATCCACTAGGTTTATGATTTTTTAGAGTGTAATTATAAAAAATATCTGATTTAAAAAGATAAGAGGTCTCATTACGAGCCTGCTTAGCATGATCATAGGGAACTAATTAAGCTGACATTACCAATACTGCATACCAAAACAGGGTAATGGCTTATAATCAACAGATAAGGGGTCTCATCATTAGAAAACGTGTTCAGTTTAATTACAACCAGTGAATGGCATTGTCATCTTCTAGCTACAAAACTAGGGAAATGACTTTTAATCAAATAAAATAATAAAATAAAAATACGAATATATATATATATCTTTCTTAGTTTATCTTTATAAGATTATACTCTTAGATGGATGGGAAAATGAATAATTGACGGTTAAAAGGTAACCCTGTCGAGACTATAGATGTTTGCTAACAACAGTGGCACTACCTGTGAGAAAAGAGTAAATTTAAAAGCTAAGTTTCATGAGCCCCCTACTTTATCTTTAACAACCAATCAAATCTTGAAGAAACCAAAAAATGTTTTTTATTTATGATAAGGGTTTGAAAAAGAAATTACAAAATTGGTATCTTTGTTTTATTCAGAGATTTTTTTTTTTATCTAACCAATTCCAAGATAGTTCCCTTTTCCTCAATTGATTCTACTTAAGA
This sequence comes from Pinus tabuliformis, assembly GCA_031772625.1. Taxonomy (NCBI): domain Eukaryota; kingdom Viridiplantae; phylum Streptophyta; class Pinopsida; order Pinales; family Pinaceae; genus Pinus; species Pinus tabuliformis. The sequence goes on from CM062817.1 coordinate 1,171,238,539, forward strand.
AAGTGTTATAAATTTCATTATTTTATTGAGAGATAAATGGTTCTTCCAATGAATCACCAATTGTTGTGCTATACAGTAACCCCCACCCACCATTCCAAATTTTTAATCTTAGTCTAAAGATGCTAAATTAGAAATAGGTCCCCTTTAGGAAATAAAAAGAAATAATTTTTTTTGAGTAAAAATAGATTTTCCATACCTTTCATATAAAATTTGCTTTATCAGTGTTGGGAACTGCTCATCCCAAATCACAATTGCTTAATACCAATGAACATCCATTTGAAAAGCTGTGATGCGATCAAAGTCATCAAAAATACCTCATCAAAAAGTTTTGAATTGAAATAATCCATTTATAAACATGCGATGTGATATAAATATCACATTTCGCATATCATAAATCCTAAGGAATAAGTTATGGCATTCCATTGAAAAATTTCGATGTGAAAATTTTATCGCATATCGCATATCGCTAATCCATAGGAAAACATTGAAACCACTCCATTGAAACTTTGCGATGTGATATAGCTATCGCGATCGCATATTGCATATCGCACCGCTAATAGAAGCAAGTAATATATACTATGAAGACTCGCGATATAGTGTTAAATCAATTATAAAGGAAAACATGATTTATGAAGGAAAAACATGATTTTCCAGGTTTGAAAAGGAACCCACCAACTCTAAGTGCCACCTCATCACTCATCACAATCAGAAGAATACAAAGAATTCTTTCGAGCATAGTGCTTGTCACTCCCGATTTGCGATATGCGATGGCTCTACAAGTATTAAAATAATACAATCGCTAATTGCAAAATCACTGAGTTATGGCACCTGTTCTAAAAGGAACATTAGAAAACTTGTGATGTAATATACATTAATTCGACATTAAAGTTTCATGTGATGAGGATATGGTAAAGCATTAAGAGGCAGTTATGGTTACAATCCTTTAAGGATTTCATCCTTTGTGACTATGTACAATATGAGATCTTTTGCATCTAACATGAATACACTAATTTTAGTCTGTAATTAGTTGTATTGGCTACTCTCAAAGTTTTTCACCTATCATGCTCCTATTTCTCATTTTGTAGTGTAAATCCAGAATCACATAGTCAGTCAAGATGTCTAAGAAAGCTTGAAAGACAAAGGCTCTGTTATAGACATTTTTGTGCCTTGCAGCTATAAGCATGAAATTTCCATAATCTAAGGGATCCAAAGTCCCTAAACATGTTGTTCCTACCCCTAGAGGAACAAGGCTAACAAACCACAGCAATTCACAGAAGTTCTCCACCAGAAACTGCTCAAAAACAAGTCAATTCAGGATCAATTCAGAGGCTCCACTAGCTGTCTGCGCTGAAATGCAAAGTCTGCACTGCAACGCAGGTAGAAGCACTACCAGGGTGCGCTGAGCGAGAATTGACAAATGGCAAGTTCATTCATCAAGGTGTCAAGACCCTGGAAGCTTCCAGAAGCTTCCTCAATGACACTTGCCTCAGTGAATTCGACTAGTGATGAGTAAGAGGTTCTCTATCTCCAAGTGGAAGCAAGAACCTCCAAGTGGAAGCAAGAACTGACAGAGGGAGAGGACACTAGTCAGATCTCAAGCTGACTCATCCTCTCTCCAAACATCTATATATGGATCTCTCCTCCATGAGATCTAGAGGCTGGAATTTTGTTATTGCAAAGAATTGCTGTTGGTTTGAGATTGGAATCATTGGGTGCTTAATGCTTTGAAGGAAGGGGAAGATAGGAATTTCATTTGCTGGGAAGGAGATGCTGGATTGGAGCCCTCTGGGTTGTATCTCTTCCTGAACCTTGTTATTCATCAATAAAGCTATCTTGGTTTCTCCTATAAACTGGTGTATCTTTGACGTATGATTGCATTGGTATGTTTAGTTTATTTCTAATCCTGAACTAGTTATGAATATGAATCTATGTCTTTGTGTAGTGTTCTCTTCTTGTGATCTTGCAGAAACCTCTTGAAGCTGGGCGAGCAAGAAGGCAAGTAGCTGGGAACTCCCAAAGAGAAGAGAAACCGGATCGAGGGATAAACGGAAGACATCGGTTGGTCCATCCATCTCTCTTCATTCTTAATTCATAAAGGAAGAATACTAGAATAGTTGTTTCTGTTTGTTGCTAAGGCACTGACACACCTTAGGTGGATAGGATCATCCTGCATAGGCATTTTTCCCCACAACAAATTGGCGACTCCGCTCGGGAGATCTGTTTAGTCATTTTATTTGTGTTTCCATCATTGTTTGTTTCATAGACTCAACAGCAACAATCGAACTACATCTGCTATTCTCAGATGCAAAGTAGACAGCTGCTGCTTTGATCCAATCACTGGATTTGTCTATGATCTGAACAATGGACTCACAAATGATTTGATGATCCTTTGTGATAGATCTTAGCCCTTCCTCAAAGCATCCCTTTGATTGTACCTTCCTTGTTGCTTTGATTTGGCCTGAAACTGTAGATTAAATAGCAAACTGTGACCCAGAACCCAGTGAGAGACTCTCGTTTCTCCTTCAGCGCAGACCCTGTGAAGAGGTTCTGCATTTCAACGCAGGTCCCGTGAAGGCTACCTGCGCTGAATGTCAAAACCCCTGTGTTGAGGGTGCGCTGATCCAGTTAGGCCTTGTGCAGCTGGGGTTCTCTGCTCTGTTTTTCCTTGCTTTGATCTCTGATTTTTGCAGCCTGTAACCAGCATAGGTACTTGTCTGATAACTCCTTTTCTCTGCTTAAATTTTGCCTCCTTTTGTACAAAAAGACTGTGAGTGTTTTTATGTGTTTGTGGCGTCATTTACAGTTTTCCTTTGCAAGAGTGAAATAGTCATCCTGTAGCCCTTGATTCAGATCTGCTGATTGTGATCTTAGGAGAGAGTTCATTGGCTGTTTACAGTTGATTATACATTTACTTTTGCTTTTGGTTTGAGTTTGTCTCTTTTAAGTGTCGAAACAAGTATTCATTTTGGAAATCGTTAAGTGTTGTAATCTCTTCTACCCTCTCTGATTTCGAAAAAGTAAACTTGTTTGTATTTGTCATTTAAAAGCAAATTCAAAGTTGTACAAAAAGCTTTCTTTGTAGGCATCAATACTAAGAAAGCGGAAAACAAACACCTTCATTGTGCATTTGCATCTTGATAGTTTTCGTGTTTGGTTTAGGAAAAGTGCATTAGAGTGTGCTGATTGCTCTTTGAGAAAAGATGGTGTCTTTCTTTTCCCTTTGTAGCTAGGATTTTCATGGTTGAAAAGATATAAAAAGCTTGCTTATCATCTTTAGACTGCATTTAGGAATTGTATCATACATCTTGTGGTGAACCTCAAAAGGAAAACTTCTAAAAAGATCAACCTAAAATAAATTGAATGAACTTAACAATGCTTTGCAACATAATGCACAACATAGAGGTCTAGGCTAGAGACGTGTTCCGGTGTTGTAAAGCCTGGTGACTGTCGATCTCGTTGATGGTGGGTGATTCCTCCTGAGGGACGATAGCACCAGTACGGATTGTGCTCCCACGTACCGTCGCGTATATATTGGGAGACCCCTACAGGCATAAAACCTTTATCCTTAGGAATCCGTGTTGGCCGCCCTACTGATCGCAATGCACTGAACACAGCATTCAGGAAGATCGATCGCCCGTACCCTAAAAAGTATTGTGCGGTTTTGCGAAAAGTTTGGCACACCCTCTACCTAGAACTCCAGAGCAGTTCCTTCTGGCATTTTCCAGACTCTATAACGGAAAAAGTCCATCCGAGCATTTGTCACTTTGGGCTCGTTAAAACATCGAAGGAGACTAGAGTCATCTTTAGCTTTTTCTCGACTCTTTAAAATTGAAAAAGCAAGTTGTGTCTAAAAGCGTCTAAAAAATTCATTTAATTCGGAAACACACTTTCCCCTTTTGTATTTTGGTTGATCGAGTAATCCACAATCGTGGAAGAAAGTCAATTGAAACCCCGTCGTTCGCGGAGGCTTACGGGTCAACCGTCTTTGTCTCCAGAATCGAAAACAGTACGGACAAAGCGAACTCGTTTAACCGGTTCAAAATATCCTATCAAAGTTAGAACAAGTGTTCCAATGACATCTGAGATTCCGGTTACTCCAAACATTTCTGGAAACCCTGCCTCTATAGAAGAAGTTCAACAGCCACAGAGGGACAGTAACACTGATCCTAGTCTGGGAGCAAATACTTGCGTTACTGAACCAGTTCCATCTGTAACTGGTTCAGAGAGTCTTGCTCCTCAAACAACTGTCGCTGTCGATTCAACCCCTTGTTATAGACATTTTTGTGCCTTACAGCATAGAGCATGAAATGTCAATAATCTAAGGGATCCAAAGTCCCTAAACATGTTGTTCTTACCCTTAGAGGAACAAGGTCAGCAAACCACAGCACTGCAAATCAGTTCTCCACTGAAAAACACTCAAAAACAGGTCAGTTTTGGATCATTCCAGCTGCTCCACTAGGCATCTGCGCTGCATAGTAGGTACAACAAAGGCTCCCTGCGTTGCATACCAAGTAGAACAAAGGCTACCTGCGTTGGGCATACTTGGACATGTGGAGGAATCTTTTTCTCAAAGTGCCAGTGCCCAGGAAGCTTCTAAAAAGACACTTGATGATAAGATTCGCCTAATGATGAGTTAAGAGCTTCTAAAACTCCAAGTGGAAGACAGAAACTCCGAGTGAAGAACTGAAGAACAACTGGAGTTGAAGAGGACAACAAGTCACACATCAAGCTGACTTATCTTCACTCCAAAACTCTATATAAGGATCTCATCCCATGGGATCTGGGGGCGGGAATTTTGTGCAAAGAATTGCTGTTGGTTTACAGTTGTGAGCATTGGGTGATTGCTTGAGGGAGGTGAAGAAGAGATTTCTCTCCGTCGGGAAGGTGATGCTAGATTGGACCTCTCATGGTTGTATCGCCGCCTGAACCTTACTTCCATATATTGATAAAGCATTTGAGGTTCTTCTATTCGCATGTGTTTCAATGGTGTATTGTCTTACTTGCGTCTTTGATTTATGCTAATCCTTGAATCGATTATGAATGCATGCCTCTTGTAGTTTCCTTTTCTTGTCTTATTCGCAGGATCTCGTGTAGCTGGGCCCGTGAAAAGACTTGGATCTGGGAGCAAGCGGCAAACAAAGGAGATTGGATCGACCATTTGCGCAAGACATCGGTAAGTGGATCTCTTCCTTTTATCTCTTGCATGTCATAAAGAAGAAAATTTAGATAGCTTTTCTTTCAGTTGTTGCTAAGGAACTGTCACCCTTAGAGTGGGTTAGGGTCATTCCGAGTTGGATACTTTCCCCCACAACAGAATGGCGACTCCGCTGGGGATCGTGTCTTGTTGGTAGCTTGTGTTTATTGCTATTCATTTCTTAAATGAAAGAGTACCGAATCGAACTGCATGCGAGTCCTTCGAATGCAAAGTAGAGGGCAACTACTCTAGCCCAGTGCTGGGCCTGTTTATGATTTGAAGAGCAGATCCGCAAGGACTCTTTTTAGCTCTTTGTGATAGTGTTCATCTTCCTTTAATCATCCTCTAGAGTATACTTGACTTATAGCAACTGATTTGGCCAAAAACCGTTCATTTTTGAGCAAACTGTGAGCCGGAATCTGAGAGAGACGAGAGTTGTCTCATCAGTGCAGCTGCAACAAAGGCTACCTGCACTGCAACGCAGGTCCCGAAGGGGCTACCTGCGCTGCATCTCAGATTGACAGTGCAGCACCTGCGCTGATCCAGTTTTGCCTTGTGCAACTTGGATTCTCCACTGTCTGTTGCCCAGTTTTCAGTATTGTTTTTGCAGCCAGTTGTCAACCTGTATACCCAGCTGAAACCACTTCTCTTTGCCTTCATTCCGCCTCAGTTGTATGAAGAAACCATGATTGTTCTTATGGTATTTCTTGCTATCATTCACAGTTTCCCATAGCGAAAGTGAACTAGTCTTGCTATGACCTCTTGAATCTAGACCTGTGAGAAAGTGTCGTTGTGATTCTAAGGGTTAGTTTATTGTTGTTCATAGCTGCTTGAGCATTTGCTTTCGTTATATGGTTCGAATTTCAGTATTTCTTATGTTGAAACGAGTGAATCTTAAGGTGTTCTTTTGATTATTGGACAAAAACTTGTTTTCTTTCACTTGAAATTGAATTCGAAATTATACAACAACTTTCTTTTTGTAATACATCAACATTAAGGAAGAAGGAAAGAAATACTTGCATTGTGCATGTGCATTTTGACAGTTTGCATGTCGATTTAGGAAAAGTGCATCAGTGTGTGCTCTATGATCTATTTGAAAAGATGATGTCTTTCTTTTCCTTCAGTAGTTAAGGTTTTCATAAGTTGAAAGAATTTAAAAAAAAAAAAAGCTTGCTTATCATTCTTAGACTGCATTTAGGAGTTGTATCATACATCACGTGGTGATCCGTAAAGGCAAACTGCTAAGCAAGATCAACCTAAAAAGAACTGAATTTATCTAACAACGCTTTGAAACATAACGAAACACAGTAGAGGTCTAGGTAGAGACGTGAACCGGCGTCGTTAAACATAGTGACTGTTGATCTCTACGAAGGTGGGTGATTCCTCCTGAGGGACGATAGCACTAATACGGACTTGTGCCCCCGCGTACCGTCGCGTATATTGGGGGACCCCTATAGGAACAAAGCCTTTATCCATAGGAAGCCGTGTCGGCCGCCCTACTGATCGCGATGCAGTGAAAACAGCATTTACGAAGATCGACCACTCGTACCGTAAAACGTATTTTGTGTTTTCGCGAAAGGTTTGGCACACCCTTGCCTAGAACTCCAGAGTAGTTTCTTTTGGCTTTTTTCAAACTCTATAACTGAAAAAGTCCATCCGAGCATTTGTCACTTCGGGCTCGTTAATACATCGAAGGAGACTAGAGTCATCTTTAGCTTTTTCTCGACTCTTAAAAAGTGAAAAAGCAAGTTATGTCTTAAAAAGCGTCGTCGTATAAAATTCATCTTAAACGGAACATAATCACCCCTATATTCCTACGTTGATCTTAAAGTTGAGAACATGGAGCACACCAACCGAGGGATTCCACATGATGGTACCCCTAGCCCTTGCTCCTCTTGGAGAGAAGTTGGTGCGCCCCACATGGCCACATTGTCGCTTCCAGGACTGACAATAGGCCTGCCAGTTTGGCTATTCTCGACCGCTGTAGTTCAGACCACCACGGTTCCTGAATAGTCGAGTCAACAGTTAGACTAGTCTAGAGCTACCCTCCAGCCTTCCACTTCTTATACACCTTCCTCCGATCCTTCTTCTTCGAAAGGTCAAGCCGCCAAAAGCGGAGCTCCCATAGAAAAGAAGAAGGAAAAGAAGAAGAAAGAAAAGAAGCAGAAGGAGCCAAAGGCGCCTGGGGGCAAGCAAAAGGTATCTAACGAAAACCCACACACAGCACGGACCGGGCCCAAATCGCCATGTGTCATATGTAGAGGAGACCACTTCCACAGTGATTGTCCCAGTATTCCCCGGATACTAAGGGACTGGTCCCCTCGTTTGCACGATTCGGAAGCGTCAACCTCTGACAACCAGGTTGAATGCTTACCGTCGACCAACGAAAGTGAAGGTCGCAGATGACGAAGGGGAATGAGATTCCCCTGCGAACTGTGTGAAGGCAATCACACCCTTCGCCGTTGTCCCTTTTTAGACGAAGCAAAGAGAGTTTTGGAAGATCAACCGGTGGCACCGGTGCTACTTCCTCCTGGATATCAAAAACTCGCGCCAAGTCCTTCGTTGGTCGAAAATACAGCTGCCCCGCTCATAGGGCCAGCTGAAGTGTCAGTCGCTGAAAGTGAACCTACTGAATCCAGACCGGACGAAAGTCCAAAGGTCGAAACGGTAGTTGACCCGGTTCTCCCTTCAGAAGTTTCATCTTCACATACCACAGTCACTGAGGATTCATCTTCAGTTGACGCCCTCATGGAAGAGAGTAAGGATGACACCGTCCAGGTTCTCTTCGTCAACACCGATTCTGATGAACATCAGGGCAATGTGCCCACTCCTTTATCGTAGGAAGGAGCATCGTCAGGATCATATCCGGCCGTATATTCGGTCCCACCACCAAGCAACCTAGTTGTGTCCTTTGATTGGAACCAACTAGGCAGACCCCATTTACCAGCCAGTATACCATTTAGAATTATAGTCCAAATATACAAAATTGTGATGGCTGGAACTATCATTGATGAAGGGGCATCTGTGAGTATCCTGTCCTCTATTGCTTGGAAAGCACTGGGTTGCCTGGTGCTTTTGCCCGAGACAAGGCATCTCTCGGGTTTTGACAAAGGAACCAGTCGACCATTAGGGATTCTACCTAATGTGCCTATTACCTTGAAGGGGAAGGCCGTCAAGATGAATTTGATGGTCGTCCAAGGACCCTTGGATTATAACCTACTCCTTGGACGAGACTACATATATTGCATGGAAGCAATAGTCTCCTCACTCTTTCGAATAATGTGTTTTCCACACGAAGGAAAAATGGTCAAGCTCGTAGACCAACTTTCATTTCCGGGATCACGCATCGCGAATAGTCACATACCTATCCTCAATGGTCTTTTCGATCAAGAAAGGTCTCTTCCCTCGGTTCTTCTTCCTGATGAATGCGAGTGATTCGGGAAAGGAACGCAGGAGCCCAGGGGGCATGCATCCTGGTCTGCTCTGGAGGCAGAAAAAACCTTGGGTGTAAAGTAGAATTTCCGCGAGAGAATATGACTAGTCCGTACCCCGTCCCCTCCTTCATCTTTGTGAATCTTCCTCTGAGCCATCTTCGTGGAGAAGAAGGACAAGAAGACGAAGAGAGACTGGTAATCTCAGAAGGGGCTGTTAGGAATGGGGTTGTTCTAGAAAAAGATTCTTTTGTTAAAGTTAAGTGTGTGGCCGAAGCGCCGTCATTCACCTTTGTCTAAATAAGTAGGCTCTGCCAAAGAAGGGGATCCGTTTGCGGCAACAAGTAGTAACCATCTTTGGGTAAAAGGCAAGCCTCACCCATTAAAACAAATGTTTTAAAGGATAAGTAGGGGCATCCTCCAAAGAAAGAGATTCTATTGCTGCAACAAATTGTAACCATCTTTGGATAACCTAATGATTGACATCGCCGAAGAAAGTTTTTGTTTAAAAGAATTAACAGAACAATCTTTGGGTAACCAGAAAGAGGTAGGCCTCTCCCGGTAAAACAAATGTTTTACCTGCAAATTGAGGGGTAACCTTGAAATTAGACTTACACCTGGGGGCATGCAAACCTCTTGGAATGCAAGCACGGGTGGCTATTTTGTTTTTTAGTTTTTTAGGTCCTCCCTTTAAACCTGTAGGTCTAACCCGTTAAACTCATAGGATTAGCCGATACCCAGCTTGCATTAAGAGAGGATATGGAGCATAGCTTCATGAGATAAAGCTCCATAAAAAATAGCTATCTCACACGAGACCTTCCTACTTTATGACTGGTAAAAACGAGCAGTTTTGGCAAAGTTCATGCTCGTTAAAAAATAAACGCAAGATCTGAGCAGTTTTAACGCGGAAATTCATGCTCATTAAAAAATAAAATAAGCTTGTGAGCAAGCTTCCCCCCCAGAGTTCAAGCTCATTCAGAAAAAATGAACCGGTAAATAACCATTTGAGACCGTAAATTCATCAGCCATAAAAGCCTTGGTCGTGTTTGTGCACCATCACCTCCACTCTGCAGTTGGCCGATCATTCACATCCACTTGATTGTTTACCTGTTTTGAGGAACAACTGCGAAGAGTGATCCCGCTTAGCCATCCTTGTAACACTGTCGTGATTGGAAAATTCCAACCTGTACCTGGAATCTGCTGCTATCCCTGTTTATCACTCGTTCCTCAGAACACGAGTCTTCTTTGAGCTCTTTTCAAATGACTCGTAAAATATGAAAAGTTTGTCGAGTTTTGGCCTTCCAGCTCGTTAAAAGAACCGGAAGAGCTATCCCTCCTCTAGATTTTAATCTTTTTTGACCTGAGGGATTATTGCACAAAAAGATCGAGCGCTTGTCTAGTTCGGCTCGATAAAGCTATCGAACATTCATCCCTTCTGTATTGTTTTATACTTTTTCAGACTTAAGGGATTAGATGACGAAAAAGGACCCCTGGAGTCCACTTTATGTACCCTTTTCAGACTCTCTAAAAATGAAAAGGACCGAGTTGTCTTTGTCGCTGGGCTCGTTAAAAATATTAAATAGCGACAAACTTGTCTTTGGACGAGAACGAGTTTCCCTATCGCTAGGCTCATTAAAAACATAGCGATGGGCTTGCCCGAAGGGCAGGTTATAGATCAAGCATAGGTTATCCTCCTCAAGCTTGACAAAAATAAAGAGGTACTGGTCAGAAATGACTGGGGAAAAATTGGGAAGAACCTCAAAGCTTAATGGTAGCAAGTCGCTCTTGAACATGACACTTTTGCCTCCGTAAATATCGGGTTGGGTTATTATCATTCACCGGTCCCTTCACCATGGTCTCGCCATACCATCCATACATGGGGTAATGTTACCGATCCATCACATCAGTGTCGTTATATGTTCAAGAGATGTCATTCAGAAAGTGTCAACCGGGTCCCATCCACTACCATACATCATCTTTCATCCTTCCATGACCGCCACCCTGAATCATATTTCACAGATCGTTTTCACCATCATCACTAGCTCCGTTCCGTGTCACTGATGTTGGGATTCATTAAGGCCCTCCTTTGACGGATCACTTCTTGTCGACATCAGCTCATTATCCAAGAAGTTGATCTAGGAACACCCCCTCAGTACTTTGAAGCTTGCATGCCTCAATGGCAAGTTTCTCACTTCCGGAGATAGGTATACATTAATGACCTTCGACCAGGAGACTTTGCGTGGTGTTCGACGTCAGATCCTATATTCACGCCACGTGAATTGTGCTGCAGTACCTTGAGGGTCATCATCATTATCGGTGATTCCTCTCGCGCTTGTTAACAGTTTACATTATTGACTGGTAATCAAGCGATGTCTCTCCATGTTCGACTTCAAGAAATTCTCACATGGATCGACTTGTACTAGAGTGAAGATCGGACAAGTTTGAAGACCCCGGATCTAGTTTCATCCATCCGGGCTGCGATATATATTCAGGAGATAAAAACATAGACATGTGCAGCAGATGATCATCCTACTAAAAGGATGATAATTAAAAGCAGAGAATTATCCGTCTATTATTAGACGATCGTCTGTTTATGCACAACAAATGTATTTATAAAGCTAAGCATGGGAAATGCCCGCATCAGCTAGATCATGAAAAGAAAGTATGAAAAGATAATGTATTGTATTGTATTTTGTTACAGGTCACCTCCCGACGATTGAATGAACTTCGGATCCTCCTAATAAAGCATTTCACCCGATAAACGACCTCATACTTTAGGGGGCAACTGTTATAGACATTTTTGTGCCTTACAGCATAGAGCATGAAATGTCAATAATCTAAGGGATCCAAAGTCCCTAAACATGTTGTTCTTACCCTTAGAGGAACAAGGTCAGCAAACCACAGCACTGCAAATCAGTTCTCCACTGAAAAACACTCAAAAACAGGTCAGTTTTGGATCATTGCAGCTGCTCCACTAGGCATCTGTGCTGCATAGCAGGTACAACAAAGGCTACCTGCGTTGCATAGCAAGTAGAACAAAGGCTACCTGCGTTGGGCGTACTTGGACATGTGGAGGAATCTTTTTCTCAAAGTGTCAGTTCCCAGGAAGCTTCTAAAAAGACACTTGATGATAAGATTCGCCTAATGATGAGTTAAGAGCTTCTAAAACTCCAAGTGGAAGACATAAACTCCGAGTGAAGAACTGAAGAACAACTGGAGTTGAAGAGGACAGCAAGTCACACATCAAGCTGACTTATCTTCACTCCAAAACTCTATATAAGGATCTCATCCCATGGGATCTGGGGGCGGGAATTTTGTGCAAAGAATTGCTGTTGGTTTACAGTTGTGAGCATTGGGTGATTGCTTGAGGGAGGTGAAGAAGAGATTTCTCTCCGTCGGGAAGGTGATGCTGGATTGGACCTCTCATGGTTGTATCGCCGCCTGAACCTTACTTCCATATATTGATAAAGCATTTGAGGTTCTTCTATTCGCATGTGTTTCAATGGTGTATTGTCTTACTTGCGTCTTTGATTTATGCTAATCCTTGAATCGATTATGAATGCATGCCTCTTGTAGTTTCCTTTTCTTGTCTTATTCGAAGGATCTCGTGTAGCTGGGCCCGTGAAAAGACTTCGATCTGGGAGCAAGCGGCAAACAAAGGAGATTGGATCGACCATTTGCGCAAGACATCGGTAAGTGGATCTCTTCCTTTTATCTCTTGCATGTCATAAAGAAGAAACTTTAGATAGCTTTTCTTTCAGTTGTTGCTAAGGAACTGTCACCCTTAGAGTGGGTTAGGGTCATTCTGAGTTGGATACCTTCCCCCACAACACCCCTTCTTCGGCACCAGAAATATTTTACGGACTTGACGGTCTTCCCCTTCCACCTGGTTTGATTGCGATAGAGGAAATTGTAGAAGATTCGCAAGCAAGCACTCCAACTCATTTTGGAGTCGGGGTCACTCTATTTCCTTCGACATCAGAAGTTAGTCTACCACCAGTGGAAGTTCTTGTAGAATCGCTAGGTAATCTCTTGGATAGACTCAAAATGTCTGAACAACCGTCAACATCTAGGACTGTGTCGAATGACACAGCGACAGCAGAACTCCTTGCCGTCACTCTGACAATGTTTTCCGGCACACCATCTGTCCCGACTAGCTCACAACCGCTAGAAGGAGTCCACCCAGGGACTATTTCGACAGTGTGGTCCGTTCCAGTTTGTTCCTCTGGAAAAATATCCGGCAAATCTTATGTTCAAACTCGCTAGATTGATCCATTTGGAGGTCAATTTGGGCAATCAAGTCCCCAAGGACAAACAATCCCCTTGAGTTCCGGATTGCCACTGTATGGGGGGCAGTATACCCTTTCATTACCCCCTCCAGGAGGGTATCCATACGGGAGTTCACAACAGTATTCAGGTTATACTGGAGTTACATCAAGTGGTTGGGTACCTATGCTACCTCAACAACCAAGGGTTGTGTATTCTATGCAACAATGTGTACCTATGTCGAACATCCCGACCACACCGGCTATTGTGACAGTGTCGCAAGTTCAAACGTTGCCTGTTGTATGTGAACCTCAGATTTCTCAGGTTGTAATGCAACAGCCCCTTGACCCTGTGACTCAACCACAATCGCTTACTGGTGGGGCGACACAGGTCCAAACGGGTACAATTACCCCACAACTTGGTCCAACGGTTAGTATAGCACAACAGAACATGGCTTCGCAACCGTGGTTGGTGCAATATCAACAACCACAATTCCAACAAGTATACCAAGGTTCTGAGCAGCAGATCTTTGCGAACAGTGGACAACCGTACATTCAAAACGGTCAAAATCAACCACTTTACAGTGGTCAAGTCCACCAACCGTATCAGTCATACCAACATCAATTGCATTATGCTGGTATGCAAAGGCCAACTGCTCAGGCAATTCCATCATACCCTGGGTATGCTTCACCTAACCTGAATCAACAGTTACCGTTCGTGGCAACTTTAGAGTTACCCGATTTACACCGGTTAACAAATGATCCAATTGCTTACGCCCCTTGGTGGCCAGCGATTCCTCACAAACTTCCATCGGACATTCCTAAATTTAATGGAAATCCGGGTGAAGATCCATCGAATCACGTGATAACCTTTCATCTATGGTGTTCATCAAACACCTTAAACGATGATTCGATAAGGCTTCGCCTCTTTCAGAGGACGTTAACGGGTCCAGCGGCTAAATGGTATATTGAATTACCTAGAGCTTCGTTTGACAATTTCAGCACCTTAGCCACGACATTCTTAACCCGTTTTCAATTACCGATAAGGTATGAAACGAGAACGGAAATCTTGACCAACTTCAAACAGACAACGGCCACTCACATATCTGATCATATACATGAGTGGCGACATCGTCGTAGGATGGTAAAAACGTACGTTCCCAATCAGTTATTAGCTAAATGGTTTATCAAGTCGTTACTTCCTGCTATAACGGAAGATGTGGCAAAGGGGGGAGTCGTAACGGAAGAGCAAGTTATCGCTTGTGTGCAGTATCTAGACTTAGTCTATACTCAGTCTGGCACGCTCTATGACAAAATACCTGACGCCCCTAGATCATAATTTTCAATTCCTCCTCCTCCTAAATCAAACAATGACTCTCATGCCGGCGATGGCGTGATTGGCACGACAAACGCGAAATTGACAAAGGCCAACTCCAAGAAGGCCCGTAAGATTTCAAATGAAAATGCAAAAGAAGAAATTCTTGCTTTGGAAGTAAATGTTGTATCGGCAGATAAAGGCAAAGAAACCAATCAACCAGGAAGCAAGAAGAAGCAAAACAAAGGGAAGAAGAAGAAACAGGGTGAGTCATCCCCTGAAAAAACTTCTTCAAACCCTCCTGGGAAAGGGAAACTGTTATAGACATTTTTGTGCCTCGCAGCATGGAGCATGAAATGTCAATAATTACAGGGATCCTCAGTCCCTAAACATGTTGTTCTTACCCCTAGAAGAACAAGGTCAGCAAACCACAGCACTTCCCATCAGTTCTCCACCTGAAAACACTCAAAAACAGGCTATTTTTGGATCATGTCAGCTACTCCACTGAGCATCTGCGCTGGAATGCAACTGCTCCTCCTTGTACCTGCGCTGAAAGTCAAATCTAATGAAGGCTACCCGCGCTGGGCGAGATTGGCCAAGTGGCACAGTCATTCTGCAAGGTGTCAATTGCCCAGGAAGCTTCCAAACTGACACTTGGTTCAAGAGATTCGCCCTGTGATGAGTAAGAGGTACTTGATCTCCATGTGTAAGCAAGGATCTCCAAGTGGACTCAAGAACTGAAGTTTAACTGAAGAGGGAGAGGACACAAGGTAGCTTTATGTCAGTCTCAAGCTGACTCATCCTTTCTTCTTCTCTCCTATATATAGAGCTCTTCTATGAGGTCTAAGGAGGCTGGAATTTTGTGCAAAGCAAGGAGGTGCTGTTGGTTTACAGTTAGAGCTATTGGGTGATTGCTTTTATAGAGGTGAAGAGGAGACTTCTTGCTGCTGGGGAGTTGCTGCTGGATTGGAGCCATTGATGGTTGTAACCTTCTCAGAACCCTGTTACGTTTATCAATAAAGCTTTGAATGTTCTCCTATATACTTGTATTGCATTGATGTATTGTATTTACTTGTATATTTGATTCACTCTAATCCATGCATCAGTTATGAGTACATGTATCTTGTAGTTTTCTTCTCTCGTTTGTGCAGGATCTGTGTGTAGCTGGACCGGCAAAGGGAGCAAGGAGCTGGGAACAAGAGACAAAGAGAGAGGATAAGGATCGACAAAAGCGAAAGACACCAGGTTGGTCAATCTTTTCTTCCTTCTCTGTACTTTCATAAAGGAAAATATCAAAGCTTTACTTTCAGTTGTTGCTAAAGACTGTCACCTTTAGAGTAGGGATAGGGTCATCCGAGTCGGATACTTTTCCCCACAACAGAAACCAAAAAATCCATGTTTTATATGTGATGAGGATCATTGGACAGCCAATTGTCCATACAGAGCTGAGCTTAAGAGATTCTTTAAGAGTTCGCAAACCTCAGCTGTGTTAACTGATCCATTTCCAAATCCAGGTACAAATCTGATTGATAGTGGAAATGCTTCCCCGTCACAGGTTCTTATGTTGTCGGTTTCAAAACAGCAGAATGATGCTTTGATTTCGACAAGGAACAAAGATTACGGGAATCCGCAGCTGTCGAACGGCAAGGAAAAAGATCAACCAAGCAGTTCGACGACAACTTCGACAGAAGTTGTACCACCCATCATTCTTGAATTAACAATAAAACCGCCGAAGGGAGTAGTACACAAGTCGACATTTAATCCTCGCGCCAAAGCAGCGCAACATTATAACATAGTGGAAGATTTGTCCCAATCGCCATCCGCTATGTCGACTCTTGAAGTACTACAAAATTGTCCATCCCAAAGGCAGGCTTTGTTATTAGCCATTGGTGGGGTTGATCCTAAGGATTCCAATCTTGTATCCTTTGACCAAAAAGGATACGATCCTCAGTTACCAGCTCAACTAGCTTTCCTTATCCAAGTGAAAGCCCTCAACAAAACTGTTCACCGAACAATTATTGATGAGGGGGCATCTACATGTATTATGTCGATGAGTTGTTGGAAAACTTTAGGATCTCCAACCTTGTCGCGATCTTCGACAACATTAAAAGCATTCGATGGAAGGACATATACCCCGTATGGTATCCTAAACAACTTGAAGGTTGAACTAGGGGGAAAAACGGTAGGAATAGATGTTGAAGTCATCAATGCGAATCTTGGTTACAACATCCTACTAGGAAGACCGTGGATCTATGCCATGGCAGCTGTTGTGTCAACCTATTTTAGAAAGATCGCATTCCCCTTTCAAGGAGGGATTACGATCGTCGACCAACAAAACTTCCTCCCTAATGGTTCTCAAGTTACGGGAAGCATTCCAATGATCCATGGAAGCAACCATTCGCTTCAACATATTGGAGTAGGTCTACTGAAAGACCCCACATTAATGGGAACTTTCGCACTTCCACCTCCAATCTATATAGGAGAAGTAGCGTTGGTAAGAGCCTGCAACATGATATCTTCCACGAAGATCTCAGAAGAAGATATCAACATGGATCATGAAATGTTTTTGCCCCGAAGCCCTATAGAAATATTGTAGCAATCAATGTTTCGGGCATGGGAGGCGAACCCAAATCAACGCTCATCAAGCGTTTGGGTAGATAGGTCTAGAGAATATGGTACCCCATTAGATCCTTGGTCGAGAGTGCATGGAACCGACGAAGGAATCCTACAATCAATGTTGATTGAGGGGGCACCATGGAATGATTGCCACCATCGTTCCCTTCTTCCGGATTATGAAGAAGATACTCAACATGACCTTTACCACCCTTCAGTTTTTGAATTCCTATCAAACACTGTAAATACGGTGGATTCCGAGCGAAACTTATCCAATATTGAAGAGACTATAGCCATAAATATCTCGACTAAAAAAAATGTTGTAGAGAATATTTATGTCGGCAAAGGTTGTTCTCCTTCAGAACTAGAAATATATAACGCTCTTTTTCGCGAGTTCAGAGACGTCTTTGCTTGGTCATATGATGAAATGCCAGGCATTGACTCGAGTATCGTTGAACACGAAATTAATATGTATCCAGATGTCAAACCGGTAAGACAACGGCTCAGGCAGGTACACCCCAAGAAAGCCGCTGCCATTAAGGCAGAAGTTGAAAAGCTTCTCCATGCTGGTTTCATCTACTCGGTTCCTCTAACCGATTGGGTATCGAATATTGCCCCTGTTATGAGGAAACAAGGGACAATTAGAGTGTGTATCGATTATAGGGATGTAAACCAAGCTTGTCCGAAACACAACTACCCTACACCCTTCATCGACCAGATAATTGACGAATGCGCTGGATGTGAAATCTTTTCATTCATGGATGGATTTTCCGGGTATAATCAAATAAAAATCCGCCCACAGGACCAGTCAAAGGCTGCATTCATTTGTCCGTGGGGCACATTCGCTTATCGAAAATTACCCTTTGGTTTAAAGAACGCAGGGGTGACGTTTCAGAGGGCAATGAATTATGCCGTCCATGACATCAAGAACATCGTTCAACCATACCTCGACGACCTTTCGGCTCATTCGCGAAAGAGGACTGATCATCCGCAGCATTTAAGAGCGATATTTCTACGTTGCTGACACTACAAGATAAGACTCAATCCGCACAAATGTGTATTTTGCGTCGGTTCTGGTCATTTACTTGGCTTTGTAGTCTCTAAGGATGGGATTCGTCTCGACCCTTGCAAGGTTCAGGCAATCATTAATTTGCCTCCACCTTCAAATTTGCTTCAGATTCAGAAACTCCAAGGGAAGGCAAACTTTCTGAGGAGGTTCATTCCAAATTACGCAGAACTTGCTAAAGGTTATACTCGTCTTTTGAAAAAGGATGTACCTTTTGTCTGGGATCAGGTGGCGCAAGCTTCTTTTGACGCTCTAAAAGATTCTCTAGTAAAAGCATCATTAATGTATGCCCCGGACTATCAAAGAGATTTTAACCTGTATCTGGCTGCAGCGGATACGACCATTGCAATGGTTTTAGTTCAAGAAGTCAATGGAATTGAACATCCTATATATTATTTAAGTAAAAACTTGAATGATATGGAAAGAAAATATTCTTATGTTGAAAAGCTAGCACTCGCTGCTGTTCAAGCGATACAAAGATTTCGACATTATGTACTCTTTCGGAAAACTACCATTCTATCAAATTGCAACCCCATGACTTATATATTGTCGCGACAGTTGCTGGGGGGCAAATATTCAAAATGGATAGTGATCCTTCAAGAGTTTGATCTGGAATTTGTAAAATCAAAATCAAAGAAAGCTTTATTTTTCGCAGAATTATTGTGCGATCTCCCATCGTCGTCCAACGATGAAACATCCGAAGAATCAATCGTGGACGAGAATTTGTTTCTGATATCTACAAGCAATGAGTGGTATGGAGATATAATAATTTATCTTCAAACCCAAAAATTTAGGCCTAACACCTCTCACTCATAACAGAAACGTATACGATACCAAGCAAAAGACTACATGATCGTCGGTGATACGCTTTACCGTCGTGGTATTGATATGGTTCTGAGGAGGTGCCTCACCCATGAGGAGGCCGAAAAAGCCCTGAATGAGTGTCATTCAGGTGCGTGTGGGGGGCATCAATCTGGATATGCTACAACACAGAAAATCTTACGAGCAGGATACTTCTGGCCAACCATGTTCAAATACTGCATAACCGCAGTCAGAAGTTGCCATGCTTGTCAAATTTTTGATAGCAAAACCAGAAGACCACCCGCACCTTTACAGCCAATAGTTGCTGTTGGGCCTTTCGCCAAATGGGGCATCGATTTCATGACATGTAACCCCATCTCGACCGGGGGGCATGGGTATATTATAGTCGCCGTTGACTATTTTACCAAATGGGCCGAGGCGATGCCTACATTAGATAACACTGGTGAAACAACTGCCCTTTTCGTTTTCAATCATGTAGTCACCAGGTTCGGCGTACCATAGGCTATAGTTACAGATCGTGGATCGCATTTTCGCAATCACATGATGGTTGAATTAGCTGCCAAGCTAGGGCTATCTCACGACAGCTCTACCCCGTATTATCCACAAGCCAACGGACAAGTTGAAGCGATCAACAAGGTCCTGAAGCGTATGTTGCGAAGGATGATCGCAGTTCACAAAAGAAGGTGGCACCTAATTCTGTACTCAGCCTTGTGGGCTTACCGAACATCGGTAAGGAATGCGACCAGGTTCACACCTTTCCAACTGGTGTATGGCCTGGAAGTAGTCTTGCCAATCCAGTGTGAAATCTTGTCTCTTAAACTCGCAATTGATCTCCTCCCCGGAACTTCAGAAGAAGAGGCCCGTTTCTTGGAATTAATCCAATTGGATGAAACCCGTCATGATGCCGCTTTGGCTAACGAAGCCGATAAGAGACGAGTCAAGGCGCAGTTCGACAAAAATGTCAAACCCCGTGTCTTCTCAGAAGGTGACTTGGTCTTGCTTTATGACCAAGAATCCGATAAATTGGGAGCAAGTAAATTTAATTCTTTATGGATGGGCCCCTATATTGTTAAACGAGTGTTAGCAAAAGGAGCCTACGAGTTAATGGATTATGACAGAATTCCAATGGTGCAACCCCGTAATGGGTTGTACCTCAAGCGTTACTATGCTTAAATAGTAACCTGTATGCTTTTGTTGTATTTTGTTTTCGCTAAAGTGTTTGTTTTGGTCGAGTAGTCCACCTTTTTACATTTATTGTAGATGTCAACCCTTCTGGAGACATGTGTTGGATATGCCGACGGAGCGAGTCGTAGTTCGCGGAACTTGTCCTCCGTAGCCTGGGCCATTTTTGATCCAAGCGGCGAGTTAGTAAGTTTCAGAGGTGTATGTATCGGGCAATCAACGAATAACATCGCTAAGTATAGCGCGTTGATAGAACTACTCTCTGATGCCATCACCCATGGTATACACCGACTAATCGTCAGGCTAGACTCACAACTCGTAATACTACAACTCAATGGTATATATTCCGTCTGCAACCCAGCTATTTATAGCATGTTCCTAAGGGTTAAGATTTTGGAAAGACAATTTGATTTAATTCAATACCAACATATTTCCAGAAACTTAAACACATTAACCGACTCATTAGCAAACTATGTGTTAGATAGACATTTGCGACATTTATAAAAAGAGACACATCATCAATGTTTTACATATGGATCATATAACTCAACCAGAATAAACCCCAAAAATCAAAATATATATATATATAAGTTTTTTATTGTTTATACATAATGTTCTGTAACCAAGACAAAAATCGGTCGCATGACCCAAAAACTCAAAATGCTAGGGGGCACCCTAGCCTAGTGATGCTCATGATAGCACGTCACGGCCTATGCAATCATGTGTAAGAGACGAGTCCATCGTCTAGGCACACCAGTAGTATGCCACTTCAACTGTAAAGGTAACTCGTCGATCCTCACATCGGGAATGCCGAGAGTAAGGCTCTCAACCTGCTCCTGCACAGCTGTAAGGGTCTCGGCCACATCAAGGTCACGAAGAATAACCCTCCCAGCAGTCTCTCCTGCTGGGGCAGCGACTGGCGCTCTCGGGCGAACTGCTGGACGAACAGGACCAACATCTGCATGCACACATGAGTTTGATTAAAGTCTTGATAGAATAAAGCACAAGGACATTATAAATAAAAACAGTAAACAGTGATATGGTCGAAGATTTTACCAATAGCGCCCCACTGTTCGCCATCCGGCAGTACCAAATCCGGATCACCTCGAAAATCCATGCCAACATATGGATACTCGGAATAGACCATCTCCTGACTCTCGAACCACCTAAAGAAGGTATCAGTGAAAGAAATCTGAGAATGACCAGCATGCCTAGACATGTGATCAACCCATCTTTGCATGCGTGGCTCGGTAGGAGAAGGCAAGTCGAGTGCAATGTACTGAGGCTGCATCAGTGGTATCTTCTCCAAGGCAAAGGCAGTCAAAATAGAACCAAATCCAAAGTTCTTCAACTTCCCGTCCTTTACCTTGGTCAACTGAATTTTCATCTGAAAAAGTACTGCATCACACCAGTTGAATATTTTCGGTTGGAGGCACTCCAAGGCATGCTGCACATAGGATCTGTTGGCAACATGAAGAGATGCACTACCGGCCATCCTACCAATAGTATACAGAATGGACCTGAGAGACCTGTCAGCAATCTCACGGATAACTATCTTGCCATCTCTGCTCGGCTGAGATCCTTCCCTGCAATACTAGCGGACATAATCTCTCACAGAGTCACTCCCTCAGGCCGAACCTGACAAAGAAATGGGGGCACCCCGCCTCGACAAGCCAGTCAAGAAGTAAATGTCTACCACGGTCAAAGGGATGGATTTGCTCCTAATCTGAAATACTTGGTTGATAGGATCCCAAGCATCAAGCATATACTGCAATAAGGAGATCTGCTGTCTCATACTAGAGATACGGAAGAACTTCAGCAGACCACAGTTCCGCAGCGCGTTCACCGTGACAGGGTCATGTAAGGAAATCATGTCCTCTTCTTCATGTTCTCGTTCTCGCCATGTAAGGGTCATTTTGCTCCAATAATCTCTGAAAAACAAACATGAGAGGAGTTAGATCCTGGATTTGATGAGAAACTGGCAAAATTTTCATCAAAAACTGTGCATAAAACTATTTTTCTGTGCCCAGCGCAACTAGCCAGTGTTCCACCTGCGTTGAAGGTCAAACTGCCTTCATGCAGCTTGACATTCAACGCAGGTTTCAAGTGAACCAGGTGCGCTGATGGCAGAGAAACCCAATAAAACCCCAGGAGCTCAGGAAAACAGGAAAACAGGCACAGAATGAAAAAAAGAAACCATGAAATGAAAGAGCTCAGGTTTAGCTCCTACCTGGTCCAGACAGCACCGAAAATCGTCCGTAGAATCTCCTGAAATCAGCTGATGAAAATCAAGGGGAAAGAGGCACCTCCAAAGCTCCAACAAACCAAGTTCAAATGAAATGGTAAAATGAGAGGTAAAAACGCTTTTTAATTGCTTTTTACGTAGTTCAAAGCGAAATATTAGGGTTTAATCTCATTTTCAAGCAAATGTTATTCATTTCTAACTAGTTTGATGTAGCAATTGAGGATACAGTACTATCTTTGAAAAGGGCAAAGCTAGTCATGGTAAAAATCAAAATTTGACCATAAAATCGAGCAGTTTTAGCACACAGTTCATGCTCATTAAAAAATAAACGCAAGATCCGAGCAGTTTTAGCGCATAGTTCATGCTCGTTAAAAAATAAACATAAGATCGAGCAAACGTTTCCACCTGCGTTTAAGCTCGTTAAAAAATGAACTATCCCGATAAATAACCACAATGAATGTAATATCATCAGCCATTAAAGCCTTGGTCGTGTTTGCACCGTCACCTCCACTTTTCCATTGGCCGATCGTTCAGCTACATATGATTGTTTACCCATTTTGAGGAACAGCTGCGAAGAGTGATTTCACTAGCCATCCTTGTGACACTGCCGTGATTGGAAAATTCCAACCTGTACCTAGAATCAGCCGCTAACCCTTTTTATCACTCGTTCCTCAAAAGACGAGTCTTCTTTAAGCTCTTTTCATCTGACTCGTAAAATATGAAAAGATTTCCGAGTTTTGGCCTTCCAGCTCGTTAAAACGACCGGAAGTGCTATCCCTCCTCTAGATTTTAATCTTTTTTGGACCTGAGGGATTATTGCACAAAAAGATCGAGCGCTTGTTTTGTTCGGCTCGTTAAAACTATCGAAAACTCATCCCTTCTGTATTGTTTTATACTTTTTCGGACTTAAGGGATTAGATGATGAAAAAGGACTTTCAGATTTGACTTTACGTACCTTTTCAGACTCTCTAAAAATGAAAAGGACCGAGTTATCTTTGTCATTAGACTCGTTAAAAGCATTAAATAACGACAAACTTGTCTTTAGACGAGAACGAGTTTCACTATCGCTAGGCTCGTTAAAACATAGCGATGGGCTTGCCCGAAGGGCAAGTTATAGAACAAGCATATGTTATCCTCCTCAAGGTTGACAAAAATAAAGAGGTACTGGTCAGCAATGACTGGGGAAAAATTGGGAGAAACTCAAGAAAACTTTGATGGTAGCAAGTCGCTCTTGAACATGACACTTTTCCTCCGTACCACAATCGGGTTGGGTTGTTTCACATCACCATGGTCTCGCCATACCATCCACATTTGGGGTAATGCTACCGATCCATCGCATAAGTGTCGCCATATGTTCAAGAGAAGTCGTTCAGAGAAGTCAACCGTGTCCCATCCACTGCCATACATTATCCTTCATCCTTTCATGACCGCCACCCTGAATCATATGTCATCAGATCGTTTTCACCTCCATCAAAATCATTAGCTCCGTTCCGTGTCATTGATGTGGGATTCATTAAGGCCCTCCTTTGACGGATCGCTTCTTGTTGACATCAACTCATTATCCAAGAAGAGGATCTAGGAACAACCCCTTCAGTACTTTGAAGCTTGCATGCCTCAATGGCAAGTTTCTCACTTCCGGCGACAGGTATACATCAATGACCTTCGACCGAAAGATTTTGCGTGGTGTTCAATGCCAAGTCCTTTATTCACACCACGTGAATTGTACTGTAGTACCTTGAGGGTCATTATCATTATCAGTGATTCCTCTCGTGCTTGTTAACGGTTTACCTCATTGACCGGTAATCAAGCGATGTCTTTCCATGTTCGACTTCAGAACATTTCTCACATGGATCGACTTGTACTTAGAGTGAAGATCGAACGAGTTTGAAGACCCCGGATCTAGTTTCATCCCTCCGGGCTGCGATATATATTGAGGAAAGTTAAGGACATTGACATGTACATCATTGCAGCAGATAATCATCCTATCCAAAGGATGATAATTTCATCAAAATTATCAGTCTACCATCAGATGATTGTCTGTTCTATGTACAGAAAAATGAATTTATAAAGCTGAGCATGGGAATGCCCGCCTCAGCTAGATCATGAAAGCAGCATGAAAGATAATGTATTGTATTGTATTGTATTACAGGTCTCCTCCCAGCAATGAATGAACTTCGGATCCTCCTGATAAAGCATTTCACCCGATAAACAACCTCATACTTTAGGGGGCAACTGTTATAGACATTTTTGTGCCTTGCAGCTATAAGCATGAAATGTCCATAATCTAAGGGATCCAAAGTCCCTAAGCATGTTGTTCCTACCCCTAGAGGAACAAGGCTAACAAACCACAGCAATTCACAGAAGTTCTCCACCAGAAACTGCTAAAAAACAAGTCAATTCAGGATCAATTCAGAGGCTCCACTAGCTGTCTGCACTGAAATGCAAAGTCTGCACTGGCTACCTGCACTGCAACGCAGGTAGAAGCACTACCAGGGTGCGTTGAGCGAGAATTGACAAATGGCAAGTTCATTCATCAAGGTTTCAAGACCCTGGAAGCTTACAGAATCTTTCTCAATGACACTTGCCTCAGTGAATTCGACTAGTGATGAGTAAGAGGTTCTCTATCTCCAAGTGGAAGCAAGAACCTCCAAGTGGAAGCAAGAACTGACAGAGGGAGAGGACACTAGTCAGATCTCAAGCTGACTCATCCTCTCTCCAAACATCTATATATGGATCTCTCCTCCATGAGATCTAGAGGCTGGAATTTTGTTATTGCAAAGAATTGCTGTTGGTTTGAGATTGGAATCATTGGGCGCTTAATGCTTTGAAGGAAGGGGAAGATAGGAATTTCATTTTCTGGGAAGGAGATGCTGGATTGAAGCCCTCTGGGTTGTATCTCTTCCTGAACCTTGTTATTCGTCAATAAAGCTATCTTGGTTTCTCCTATATACTGGTGTATCTTTGATGTATGAATGCATTGGTATGTTTAGTTTATTTCTAATCCTGAACTAGTTATGAATATGAATCTATGTCTTTGTGTAGTGTTCTCTTCTTGTGATCTTGCAGAAACCTCTTGAAGCTGGGCAAGCGAGAAGGCAAGTAGCTGGGAACTCCCAAAGAGAAGAGAAACCGGATCGAGGGACAAACGGAAGACACCGGTTAGTCCATCCATCTCTCTTCATTCTTAATTCATAAAGGAAGAATACTAGAATAGTTGTTTCTGTTTTTTGCTAAGGCACTGTCACACCTTAGGTGGATAGGATCGTCCTGCATAGGCATTTTTCCCCACAACAGGCTCCCCTTACAATGGAAGAAGGACAAGGAAGATTGGTGTTAATCTCGGATACTACCTTTCAAGGCTTTCGTAAGATCTCGTGGGAAGGCATATATGCTTTGCTTGAAAATGAAAATCCAAAGGAGATAGAAGAAGAAGTAACAACTGATGGAACTGATGAATCAGAAAGCAAACTCAATGGTTTGGCCAACTCTTTCCTCCATCGAATAGTGGCCCGTGAAAATGTTTTACCATATAATGTTATGGTAAGCTGGGTAATCAATAGCATTAACATAACTGACAGAGCTTTCTTCACAACTCATGGAAGAATGTTTGGATCCTTCAAACCTGAATACATCAAGAGAATATATCGCTTGCCGGATCCCCAACGACACTAAAACAAATCATTCATGGAAGCTTTTTCCAAGGAGAATCAGATTGAATCATACCTTATCAAGCAATGGAGACACTTTCCTAACAAGAACAAACATGAATAATCCGGTTGGTATTCTGTGGACTTCTTAGTGTCTCCATATTGTTATGCTGCTGCTATGATGTGTAGACTCTTTGAAAGCCTCGATTCTGCTAGATTTTCTATTGAAATGGTTCCATTGATAAAAGCAACGATAAACTCCTTTATGATGGATTTGGCAACTATCATATCAGATAAAATTGCTAGTCAGGTACTGGATTATAGAAAGAATAGATATGTCACTACCATAGTTGTGCCCCAATTCTATATGAGTGCTTACATAGTTGACACAATTTGTTTCAATTCCGACTTTCCCATCCTATGTTGGAAATGGACTGTTCAGGATCCAACCGCCATTCATATTTACCATAAATACTTATGGAATTCTTAATACAAGAATCATTTATACAGGATTTTCCATGGTTTCATCCTACTCGTCCATCAAGCTATCTTTAATAAACCTGCTCCTCAGTTGTCTGATGAGGCTAGCATTGATTTAACCTCAATCGGAAGTTGGTTCGGGGAAGAGAGGTTCACCTATATTAGGGTTTTTGGCAGCATTACAGATCCTCATGTCCTTCCAATTTACATTCCATATAAGCTATTATCTAGGGAAGTAGCCTACCAGATAGTGGAAAAAGGGATATATAGAAAACTTAAAAACTCCAAGAAATAGTTGTGGCCTCACTTTCCTCTTCGCTGCAGCACCTACTCATTGCATGATTTTAAACATGTCGAGAAAGAAGCAAACAAGACAAAGCATCTAAGTCTAGCTGTTATCCCTAAAAGACAATATAACCCAAATAAGGCTGCTTTCAATTTCACCACTCAGATGAAAGTTAATAAATTCATGCATGAGGAAGATGAGTTTGATGACTTATTTGTTGTAGCAGAGTTATTCTCAACAGTAAGTCATCTAGCAAAATTCAAATTGGGTTCTGAGAAAATGGACAAATTCATTGAATACAGGACATAGAGGTTACTGACAGTACCTCTGGATTTATTAAATACTACACCAATCATTGAGCGAGTAGAGCATAGAAAATAGCATGTTATAGAAAAGATTTATGGAGAAGTTGAAACAAGTGATAAGGCTAGTGAACCACTAAGAACTGATGTTCATATTGATCCCATATTGATTAAAGAATGGGAGCAATTTGATCAACAGATCAAAACTCAGAATGATCCTCAAAACATTATCACATCACCGCCTCGCAAAACACAATGAGCCATTATTCCTGATATTGTGATTGAAGAGACACCGAACAAACACACAACTAAAGAAGAGATAGAAATAATCCCTGAAAATCCTTCAAGAGAGATTACATTGAACATTGAGGACATTACACCCTTGGATGTGTTTTAGAGCCCAAAAGATAGGGTTGTAGTCAAGAGGCAGAGGAAAAAGAGGAAAATAGACCAAACGTCATCCACAACTCCTCAATTTGAATTTATGAATCTCATATGGAAATATTTAGAGGCAATCCTTCTGAGGATTTGACCAAGTTATCTAAACTTGCAGGGGCATACACAGTTGCTACAATTGATAAAGCAATTGAAGTTAATCAATTGATCAAACAAAAGGATAAAAAGATTAATAAGCTTGAAGAACAGTCGGTAGTAAAGCATCAAAAGATTAATAGGCTTCAGGAACAGTTAATAATAGAGAAACAAAAGAGTTAGAAACTTGAAGAACAATTAAACCTGGAAAAACAGAAAATTGACCAGCAGGCCATTCAAAGACAACAATAGCTATCTCAAGAACTCGAGCAACTTAAATTGACACATCAACAAGAGATTAAATCTAAAGAAGAGCAAATCACACAGCTACAACTCTCTATAAAATAATTCAAATATTATCCCAAGGTTGAAGAGTTTAAGAAGGAAGCCTTAGAGGCAAATAACACTTTATCTCAATAGCTGAATCTGCTCTGCCAAAAAATATCTCTTATTGATCCATTATGCATCACAATAACATCACTGATTGACCAAGTACTCAATAGCAGGTTAGAATTTGAAGATGCAGATGACAAAGTCACAAATTATCTCTCTTGGCAAAGCACAGAAGATGGAAGAGTTGCTAAATTACCTAAAATTGAGGAGTCTCATAAAGAGATATTGTTTTCAAAATTGGAAACACATTTGATAAAAGAAGAAAGAGCTACCTCCAGAGAAAAGGCTATAATGAATAATGTTATTGAGCTGGTGAATGATAACTTATATGGTGCCAATTTAATTTCTGATTGTTCCCCAGGAAATCTTCCAAAGGCGGAAGTTATAGAGAAGAAATGGAAGAAAGATTTGGACACCAAGGAGGAGCAGCTCAACAGAGTACAAAGAATTAAATGGGATGCGCATTAGTCCTTTATGGTCAAGCCACATAGCCAATAGATGACTATCAAGTTCCTTGTTGATGTCATTGATTGCATGATGCCTGAGCTCTGAGATGCCACATACGTAGGAAAATTACACTCCGGGATGAGTCATCATCCAAAAATCCAAACCATGCTCTCGATTTGTCTATTGAAGATACAAGAGAAGACATAGATGTGATGAATCTCTTCGAAGGTTGTCATGATTCTACTTTTGAAATTCAAATCCCATATTTTGATGAAGGCAATTCCAACAACTCTCAGTAACTTTAATGGATAGTTTGTTTTTAATTTTACTATAAAGACCCTTTCATGTCATTTTAGAAAGGGTCCTCAATTTGTATAAAACTAGACTTTATAAGTTTGCACTTATGCACTTCTTAATATATTTTTTATAAGTTTTGGATTGAGGTTCAGACTTGTTGTGAAGAGCTTCATAAAGACTTGCATTTTTGTATCTTCTTAGAGTTTTTAGAATAAGAAGATTGAACCAGATTGTTACTTGCATAATGAGACCCAAATGCATATGGTACTTCTATCATTGTTATTTTTGTCTTGTTTTATGTAATTAGCATTCCATTGATTTTTTACTGTTGATATATTCTCATGTTTCAAACAAATCTGTATTATTTCACTTTTGAATGCTCTAGAATTTTTATATTGTATACATATGTCAACGATAAATATTAGTATGTTATGCGATATGTTTTCACATTACTTTGTTTAATTTCTTATTCAAAGTAATCATCATTTAAATGCATCTTTCTGTAGATAAGTGAATAATCTATATTATCATTTGTCTGCTAGGAATCATCAAGAATCACATTATTATGAGATCACCTAGGTTATATATATATATATATATATATATATATATATATATATATATATATATATATATATATATATATATATATATATATAGATATATATATATATTCACAAGTATTACAATCCAAACCATCTATCATCGTGTTACATATTTTAAACACCCGCTCATCAAATCACATCTTTATTGGGAAACTGGTCCAATATAATCCAGTTAGAGCCACCATATCAAATGGAAAAGGAACTGTACTAAGGGCCGGACCAGGTGGTTATCCCCCAATGTTGTTGCTACGATTTTAGAGGCATCAACACTATCACAACTGTAACAAAGTCCTTTTTCTATTTTTTCTTCCAACTGTTGTGGTGTCAACCTTGTAGTTTGTGGATGGCTAGGGGCAGCAACACTTCCATATTTATGATTGTGAGTGGTAGGCTTCCTTGTTTCCATAATTTTTCTTTCCATTTTCCTTGCCAACACGAAGGCCTTCTCCAATGAATCCAGTTCCCAAAGGCAAACCTCATGATGGATGTTATCTTTTAAATCACCTATGAACACATCAATCCTATGCTCCTCTGGAATATCTTTTGCCCTTATATTCAACTTTTGGAAGTCCTCAATGTGCTCCATCATTGAACCTTTTTGTTGGAGATTTATCAATTAGATTAAAAAAGTGTTTCTTTTTGTATCCTCATAATGTGCTATCATTTCATCCGTAAAAGTAGCCAAGTGACAATTTTTTTAAAGGAGCAAAGCCATTGATACCACACAAACTTTTTTGGTTCCAAATATAAAGTTGCAATGCATACCTTTTGTGTGTTTTTCACATTATGGAGATTGAAAAATTGCTCCATCTGTAGTATACATGTTACAGAATCCTTGCCATCAAACTTCCTCATATCGATCTTTGGAACACGGTGGTTCTTCAATCCAACGTTAGAGTCTACGATATCATGATTAACATTTATTTTGTTCTCATCATGAATTTCCTTGTAAGGTCCCACCTTACAAACCATCATTATTATACTAAGGTTGACTCAAAATGCGATTTAAATATGAAAAGTTAATGCAAGGTTATATATCTATATTTTTTTTTATTGGTATTCTTTACACTATTTACTAATTTCTACTAACTAACTAACCCATGGTAATACTAAACTTCTTATTAAGGCTACCGGGTCATGGTTCCTCAAGGTCCAAAACTTACAACCATATGTCTTAAAATCACGTTTAAATGATAGAGACTTTAGTGGGATAAAAAATATCAATATTTACAAACCACAATTTCCAATAAGCTAATTGTTCATTCTATTGCAATTAAGAGTGCTTAAGAGTGACTAATTTGATTTTGTTCTAGATAATATGCCTATGAATTCTTTAGTAAAATAAAGGGAAGAAAAACAAGATAATTCAACTTCTAAAGGAGTGGTTTCCAATTATTATGAATTCATATGTGAGCTAACAATTGCAACAGTTCACCTAACCAATTTTCCTTCCATGTATTTTTAATTCAATGGAATCATCATGCTTATTATTCGGGATATTTTCAGAAAAACCTTCGTTTCAAATCCTAAATTTACTTAGTCATTTCTATAGACAATTCGTAGATGTAATTAGCCACAACTGTTGAAGCATTATGTCAAACAGTTTGCAAGAATGAAATGTACAACTATTGAGGCATTTTGCCAAACACTTACAACCGTAACCCTTAGGGCGATTTCACCAAAATTAACTAACATGAATCTAAGATTACATAATTTCTTTTTCTTTGTCAGTAATGCCAAGAAGTGAACCTAATACATAAGTAGAACTGTCATCTGTCTAGATTGATACATATAAAAAAATTAGGCACACAATGACTATAAATATTTTAGAATTTTTACAGATAGCTCGCAACGATGTAGCTACAACCAACTGGGAAATTTTAACAATGGTTAGCAGTCACAAAACAAGCTGCTAGCTATTAAACTATCAAATAAGTAGTCACAAGTTTATTAAACTATTAATGTATTAACCATTAATACTTTAAAATAATAATTCCAAGTTTATATAAGAGACAGATTTCATAAAAATAGATTACCACGTAAATCAAAGCTACAAAAAAAAGCAGCAAGACAAACCACGAGGCAGCAACAACAAATCTGGCAGTGAATTTATACAACTTGAAAAAATGGGAGTATGCTCCAGCTCCAATATCCTTACCAACTCATTGTGAACCACCTGGTTTTCCTTGCAACCATATCTAGGAAGAACTTATCCCCCTAGAACCCCCAAGTTGCAAAAGCTCACAAACAGTACCAAAAGACAACAATACAAAGATTTGCAAGGCAAACTAACGATGCAAATTTTCACTTCCTCTCAATACTACTCAGGGCCAACCTCAATAGCTAGAGATCTTAGGATTTTAACAATAATTTCATATTTATTATGGAAGAAAATGGCTACTCTCCATATCTCTCGCTCACGATTTTCCTCAAGTCTCTTCCACTTTTTGCCTCCTCCTCCCTAAGTGAGAATACATGAGACTCATATATAGGAGGAGCAACCAATTCTTGTCATAAAGGGGGAGTAATGTGAATGCATTGGACTCCATTTAGAGGAGAGTGACCTATGCCCTTAAGGAGAGGTATGCATTAAAGAGAGCTTAGGAGGAATATTTTATGACATATTTTTAATGAGTGAAAAGGAATATGCCATTCTTCTATGAGTGCATAACATAGAGTATAATGAATTATTTAAACAAGAGACAAAGAAAGTTACATAGAGCCATGAGAGTCATGAAGGAGATGTGTGAATTAATTGAGGAGATAAAGTTGACTTGTAATTCCTTTTTAATAATAAGATTATAATAATATTAATAATATTGAGGATTCAGTCAAGATTGAACTATTAGGATTGATTAATGATAAGTTAATTTGTTTTTCTTCAACTCCACTTGATTACCAATTTATGTAAAGTGATTTACCATTTTTGGAAAGTTGTGCTTGAGATGCTGGACATGAATTTCTATTTTTAGAAAGTCATTCCAGAATTGTGAGAATGAAATTTTATTTAAGGTAATTCATCCATGAGTGGTATTTTCATTTCTCCTTATGGTACTGATTGTGCGCTTCTACTCATCTGATGGTTCCCTAGTAAGGCCTTGTTCAAAGACCTGCACACATTACAATCTCATAGATCGAAGGAATCAAATGAATTTCATAATGAAATTAACTTAATCACATTCTACTGAGAATGATGCATGACTTTCACAGTAATTTTGAAAAAATGACTTCCACAGTCATTCATAATTGAACATCCTTGTTGGAAACTGACGAGGTACTCTACCACATCCTGCTTACTACAATATTAGACATATATAATCACACAAATCATGTGTCATCCATAAATCATAATTAACCATCTATTCCGCATAACCATGAGAATCCATGGGTATATGTGTCTCAATCTGGGATGACCATCCATGTCATATATCTGCTTCATAAATCAGATACAAATAGAAAAACATATGTATAACATTTTACTTAATCAAAACCATCTAATACAGATAATCAATGGTGCCACATAAGAGGAAATATAACTATATAAAACATTTTTCTCCAATATAGTGATCAATATTTCATACATAAACATAAAAGGAAATATAACTATGTTTGTAAAACGTTATTCCTCAATCAAATGATCAACCTCTCATATATATATAACCCTTGATAGGAGTGACAAAACTATACTAGAAAAATAGGACACTAGATTCCTTTACTATCCTTTTGCCATTAGTAAGCATTTCTTGTAGAAACTTTGTCAAGTCTATCTTAAAGTCTATCTTCAAATATTCCATACCTCTCTTCAAATCATCCATCTTAGATTCCATGCCACCCATCTTAGCTTCCACTTTGTCCATCTTAGCTTCCACGTCATTCATCTTAGCTTCTACGCCTTTCTTTAAACCATCAATATTAGCTTCCATGCCATACATATTAGCTTCTATTCCTTTATTTAAACCATCCATCTTAGCTTCTGTTACTTTTTGTGTGAGTGAAATTTGTTGCACTTGGTCTTGTAATTTTGACATATCATGTCGCATTTCTTCCTCTTCTTCATGAATCATGCTAGAGCTTTCGGGTTTCTTACTAGCTGTTTCCATTTTCTTTCTTCAGGGCATGAATTACCAATAATAATGCTTCACTATGCCCTTTTAATTCCTTCAACTAATTTTTCAAACCAATATTATGCAAAAATTTAAAAAAAACAACACACCATTTTTCACTTTATAGGAGCTCGATATTGAATTCGACATATCTATGTAATTTAGGATCTCCAAGGTCTGAAATTTATTCTTGTGATAACCGTCTGAGCAATCTTTCTAACCTTGCAAGTCTGATCAATATTGGATTCTCCAATGAGGAGTTATGCCAAATCTCCCATGATGACCTGAGTATAGACTAGTTTAGTAGAGTGAACTTGTACGACATTCCGCGGGTCACTATTTCAACCTAAGGTTCTGAAAATGATACCCAAAACACTACAGTCTGTCCTATTTCTATAACACCTTATGAAAATTCAATATGAAGCTTAGATCGAAAGTTATGATGATTTTCCCAAGGTCACCTATTTGGAATGTAATTCGTGGGTCTGCGAAAACCCTAACTTCCTAAGATTATATCTCTGAAATTATAGAGAAACAAGATTTGAAATTTGGGTGTGAGGTTCAGACTGATTCGTCTCAAATGGGTTTTTGTTGTCGCTTCTGAAACTTTGTAGCGACAAAGTTATAACGAAAATTCCACGATGACGTGTTTGGTGCAGTGAAACCCTAGAATCCAAAGCTCTGATACCAAATGTTATGAAACCAACTCACAAAAAGATAGAAAAGACAAATCAACGCCTTAGAAATAAGCCTCTCTGAGGGGGAAGCTTCCTTTACATTACACAAATGAACAATTATTAGATGATTCAAATGACAAAACCTCCTCTCTATCAATAGGAGTCAAAGGGGTAAAAATATAACCAAAGCCAACCTAACAATAATAACATAAAGTCATAAAAATAATAATAGTGGGATTCTATGGGAAAAATAATAACAATATGGGGACAATAGGGGCACAAAAATAAAAATAAGGGATACAACAACAATAGTAATGGGGGAATCACTAGTATTGTAGGGACCTAACATACTTGACTTTTCAAAGATATTTAAGTCCATCCTGAGGTGGTCTAGAATCAAAGTCAGGCTCTCCAACAGGGAACACATTATCATCAAAATCATCTTGCTCTTCATATGACATATTACTATTTTGTTGAATGTTTTCAAAATTTATTTCTGAAATCTCAAAAGGTAGCTCTTTGTAGCGCTCTTCATTTGATTTTATCAGCAACAATGTACCTACAAAATAAATTTTGAAAAAAAATATAAGATATTCATTGGCACATTAGCAACAATGTTCTGATGGAGATGGGTAAATAAAGGCCACGGATTCTAATGTGTTTCTTATTGTATGCATATTAACCATTCAACAAGGAAATATATAACACTAATGTTAAGAGAATTGTACCCTTGAACACAATAAACTATATAATTAAGAAATGTTTCATAAGAGTTTCTGAAATATCAAAAGGTAGCTCTTTGTAACACTATTCATTTGATTTTATCACCAACAATAGACCTACTAAATAAATTTTCACAAAAATATAAGATACTCATTGGCACATTGGCAATTATGTTCTAATGGAGATGGTTAAATAAAGGCAAGCACTTATGATGTTTTTCTTATTTTATACATATTAATCATTCAGGAAGGAAACAAAGAATTCCAATGCTAAGAGAATTGTATCCTTGAACAAAATAAAAGTGATAATTAAGAACAACTTTATAACACACAAACAAACTATAGACATTTAAACCAAAAAACATAACATTTCTTGTAGATGTCTATAATGAATCTCGTGATGATATGAAATATAAATAATCTGAATTCATACTAAAGAATGTAAATATATAAATTCCTAGTATGAAATATAAAGATATTTCTACATGAAAATAAATGTCCACATAGGAATATCTAAATCTTATGATTTCGAATAGTAGAACCAGAAATTCCACTCAAGCAACATATTGCAAAAACCTCAGATACACACTCAGTCGTCAAATCTTGGAAAATCGACGAGAGGCATTTTTTTACGAGGTTTTATTGAAAATCGTGATTCAAGCGAGAGAAGAGGCATTTTGTGTGAAGAATCAGAAATAAAACACTTGTGCACTAAGATTTAGGATTGTCCATTAACTTTAAGAAAATAAACAAGAAAGTGTGTGCAACATTTTCTAATATCTTAAGTATCTTTGAAGTTCAAGAAATTTAAGATTTGTTGACACCTAGAAAACGTGTTGGCCCGAATAAAGAAGAAAGCATGCATCCATGCAAACATTAATTTGGAATGGGAAAACAAAAATTGTGTTTAATATTGCAGATGCTAAAAAGAGCATACATAGGCACTCGTAGAATGTTAGTAAAAAAAAAGATGATCTGCAACATCTAATGCGCCAAGTTTCCTAAAAACCCGATTTCAAACGAAAGAAGGGGGCATTTTGCACATGATTTTTTTCATCCACGATGACTCAAACAAAGAAAAACACTTTGCTAAGAATTCTAAAATCATCTGCTCACTTAAAAACACATGGAGATCAAAACATTGTCATCATTTGAAAGAGCTAAGAAACAATTCATTTTGATTTTTCTCAGGTGATACTATGGTCTCAAACATAACTCTGTACAAGGAAACAAAGAGTTATGAAGTTTGAGTGAGATGCAGACTGCAATACTATATCCCCATGGTAAATATCGTCATCGATGAAAAAAGTTAAATATCATTAAAGGAAAAAATCATCTCTGCGAAAGATAAGAACCATATTAATTTTGTTGGCTAAAAAATGCCACTCTACAACTCTAAACCCTAGAATTATGCTTAGGAAAAGGAAAATAAATTTGTTGGCATAATTTTTCCATCCAATATGCTAAGAAGCTTTTAAAGGAAGGTCAATGGATCCGTCCAGTATCTAGTAGAGAGTACAAAAGGTTCAACATGAATTTTCGTCGAATATATGGAGATAAAGAGAAGCAACAAAGGTGAAAAGCATCTAGCATTTGACTAGAAGGGTAAAATTCCTAAAATGTCAAGCCAAACGAGCATGGATTTAGATCCCTCTCATATGACTAGCTCATTTTGTCTTCCTAAAAACTAAATACTTCTAATAACTATCAACCTACATACTGTTATCTTATTTGTAAACCTATAAGGTGTAGTATATCAAAAACACACCTTGTAGGTAAATTTAGCATGATGTTATCTTCATAGTTTTGCACGATGCTTTGTTGTGTACTTTGGTAGTTTTGTTTTGAATGATGGCTCATATTATTTTCTTAAAGAAACTGATATGAGTACCCTTGACCCTAACAACTTGTGTCTAACAAGAAAATATTATGATTAATAAGAAAAACACTTGAGATAAATTGTGGCTGGATAGTCGTGAGCGACAAGGCTAATAATGTGACATGACTTGTTAAATAAGATATCAAAACATATAAAATAAGATATGGGTAGAATCAGCAACCTCTTATTGCAAATGATAGTTTCAAGGTTTAAAACAAGAAAATGAGTCGTCACTAATTCTCTGAACCCTATAATTATGCTTGGGACCAGGAAAAAGACTAATTAACACAATACATACATCATTTTGAAGCGCTTATGAGGCCTATTTTGGATTTGAAAACCAAAGTAAAAAGTGTCAGGATTTGAATTGCATACCTTTTGATTTACAACAGATTGGATGAATTCAATCTTCTTTCCAAGTTTTCTGCTATTGTAAGAAATTGCAATGGTATGCTCATCTATTTGTTGTATCATGGATAATAATTTGGGTGTTAGCAATCCTTGTTTCCATCCATCCATTCTCATCTTGAAAGATGATCAAATGAAATGGCTCACACAAGCTATATCTATAAAACCAGATCTCATAGTAAATAGAATAAAAAATCAAGTCTCCTCGTACCAAAGATAATTAAATACTGTGAATATTCAAATCTATATGTTGGCAGCTATACATTATTTATAGATTTCCAAAACCTCGTCCAACTTCATGTAAATGAATGAATTAGGTTTCTCCTTGCATATATTATTTTATTTCCGATTTATCAACAGTTTAGGGAAACAACATCATTTCAAGCACCATGATGAATATAAAATTCTAAATCAAATTTAAAAAAAGTCAAATAGTCATTTCTATTTTTGTGATGAATAGCATTTCTGCATACCGAGTTGGTAAAATTACTCACATATTTATCATTTGATAGTTGTATACCAATCCTTTGCAGCAACATCTCAACCAATCCAAATGGGTGGAGGTGTAGGTTTCACTTCCAGAATAATGAGAATGTAGGTGTGGGTAGCAAAAAAAAATAGATTTTTAATCAGAAACCTAACCTTCATGTACTCTCTATGCGAAACACTAAATGTGGGCGTTGAAAATGCATTGAAGTTTACAAATGGAACATACCTTGGCACCATCGATAGACTAAAGATCTAATGGTGGGGTTTGATACCAGGTCTACTATTGGTAAAACCCTCATTCATAACTCTGCAATCTCGTTTGGCTCTTTTCTTGAAATCCCTCTTCAAATCACTATCATATTCATTAAATCTACGAATTAATGGTTTCAAAAACTAGTTTAAACATAATTTTTTCCTCATATTTCCAATAAGTTTTCCTCAATTGGGAAAATAAACATCCTTCAAAGGCCTCAACAATTATCATTATTCTCCAAAACTTTGTACATAGTACTTTCTTCCCTACATGTGATAACTGGTCAAGCTGCAACTCCATAGTGCATTATTACCATGTAGAATTCATATGGATCTATGGTAGTTACATTCTCATTTTGTTGAAATTCATTTTGATTCGATCTGAGGCATTATCATCAAGGTACTCTAATGCATTTTGTTACTACCCAAAATTCTCATTTCATGAAGGTCTTATATAATTTGTAGTAGGATGGGATCATTGGTTGAGCTTGAATACTCCACTAGTTTACTCAGTTACTCAACTAAGCTGGGATACAAGGAATGGATTAGGCAATAAGGCCACTTCAAACATAATGAAACAAATTGCCTCATTTGCCATTATTGAATTCTCAAATTGCTATTTGAGGGAGTTAGAGTAATGCCTTAGATATTATGCTGTGGGATACTTGGAATTGACCAGGAAAGAAGGTAACTTCCAACTGAATGAAGAAAATCGCCTCATTCGCCATTATTGAATTATCAAATTTCTATTTTAGGGAGTTAGGATAACCCCTTAGATATTATGTCGTGGGATACATGGAATGGAGAAGAAAAGAATGTTGCTTAAAACTGAATAAAACAAATCACCTCATTCATTAATATTTAATTCTAAAATTTCTATTTTAGGAGTTGGAGTAACCCCTTAGATGTTATGCCATGGGACACTTGGAATGGAGAAGGAAAGAAAATCGCTTCAAACTAAATGAAACAAATCAGCTCATTAGCCATTATTGAATTCTCAAATTTCTAATTTAGGGAGTTGGACTAACCCCTTAAATATTATGTCATGGGATACTTGAAACGGGCTACGAAAGAAGGTCACTCGAAACTAAATGAAAAAAATCCCCTCATTTGCCATTATTGAATTCTCAAATTTCTATTTTAGGGAGACGGAGTAAGCCCTTAGATTTCTAATTTAGGGAGACGGAGTAAGCCCTTAGATATTATGTCATCATGACAAAATAGATCAGGTGTTAGCCTACTTCCCTCCCCCCACACTAATGACCCAGGAGAAAGACTTGTTCCTTCGTAGACCTACTCCCTGTGGAATATAGTATGCCCCTAACATCACCTATTGCATTTGTGGAACCATGTCGATGATCACCACCCTTCAGTGGTAGTACTATCATGTAGAACTCATATAGATCTATGATAGCTACCAAACAATATCGCTTGGTTATTGCCTTATGAAAAATGAACAAATCCTCCTTAGTTGTGGATAGTAAATAAATTGGTGCTTAGTTGTTTCAAAAATATGGAAATTTTCCCTCGCCAAAAAACAATAGATACAATATTAGTTGTATTTGAGCAACTAAATACTCTTCCTCTTACGCATTTTTTTGGTTTAGGTTGGAATATTTTTTATCATAGAGTGGTATTTATCAATAACAATAATTATTTGATTTTAAGATTGGGGTTTATATGCAATGATTTTTTTGTTAAAGTTGACTAGGCAGAATTTGAAATCTCTCAAAGGAAACAACTTCTTTTAACTTGGTTGTACTTGAAACATTTATGTATTCTTGCATATTAGATAGGTGCAAACAAAATAGAGTATATAGTAAATGGATTTAATAGTTAAAAACAAGGGTTAATTTCTTAAATGTCATAGGACAAATTTCGAAGGTGTAGGGTATGTATCCTTCTCTATGTTAAATAAATTCAAATCGTTGTGTGAATGGGGTTGTAAGACCTTTTGTTTTCATCTTGAGAAAATGGAGTCCTCTCCTAGTCACTCGGATATTTTAGTTTGTCATAACAAAAATAGGTTAATTTCCTTAATATGTGAACATTTCATTTTCAGCAATGTGATAATACAATTTCAACAAGGCATTAACAGATGAAATGAACATGCACATTTGGGATGCTAGTGTTAGGTTATAATTGAGGCAAGAGGTGGAATAGTTTTGAAGCAAACTTAAGAAATTTGATGAGCTGCATGAAAGAAACTTAGCACTAGTACTAAGTGAGCATTACTCTATCAATGTTGGTACCCTCTCCTTGCCACAACCATTTTGCAAGATGAAGATGAAATGTGAAATACATGTGTGAGCCACTAAAGAAGTTGGCAAGGTTTTTGCAACATATATAGATGGTTATGGCATGTTTCAAAAGGAGGTGTTGGAACTTGGAAGGTTACCACTGGACTAGATTTTTCATGGAGTGTGAAGTAGGTGCAAGGATTGGATAAAGAGAAAATTATAAAAATACAACAAATAGGCCATATTGGGCTAGGATATTACTATTTTGGGATATCCAAAGTTAAAGGTGCATTTTATGGCAGTGTATCCTAAGCACTTGGGTGCATGCCATATCTTAATGGTATCTTGGACTTCTGGTGTGTGTTAGTGTAGTTAGTCCATTGTGTTTAATGAGAACTAGCTAGAATGTCTTTATTGAAGGCAAAAGGCCCACAAGTTAGAAATGGATTAACCATTTGGCATTGTAAGTTATGTTATGCACTAGTTTAGAGGAGGCATCTGGAACTATCATAGAGTGTGATGGGTTGCGCCAATAGCTTAGGTCCACTTACATGGGTTGAGGTGTAAAGGTACCTTGTGGTTTGAGGAAAATGATTACAATGCTTACCTATATAAAGTTTCATGATATAAGATTAATGATTTTTTCTTGGAGAATGGAAGAGGAAAATAATAGAGAGGTGTTGAGGTTTGTTGTAAATTAATCAAAAGGAAGTAAAAATGTCTCTTTTTAGGAGGATTGTTCAAGTTGTCTCTTCAAATAGGACTAATTTTTAGTTGTGGCTAGGGAGTTGGCCTCAAAAGAATTGATTATGTACTCTATAAATCAAATACCTCACATATCTAACGTATTCCATTAGATAGATTCATCTTAGGAAAAGGTTAAAGGCTAAGGTTAAAATATGTCCTCTTTAATGTGGGTTTCAAAACTTCCATTTGAGAATTGTAAAAACAAGGTAACAATATTGAAAGGAGGTCCTTGATTTTACAAAAACCCAATGCCCATACTTAATCCATGGTGTGATTCTTTCTATTTGGGTTTTGCCTTGAATGATGAGATCTATCTCATCCTCACAAGAGAGCTTGTGGTTGAATATTATGACAAAAAAATGCGGCACACCATATTCTTACAAGGTTTCAAGGGAGGGGTATGCAAAGGAAACAGAAAAAATCAAAACTTCCTTTTGAGTCAATGGAGGAGTATGTATTATAGGTGTCTCTAGAGGTCTTAACAAAGGTGAAGGGTAATGGAGTTTGCCACTTATTGGAACGCCTTTCATTCCACCATTCAAGGTGCTAGAGGGAATCAAATTTAAGGGTTATAGGTGAAAGTTAACAAAGATCTTAAAAATTAAGAGGTATGTGTGATTAAGCATAGGATTGATTCTTAAGTCGTTGACCTTTTGGGTGATATTTCCCAGCCTTTGTTGCCATGGAATGCTAGTGGACATTTCGTAGAATTTTCATCGTGCTTGTGTCATATAAGACATTTGAATGGGATGCCCATATAGTCTAAAGTCTTAAGAGAGGTGATGCATTGATGT
This sequence comes from Pinus tabuliformis, assembly GCA_031772625.1. Lineage (NCBI taxonomy): Eukaryota > Viridiplantae > Streptophyta > Pinopsida > Pinales > Pinaceae > Pinus > Pinus tabuliformis. The sequence goes on from CM062817.1 coordinate 1,171,279,971, forward strand.
TGGAGTTTCATTTCACCGCATAACTCATCTCTGATATCTAAACTTACCAATACCTCGCCACCTTCATCTCCACATAGTATTTGAAAGTGAGGTTGACCTCTTGTTACACAACATTTTGTCACTGTCTCTGTACTCCTCATTCCTTGCTCTTGGAGGACCTCTACAGTGGACCATGCATTCTCTGCCTTCATGGAGAAACTCACATTATGTCCCTCTTCATGAGCAGATAAATTCACTTTTGCACCATTTCCCCTAAAAATTCTATTTTCCCAGTCTACAAGGCCGATGCTAATGGCCTTTGTCTCACCCGTGCTGATGTGTAGAGATTAGAACTACTCTTTGTGCCAATCGGAGCGACCGAGCTGTGTTCTAGTCACGTTGGTCCTGTTATGGAAAGTTTTTTAAATTAGAGCTGAAGCTTTTAGCTTTAGAAGCTCTGCAACAGAAATCTGATAAGTGGTTTGGCTAGATGGGGTCGAGGATGATAGAACTACCTCAAGGGATATGTCCTTCTCCCATGAGAATAGGATCCATCTCCCATCCATCTTTCCTATATAAACATCCCTTCTTCCCAAGCACAAACTAGTCATAGTTACAGTTTTGGCTAAGTGTGAGTATACTATTTTGGATTAGACAAGCAAGCTATTACCAGTTGTAGCCATATAGTTGTGTGCAGGGGAAGTGTGTTTGGTTTGGACTGAACTTGAAAGGGAAGAATCTTTAAACTATTATGGTTTGAAGCCATCATGGAATGTTAGCAGAAGTGTGTGGGAACCTTGTCTTGTCAAAGTAAGATTGCGAAGTCAATACGAATGGTTGTAATCTCTCTTTGATATTAATATATGCAACTCTTGACTGATTTCCTACATGTTTTGTAATATTACATATGCATGTCTTAATGCTTCTTGACTCGTTCAGTAGGTTGAATTGCAATTTGTCTATTATTATGTTTGTGTGTTGTTGTTGTTTACTTGTTACAGGAGCTTGAAGAAGGAAGCGAGAGATTGTTGGAGTGAGCAAGCAAGGACATCATGAAGCAGAATAAGCGACCAAGAGGTAGGCCCTCTTGATTGATTCTAACCTAAGTAAATCTTCCATAGAATGTATCTATTGTGGCTAGACCCATTATTGGGCTAGAGGAATTCGTTCGTGTCCGGACTTATAATTTTACTTCACCACAAATTGGCGACTCCACCGGGGATCCCATCTTTTTGTTTGTTTTGAATTTCATGATGTCGTGAGAACTTTTCTAGTCACACGTTTTCCCTTTGGTTTTTTTCTTTTCTACTGCTTACTAGGCTAAGTCTAAAATTCATAGTAGCAGATCTGGTCCCTGTTTTGATTTTTTTTTTTTTTCCTTAGTTACCTTAGCTAGCAGGTTTAATCCGTTGAAAATCACGTCGACCGGCGTGAATTGCTGAGGAAGAGTCACACAAACCAACCTCTGGCGCTTGTTGTTAGTTAGAGAGTCATGCCGGTGCATGTAAGTGAAGATTAGAGCTTGACCTGAATCTTTGCCAATGTTCTGCTCTTGTGTTTTTGACCCAGTGAGCTTTTCTTACTATTTTCTCCCTGATTAGAAAGCAACTTTTCGTATTGGTTTCGCTTTCTTGTTGGCCTATCATCTTTATATTTGATTGATTGAGTAATTTAGTGGCCAGCGATGCTAGGGCATCTAGTTAGTCGCCCATTCAGTAGCTTGTGGACTCACTAAGTCCGATTCTAGGTGTGTTTGCTCCTTGCGTTTGCTTTTTGGTCCTTTTACGACTTCGACCTCTTTTTACTAGCTTGAATGCCTCTTTCCTGCATAGATTACATTGTTGGCCTTGTGTTTGCTAAAGTCAGTGTTTCATTGATCTGAATGAAATTCTCTTTTCATGTTTTCATCTCCTTGAAGAGCTCATTGTCTCGAAATCTTTTTCATTGAAAGTTTGTATGAGAAGTTTGCTTCGTTGTTTCATGAGAAAGTATGAAATTCTCGCCTGTTGCATCATTGTGTTATGAAATTTCCATCTTTTTAAAGACTAGAATTGCATCAGCATTTGAAAAAGGAAGAGAATCTTTTCATTTTGAAAGGACTAGTAGGTAAGTTATTGTCAGGAAATTAGGAATTGGAATGAATTTTTCATTAGCTTATTTCCTGAAAAATTGCAGTAGTGAAAGATCATTCCATTTTTAGTTTCTTGATTGTTTTCATTTGATTGAGTAGTTTCTTCCCTCTCTACTGTAGGCATTTCATCAAATTGAAAGGGTCTTGTCCCATTTAGTTGCATCTTAGGTTCTTTTGAGTAGCATCGCTAAGAGTTGAAAACTGAAACTTAACTTAAGATCAACTCTAAAATGAATCCAATTAATCTAAGGTGCATTTGACATTAACGATCATATCTAGAAGCTCTAGGCTAGAGACATGTTCCGACATCTTTAAACCTAGCAGTTGTCATTAGCTGCAGCATTAGACACCACTAGTATCGATTTGTGCTTCTCGTACCATTGAGTATATAATGGGATACCCCACTAGGCTGCAATCCTTTATCCTTAGGAAGTCGAGTCGGCCGTCGTGCGAATGTGATACACCAAACATAGCATTTGGGGAGATTGCCTACTTGTACTTCTTGGTTTGTCGGGAGGTATTCTACAGTTCATGGTTTCCTAGTAATCTTGTTTACCTAGATCATCCAGAGCATTTATTCGATATTTTTGACTCATTAAACTTAAAATATCATTCGAGAACTTGTCCTCTCGAGCTTGTTCCCAATCGAAAGTGATAAAGTCATCTTTGTTTATTTCTCGACTCTTAAAAAATGAAGAAACATCAGCCTTTTATAAGTCTTAATAATTGATTACCCACAATCCAAGAACATCCTATTAGTCTTTTTGACAAAATCATGAGTTCCCTTAAAATGGACATTTTAAAGCGTTGAAGTTATTTTTTCTATGGACTAAGATAAGGTCATCGTGGCTGAACCATTCAGTTCACCCAATTCCTCTTCCTCTCCTCTATTTGAAAGATTGTCTAAGGAGTCGTTTCCTGAGTTATTAGTGTCACTTGAGGACCAAAATGTTGAGATCACAATTGCTTTGAGTGTTCAACCATTGTCATCTCATCCTCCACCTACTTTCAATTTAGGGTCATCTGCTGATCCTGACGCAGAGTCTCCAGACAATTCCGTTCGAAATCTAGAGAACTTGTCGACCACTAACGGTAAGCTTGGATTGGTTGTCTATCCTCCAAACCCTCTATTTGACATTGGTGAGATATCACCGTAGCGTCCTTACAGTCCGTATGACTAGCCAGATGTTCCTTTGGAACTATCCCCTAGTACACGTTCGATCATTTTTCGTTGTTTGTTTTCAAACATGGAACCCGAAGGCAATGCTCCAGTCACATCTCCAGATGAGTCTGAGGTTTCTACTCCACACACTGTTGAGCGAGAAGAATTTTAGTTTTTGTTCCCTCCAGAGGGTTTCCCTTATTCGGAAGGTATTCCTACCAGTTTACCACCCAACTATGTGCCTTTGGGGCACTTAGTTTCAGCAACACCTAGTGCCTCATCACTCTACCATAATCTTGTATGGTTGTTAGGCATCATGCCTACGTCAGGTTCATTTGACATGAACATGACTTCCCAATAGGCTGTTACTTCAGTCCTGGTGCAACCCAACATTCCGAATAATCTTGTACCATCGATCCCAGTTACATGTTAGTCACAACTGACAGTTTCAAGGATCGTCTCTATTAGTTCTTTTGTCCCATTAGTTAGTGGCCAGATTGTGCCACCACCTAGGGGGTAGAACCTGAATGTCTCTATTGTGTTTGGTGCCACTAATGTGAGCATATCACAAGCTCACATGCTTGGTATAAACCAGCCCTCTTTTGGTATTATTTATAACCCTTCTGACCCTACTAGATCAAGCAATGTTGAGTACCAAAAGGTTCACAATCCCGTTGGTCTGTCTAGATGAAGCAATGTTCAGTATCAGCAGCCCTATGGGGCTCAGGTCTAATACCAAAATAATTATGTTCCATATATTTCTCAAGGATTGGTTAATCAACCTTACACCCTTCAATCTGGACATTGCATCTAGCCTGGCTACAGCCAGATTCAGCTTGGTAATTTCCTAGGCACTATTCAAGTACCCTTGCAATAGCAAGGACATCCCTTACAACAACCAGGGCAGCCTTTGTTACCACAAGGGAAACCTTTTTTGCAACAAGTGCTCTCTGTGCAACACCAAGGGAAAATTATCCCGTAGGAGGGTCACCTGTAATAACTGCAAGGTCAATCCTTAAAATAGTTGCAGCAGGTTGCGTAGTAGTAGATGCAATATGCTCTGCATACTGCTCAACCCGTACCCTCATAGGGCAAACCTCTACAACCCCAGGCATAAATTTTGCAACCGCAAGGTCAACCCTTGCAACAACAAAACTAAATAGGGCATTAGCAAAAAGGTCAGCCCTTACAAGGGCAGGGTCAAGTTCAAGTCTTGTAGCAGCAAGCCCAAAATCCTCTTCTCCTAGGTAAATAGGTTCGGAATCATGTTGGCCAAGGGAACTAGGTAAAAAACCCCTATGTCCAAGGGAAAAAAGTGTATCAACCTTATGTCCAAGGACTACAAGTTTAGAATCCTCTTGTATAGGGACAACAGGCTGAACAACCCTATGTTCCAAGACAACAGGTCCCATATCATATGTCTAAGGTCAACAGGCTCAACAACCTTCTAACCCATATGTTGCTTATCAACAACCTATTCCTGGGCAGCTTCAAGGTATTTAAGGTCAGAATCCTCCCTATGGTCAAGATAATCCATAATGGGGGCAGCCTCAAATGCCATATGGCCAAAATCCACCACTGTGGGGCCAAAAGCCTTACCAGCAGGGATGGGCTCCTCACTATGGGCCCGCTTGTCGACCTCCCATGCCTTTTAACACTCAATTACCTTTCTTGGCTACACTTGGGTTGCTAGATGTATCGCGCCTTATGAATGATCCAATCCTCCATTTTCCATACTAACCTCCAGCGTTGTCCAAGATACCAAGTGATTGCCTAAAGTTCAATGGAAAAGCTAAAGAAGATCCTCAGGTCCATGTGATGACATATCACCTCTAGTTCTCATCGAACTCATACATGGATGATTCCATTCATCTTCATCTTTCCCAACGAACCCTCACAGGTGCTGCAGTGAAATGGTACATCGATCTACCTCGAAGTACTTTCCATGACCTCAATTCGTTAGCTATGGCTTTTCTCACACATTTTCAGCTGTTAGTTCGCTATGAAACTAGCACCTATTTGCTTACATATCTTAAGCAAGACACTACAACGCATATCTATGATCATATCCATGAATGGAGATGAAGACATTGCCTGGTCAAATTTGAGATAGCTGATCAGTTTCTCACGTAATGGTTTACCAAATCATTCGTAGCCCCAATTTCTCGCGATATAGCTATGGGTGTATGCGTCACTGAAGAGAAAGCCATTGCTCGTGCCCAGTACTTAGATCTAGTTTACTATTAGTCTTGCACTTTATATGAGTTGTTACCAAAAGCTCCACAGCCATCATCCGATCCCATAGCATCAAGGTCGCCAATTATTCCTCTCGTTGATGGAGTTATTGGTTCAGTATCCCAGACCCTTGCTAAAACTTATTCCAAATAGAAGTTGGTCTCCAATGCCGCTCCTAATAGTTCATCTCAACATCCATGTGGCCCTTGTTAAACCTCCGAGTTCCACGCAATTCAGTCTACTGCATCAGATAAATCCTTGAAAGAAAAAAAGAAAGGAAAAGGCAATGCTAAAGTCAATGCCCTGAAAGAGGGACCTCCTAAATCATTTGCTGGTGAATATTCGCAACAGAAGCCTATGTATCCCTTGCCTCATTTGCAAGGAGGATCACTATACTGAGGATTTTCCTCGATGATCCGAGGTTAGTAGCTTGCTCAGAGGGACCCCTGTTGTCCTTATAGAGTCATTTTCGTCTTAGCCAACCCAAGGTAGACCAACCCCGATCTGCCTCCTCTAGATCTCAAGTGTTCACGATGAGCACACCCATTAATGTGGCCACCAGGTCAAAATGTTATCAAACAATTGCTCTGGCAGCTAAGAACGAAAAATAAGTTGCACCTTCTTCTTCTAATCCGAGTTATGGCCCTCTGTAAATCGAGCGCCCTAACCTTGATTCCGCTACACGACCACCCTCTCGAGGTGTGCTATGAAAATCCTTGTATAATCCCAACGCTCGAGCCATTCAACACTACCATATTGCTGACGATTTGGCTCAGGCACCGTCAGCCATGTCAGCTCTCGAGGTACTCCAAAGCTACCCATTGCAGCAAAAATATTTGTTGTCAGCTATCGAGGGCATCGATCCCACCGATTCTAATTTGATATGTTTTGATCTGGAGAACCATCTTCCAGGACTCCCTCATCAGATTGCCTTTCTTTTTTAGGTAATCGTTAATGAGAAGACCATCCACCTCACTGTCATCGATGAAGGTGCTTCCACCTGAATCATGTGAACTGCATGGTTGAAGGCTGTTGGTTCCTGTGCACTGAACAAGTGTCTGAACACTTTGGATTTTTTCTATTGGCATGATTCGCAACCCTTCAGTGTCTTACCTAACCTTGCCATCACCCTGGAAGGAAAGATAGTGCAAGTCAAAGTAGAGATTGTTGATGCCAATCTCAATTCTAATATTCTACTCGGCCGAAGTTGGACTCATTCCATGCATGTGGCGGCCTCCCCTTTGTTTCACATGGTCCATTTTCCCCATCAAGGAAAGATTGTCACCTTCTATCAACTACCCTTAATTGCCTCTTCCTCCTCGGATGGAAATGTTGCATATGGCAGGCACTCTGGTTCTCCCTATGTGAGCGTAGAGGTGGGTCTCTTGAAAGATTCTTCCTTAATGGGAACTTTTCCACTCGCACCTCCTCATGTTGCGTCTATCAACATGGTCTCGATCAAATCTGATCCCTGGGTAATACCTGCTTCAAATATTGTTGATAGTTAGGGTGAGGTTATGTCTCTTAGTCCCGCTGAAGTCAATTACATGGAAATTGTTTCAGCCTTGAACTCCACATCCTCTCATACTCATATGTCGAAAACCTCTCTCGATATGTACTCTCAATCCCCCTGGCTTGGCAATTTGGAATCATCCAATCCCTTAGCTGAGACCTTCCTTGCTGATGAAGGTATCATGGAAATCATGTCTCTCGACACACCACCTTGGATCGATACTCATCATCGTTCCTTATTCCTACCTCGCCCGGTGGTCATGTCTACCTTTATCGAAGAATGTTCTTCTCCTTTTTAATAATAAGATTATAATAATATTAATAATATTGAGGATTCAGTCAAGATTGAACTATTAGGATTGATTAATGATAAGTTAATTTGTTTTTCTTCAACTCCACTTGATTACCAATTTATGTAAAGTGATTTACCATTTTTGGAAAGTTGTGCTTGAGATGCTGGACATGAATTTCTATTTTTAGAAAGTCATTCCAGAATTGTGAGAATGAAATTTTATTTAAGGTAATTCATCCATGAGTGGTATTTTCATTTCTCCTTATGGTACTGATTGTGAGCTTCTACTCATCTGATGGTTCCCTAGTAAGGCCTTGTTCAAAGACCTGCACACATTACAATCTCATAGATCGAAGGAATCAAATGAATTTCATAATGAAATTAACTTAATCACATTCCACTGAGAATGATGCATGACTTTCACAGTAATTTTGAAAAAATGACTTCCACAGTCATTCATAATTGAACATCCTTGTTGGAAACTGACGAGGTACTCTACCACATCCTGCTTACTACAATATTAGACATATATAATCACACAAATCATGTGTCATCCATAAATCATAATTAACCATCTATTCCGCATAACCATGAGAATCCATGGGTATATGTGTCTCAATCTGGGATGACCATCCATGTCATATATCTGCTTCATAAATCAGATACAAATAGAAAAACATATGTATAACATTTTACTGAATCAAAACCATCTAATACAGATAATCAATGGTGCCACATAAGAGGAAATATAACTATATAAAACATTTTTCTCCAATATAGTGATCAATATTTCATACATAAACATAAAAGGAAATATAACTATGTTTGTAAAACGTTATTCCTCAATCAAATGATCAACCTCTCATATATATATAACCCTTGATAGGAGTGACAAAACTATACTAGAAAAATAGGACACTAGATTCCTTTACTATCCTTTCGCCATTAGTAAGCATTTCTTGTAGAAACTTTGTCAAGTCTATCTTAAAATCTATTTTCAAATATTCCATACCTCTCTTCAAATCATCCATCTTAGCTTCCATGCCACCCATCTTAGCTTCCACTTTGTCCATGTTAGCTTCCACGTCATTCATCTTAGCTTCTACGCCTTTCTTTAAACCATCAATATTAGCTTCCATGCCATACATATTAGCTTCTATTCCTTTATTTAAACCATCCATCTTAGCTTCTGTTACTTTTTGTGTGAGTGAAATTTGTTGCACTTGGTCTTGTAATTTTGACATATCATGTCGCATTTCTTCCTCTTCTTCATGAATCATGCTAGAGCTTTCGGGTTTCTTACTAGCTGTTTCCATTTTCTTTCTTCAGGGCATGAATTACCAGTAATAATGCTTCACTATGCCCTTTTAATTCCTTCAACTAATTTTTCAAACCAATATTATGCAAAAATTAAAAAAAAACAACACACCATTTTTCACTTTATAGGAGCTCGATATTGAATTCGACATATCTATGTAATTTAGGATCTCCAAGGTCTGAAATTTATTCTTGTGATAACCGTCTGAGCAACCTTTCTAACCTTGCAATTCTGATCAATATTGGATTCTCCAATGAGGAGTTATGCCAAATCTCCCATGATGACCTGAGTATAGACTAGTTTAGTAGAGTGAACTTGTACGACATTCCGCGGGTCACTATTTCAACCTAAGGTTCTGAAAATGATACCCAAAACACTACAGTCTGTCCTATTTCTATAACACCTTATGAAAATTCAATATGATGCTTAGATCGAAAGTTATGATGATTTTCCCAAGGTCACCTATTTGGAATGTAATTCGTGGGTCTGCGAAAACCCTAACTTCCTAAGATTATATCTCTGAAATTATAGAGAAACAAGATTTGAAATTTGGGTGTGAGGTTCAGACTGATTCGTCTCAAATGGGTTTTTGTTGTCGCTTCTGAAACTTTGTAGCGACAAAGTTATAACGAAAATTCCACGATGACGTGTTTGGTGCAGCGAAACCCTAGAATCCAAAGCTCTGATACCAAATGTTATGAAACCAACTCACAAAAAGATAGAAAAGACAAATCAACGCCTTAGAAATGAGCCTCTCTAAGGGGGAAACTTCCTTTACATTACACAAATGAACAATTCTTAGATGATTAAAATGACAAAACCTCCTCTCTATCAATAGGAGTCAAAGGGGTAAAAATATAACCAAAGCCAACCTAACAATAATAACATAAAGTCATAAAAATAATAATAGTGGGATTCTATGGGAAAAATAATAACAATATGGGGACAATAGGGGCACAACAATAAAAATAAGGGATACAACAACAATAGTAATGGGGGAATCACTAGTATTGTAGGGACCTAACATACTTGACTTTTCAAAGATATTTAAGTCCATCCTGAGGTGGTCTAGAATCAAAGTCAGGCTCTCCAACAGGGAACACATTCTCATCAAAATCATCTTGCTCTTCATATGACATATTACTATTTTGTTGAATGTTTTCAAAATTTATTTTTGAAATCTCAAAAGGTAGCTCTTTGTAGTGCTCTTCATTTGATTTTATCAGCAACAATGTACCTACAAAATAAATTTTGAAAAAAAATATAAGATATTCATTGGCACATTAGCAACAATGTTCTGATGGAGATTGGTAAATAAAGGCCAGGGATTCTAATGTGTTTCTTATTGTATGCATATTAACCATTCAACAAGGAAATATATAACACTAATGTTAAGAGAATTGTACCCTTGAACACAATAAATTGTATAATTAAGAAATGTTTCATAAGAGTTTCTGAAATATCAAAAGGTAGCTCTTTGTTACACTATTCATTTGATTTTATCACCAACAATAGACCTACTAAATAAATTTTCACAAAAATATAAGATACTCATTGGCACATTGGCAATTATGTTCTAATGGAGATGGTTAAATAAAGGCAAGCACTTATGATGTGTTTCTTATTTTATACATATTAATCATTCAGGAAGGAAACAAAGAATTCCAATGCTAAGAGAATTGTATCCTTGAACAAAATAAAAGTGATAATTAAGAACAACTTTATAACACACAAACAAACTATAGACATTTAAACCAAAAAACATAACATTTCTTGTAGATGTCTATAATGAATCTCGTGATGATATGAAATATAAATAATCTGAATTCATACTAAAGAATGTAAATATATAAATTCCTAGTATGAAATATAAAGATATTTCTACATGAAAATAAATGTCCACATAGGAATATCTAAATCTTATGATTTCGAATAGTAGAACCAGAAATTCCACTCAAGCAACATATTGCAAAAACCTCAGATACACACTCAGTCGTCAAATCTTGGAAAATCGACGAGAGGCATTTTTTTACGAGGTTTTATTGAAAATCGTGATTCAAGCGAGAGAAGAGGCATTTTGTGTGAAGAATCGGAAATAAAACACTTGTGCACTAAGATTTAGGATTGTCCATTAACTTTAAGAAAATAAACAAGAAAGTGTGTGCAACATTTTCTAATATCTTAAGTATCTTTGAAGTTCAAGAAATTTAAGATTTGTTGACACCTAGAAAACGTGTTGGCCCGAATAAAGAAGAAAGCATGCATCCATGCAAACATTAATTTGGAATGGGCAAACAAAAATTGTGTTTAATATTGCAGATGCTAAAAAGAGCATACATAGGCACTCGTAGAATGTTAGTAAAAAAAAAGATGATCTGCAACATCTAATGCGCCAAGTTTCCTAAAAACCCGATTTCAAACGAAAGAAGGGGGCATTTTGCACATGATTTTTTTCATCCACGATAACTCAAACAAAGAAAAGCACTTTGCTAAGAATTCTAAAATCATCTACTCACTTAAAAAACATGGATATCAAAACATTGTCATCATTTGAAAGAGCTAAGAAACAATTCATTTTGATTTTTCTCAGGTGATACTATGGTCTCAAACATAACTCTGTACAAGGAAACAAAGAGTTATGAAGTTTGAGTGAGATGCAGACTGCAATACTATATCACCATGGTAAATATCGTCATCGATGAAAAAAGTTAAATATCATTAAAGGAAAAAATCATCTCTGCGAAAGATAAGAACCATATTAAGTTTTTTGGCTAAAAAATGCCACTCTACAACTCTAAACCCTAGAATTATGCTTAGGAAAAGGAAAATAAATTTGTTGGCATAATTTTTCCATCCAATATGCTAAGAAGCTTTTAAAGGAAGGTCAATGGATCCATCTAGTATCTAGTAGAGAGTACAAAAGGTTCAACATGAATTTTCGTCGAATATATGGAGATAAAGAGAAGCAACAAAGGTGAAAGGCATCTAGCATTTGACTAGAAGGGTAAAATTCCTAAAATGTCAAGCCAAACGAGCATGGATTTAGATCCCTCTCATATGACCAGCTCATTTTCTCTTCCTAAAAACTAAATACTTCTAATAACTATCAACCTACATACTGTTATCTTATTTGTAAACCTATAAGGTGTAGTATATCAAAAACACACCTTGTAGGTAAATTTAGCATGATGTTATCTTCATAGTTTTGCACGATGCTTTGTTGTGTACTTTGGTAGTTTTGTTTTGAATGATGGCTCATATTATTTTCTTAAAGAAACTGATATGAGTACCCTTGACCCTAACAACTTGTGTCTAACAAGAAATTATTATGATTAATAAGAAAAACAATTGAGATAAATCATGGCTGGATAGTTGTGAGCGACAAGGCTAATAATGTGACATCACTTGTTAAATAAGATATCAAAACATATAAAATAAGATATGGGCAGAATCAGGAACCTACTATTGCAAATGATAGTTGGAAGGTTTAAAACAAGAAAATGAGTCGTCACTAATTCTTTGAACCCTATAATTATGCTTGGGACCAGGAAAAATACTAATTAGCACAATACAAACATATTTTGAAGCACTTATGAGGCCTCGTTTTTTTTTTAAAACAAAAGTAAAAAGTGTCAGGATTTGAATTGCATACCTTTTGATTTACAACAGATTGGATGAATTCAATCTTCTTTCCAAGTTTTCTGCTATTGTAAGAAATTGCAATGGTATGCTCATCTATTTGTTGTATCATGGATAATAATTTGGGTGTTAGCAATCCTTGTTTCCATCCATCCATTCTCATCTTGAAAGATGATCAAATGAAATGTCTCACACAAGCTATATCTATAAAACCAGATCTCATAGTAAATAGAATAAAAAATCAAGTCTCCTTGTACCAAAGATAATTAAATACTGTGAATATTCAAATCTATATGCTGGCAGCTATACATTATTTATAGATTTCCAAAACCTCATCCAACTTCATGTAAATGAATGAATTAGGTTTCTCCTTGCATATATTATTTTATGTCCGATTTATCAACAATTTAGAGAAACAACATCATTTCAAACACCATGATGAATATAAAATTCTAAATCAAATTTAAAAAAAGTCAAATAGTCATTTCTATTTTTGTGATGAATAGCATTTCTGCATACCGAGTTGGTAAAATTACTCACATATTTATCATTTGATAGTTGTATAACAATCCTTTGCAGCAACATCTCAACCAATCCAAATGGGTGGAGGTGTAGGTTTCACTTCCAGAATAATGAGAATGTAGGTGTGGGTAGCAAAAAAAAATAGATTTTTAATCAGAAACCTAACCTGCATGTACTCTCTATGCGAAACACTAAATGTGGGCGTTGAAAATGCATTGAAGTTTACAAATGGAACATACCTTGGCACCATCGATAGACTAAAGATCTAATGGTGGGGTTTGATACCAGGTCTACTATTGGTAAAACCCTCATTCATAACTCTGCAATCTCGTTTGGCTCTTTTCTTGAAATCCCTCTTCAAATCACTGTCATATTCATTAAATCTACGAATTAATGGTTTCAAAAACTAGTTTAAACATAATTTTTTCCTCATATTTCCAATATGTTTTCCTCAATTGGGAAAATAAACATCCTTCAAAGGCCTCAACAATTATCATTATTCTCCAAAACTTTGTACATAGTACTTTCTTCCCTACATGTGATAACTGGTCAAGATGCAACTCCATAGTGCATTATTACCATGTAGAATTCATATGGATCTATGGTAGTTACATTCTCATTTTGTTGAAATTCATTTTGATTCGGTCTGAGGCATTATCATCAAGGTACTCTAATGCATTTTGTTACTACCCAAAATTCTCATTTCATGAAGGTTTTATATAATTTGTAGTAGGATGGGATCATTGGTTGAGCTTGAATACTCCACTAGTTTACTCAGTTACTCAACTAAGCTGGGATACAAGGAATGGATTAGGCAATAAGGCCACTTCAAACATAATGAAACAAATTGCCTCATTTTCCATTATTGAATTCTCAAATTGCTATTTGAGGGAGTTAGAGTAATGCCTTAGATATTATGCTGTGGGATACTTGGAATTGACCAGGAAAGAAGGTAACTTCCAACTGAATGAAGAAAATCGCCTCATTCGCCATTATTGAATTATCAAATTTCTATTTTAGGGAGTTAGGATAACCCCTTAGATATTATGTCGTGGGATACATGAAATGGAGAAGGAAAGAATGTTGCTTAAAACTGAATAAAACAAATCACCTCATTCATTAATATTTAATTCTAAAATTTCTATTTTAGGAGTTGGAGTAACCCCTTAGATATTATGCCATGGGGCACTTGGAATGGAGAAGGAAAGAAAATCGCTTCAAACTAAATGAAACAAATCAGCTCATTAGCCATTATTGAATTCTCAAATTTCTAATTTAGGGAGTTGGACTAACCCCTTAAATAGTATGTCATGGGATACTTGAAACGGGCCACGAAAGAAGGTCACTAGAAACTAAATGAAAAAAATCCCCTCATTTTCCATTATTGAATTCTCAAATTTCTAATTTAGGGAGACGGAGTAAGCCCTTAGATATTATGTCATCATGAAAAAATAGATCAGGTGTTAGCCTACTTCCCTCGCCCCACACTAATGACCCAGGAGAAAGACTTGTTCCTTCGTAGACCTACAGCCTGTGGAATATAGTATGCCCCTAACATCACCTATTGCATTTGTGGAACCATGTCGATGATCACCACCCTTCAGTGGTAGTACTATCATGTAGAACTCATATAGATCTATGATAGCTACCAAACAATATCGTTTGGTTATTGCCTTATGAAAAATGAACAAATCCTCCTTAGTTGTGGATAGTAAATAAATTGGTGCTTAGTTGTTTCAAAAATATGGAAATTTTCCCTCGCCAAAAAACAATAGATACAATTTTAGTTGTATTTGAGCAACTAAATACTCTTCCTCTTACGCATTTTTTTGGTTTAGGTTGGAATTTTTTTTATCATAGAGTGGTATTTATCAATAATAATAATTATTTGATTTTAAGATTGGGGTTTATATGCAATGATTTTTTTGTTAAAGTTGACTAGGCAGAATTTGAAATCTCTCAAAGGAAACAACTGCTTTTAACTTGGTTTTACTTGAAACATTTATGTATTCTTGCATATTAGATAGGTGCAAACAAAATAGAGTATATAGTAAATGGATTTAATAGTTAAAAACAAGTGTTAATTTCTTAAATGTCATAGGACAAATTTGGAAGGTGTAGGGTATGTATCCTTCTCTATGTTAAATAAATTCAAATCGTTGTGTGAATGGGGTTGTAAGACCTTTTGTTTTCATCTTGAGAAAATGGAGTCCTCTCCTAGTCACTCGGATATTTTAGGTTGCCATAACAAAAATAGGTTATTTTCCTTAATATGTGAACATTTCATTTTCAGCAATGTGATAATACAATTTCAACGAGGCATTAACAGATGAAATGAACATGCACATTTGGGATGCTAGTGTTAGGTTATAATTGAGGCAAGAGGTGGAATATTTTTGAAGCAAACTTAAGAAATTTGATGAGCTGCATGAACAAAACTTAGTACTAGTACTAAGTGAGCATTACTCTATCAATGTTGGTACCCTCTCCTTGCCACAACCATTTTGCAAGATGAAGATGAAATGTGAAATACATGTGTGAGCCACTAAAGAAGTTGGCAAGGTTTTTGCAACATATATAGATGGTTATGGCATGTTTCAAAAGGAGGTGTTGGAACTTGGAAGGTTACCACTGGACTAGATTTTTCATGGAGTGTGAAGTAGGTGAAAGGATTGGATAAAGAGAAAATTATAAAAATCCAACAAATAGGCCATATTGGGCTAGGATATTACTATTTTGGGATATCCAAAGTTAAAGGTGCATTTTATGGCAGTGTATCCTAAGCACTTGGGTGCATGCCATATCTTAATGGTATCTTGGACTTCTGGTGTGTGTTAGTGTAGTTAGTCCATTGTGTTTAATGAGAACTAGCTAGAATGTCTTTATTGAAGGCAAAAGGCCCACAAGTTAGAAATGGATTAACCATTTGGCATTGTAAGTTATGTTATGCACTAGTTTAGAGGAGGCATCTGGAACTATCATAGAGTGTGATGGGTTGCGCCAATAGCTTAGGTCCACTTACATGGGTTGAGGTGTAAAGGTACCTTGTGGGTTGAGGAAAATGATTACAATGCTTACCTATATAAAGTTTCATGATATAAGATTAATGATTTTTTCTTGGAGAATGGAAGAGGAAAATAATAGAGAGGTGTTGAGGTTTGTTGTAAATTAATCAAAAGGAAGTAAAAATGTCTCTTTTTAGGAGGATTGTTCAAGTTGTCTCTTCAAATAGGACTAATTTTTAGTTGTGGCTAGGGAGTTGGCCTCAAAAGAATTGATTATGTACTCTATAAATCAAATACCTCACATATCTAACGTTTTCCATTAGATAGATTCATCTTAGGAAAAGGTTAAAGGCTTAGGTTAAAATATATCCTCTTTAATGTGGGTTTCAAAACTTCCATTTGAGAATTGTAAAAACAAGGTAACAATATTGAAAGGAGGTCCTTGATTTTACAAAAACCCAATGCCCATACTTAATCCATGGTGTGATTCTTTCTATTTGGGTTTTGCCTTGAATGATGAGATCTATCTCATCCTCACAAGGGAGCTTGTGGTTGAATATTATGACAAACAAATGCGGCACACCATATTCTTACAAGGTTTCAAGGGAGGGGTATGCAAAGGAAACAGAAAAAATCAAAACTTCATTTTGAGTCAATGGAGGAGTATGTATTATAGGTGTCTCTAGAGGTCTTAACAAAGGTGAAGGGTAATGGAGTTTGCCACTTATTGGAACGCCTTTCATTCCACCATTCGAGGTGCTAGAGGGAATCAAATTTAAGGGTTATAGGTGAAAGTTAACAAAGATCTTAAAAATTAAGAGGTATGTGTGATTAAGCATAGGATTGATTCTTAAGTCGTTGACCTTTTGGGTGATATTTCCCAGCCTTTGTTGCCATGGAATGCTAGTGGACATTTCGTAGAATTTTCATCGTGCTTGTGTCATATAAGACATTTGAATGGGATGCCCTTATAGTCTAAAGTCTTAAGAGAGGTGATGCATTGATGTTGGAGTTTCATTTCATTGCATAACTCATCTCTGATATCTAAACTTACCAATACCTCTCCACCTTCATCTCCACATAGTATTTGAAAGTGAGGTTGACCTCTTGTTACACAACATTTTGTCACTGTCTCTGTACTCCTCATTCCTTGCTCTTGGAGGACCTCTACAGTGGACCATGCATTCTCTGCCTTCATGGAGAAACTCACATTATGTCCCTCTTCATGAGCAGATAAATTCACTTTTGCACCATTTCCCCTAAAACTTCTATTTTTCCCAGTCTACAAGGCTGATGCTAATGGCCTTTGTCTCACCCGTGCTGATGTGTAGAGATTAGAACTACTCTTTGTGCCAATCAGAGCGACCGAGCTGTGTTCTAGTCACGTTGGTCCTGTTATGGAAAGTTTTTAAAATTAGAGCCGAAGCTTTCAGCTCTAGAAGCTCTGTAACAGAAATCCAATAAGTGGTTTGGCTAGATGGGGTCGAGGATGATGGAACTACCTCAAGGGATATGTCCTTCTCCCATGAGAATAGGATCCATCTCCCATCCATCTTTCCTATATAAACATCCCTTCTTCCCAAGCACAAACTAGTCATAGTTACAGTTTTGGCTAAGTGTGAGTATACTATTTTGGATTAGACAAGCAAGCTATTACCAGTTGTAGCCATATAGTTGTGTGCAGGGGAAGTGTGTTTGGTTTGTACTGAACTTGAAAGGGAAGAATCTTTAAACTATTATGGTTTGAAGCCATCATGGAATGTTAGCAGAAGTGTGTGGGAACCTTGTCTTGTCAAAGTAAGATTGCGAAGTCAATACGAATGATTGTAATCTCTCTTTGATATTAATATATGCAACTCTTGATTGATTTCCTACATGTTTTGTAATATTACATATGCATGTCTTAATGCTTCTTGACTCGTTAAGTAGGTTGAATTGCAATTTGTCTATTATTATGTTTGAGTGTTGTTGTTGTTTACTTGTTACAGGAGCTTGAAGAAGGAAGCGAGAGATTGTTGGAGTGAGCAAGCAAGGACATCATGAAGCAGAATAAGCGACCAAGAGGTAGGCCCTCTTGATTGATTCTAACCTAAGTAAGTCTTCCATAGAATGTATCTATTGTGGCTAGACCCATTATTGGGCTAGAGGAATTTGTTCGTGTCCGGACTTATAATTTTACTTCACCAAAAATTGGCGACTCCACCGGGGATCCCATCTTTTTGTTTGTTTTGGATTTCACGATGTCGTGAGAACTTTTCTAGTTACACATTTTCCCTTTGGTTTTTTTCTTTTCTACTGCTTACTAGGCTAAGTCTAAAATTCATAGTAGCAGATCTGGTCCCTGTTTTGATTTTTTTTTTTTCCTTAGTTACCTTAGCTAGCAGGTTTAATCCTTTGAAAATCACGTCGACCGGCGTGAATTGCTGAGGAAGAGTCACACAAACCAACCTCTGGCACTTGTTGTTAGTTAGAGAGTCATGCCGGTGCATGTAAGTGAAGATTAGAGCTTGACCTGAATCTTTGCCAATGTTCTACTCTTGTGTTTTTGACCCAGTGAGCTTTTCTTACTATTTTCTCCCTGATTAGAAAGCAACTTTTCGTATTGGTTTCGCTTTCTTGTTGACCTATCATCTTTATATTTGATTGATTGAGTAATTTAGTGGCCAGCGATGCTAGGGCATCTAGTTAGTCGCCCATTCAGTAGCTTGTGGACTCACTAAGTCCGATTCTAGGTGTGTTTGCTCCTTGCGTTTGCTTTTTGGTCCTTTTACGACTTCGACCTCTTTTTACTAGCTTGAATGCCTCTTTCCTGCATAGATTACATTGTTGGCCTTGTGTTTGCTAAAGTCAGTGTTTCATTGATCTGAATGAAATTCTCTTTTCATGTTTTCATCTCCTTGAAGAGCTCATTGTCTCGAAATCTTTTTCATTGAAAGTTTGTATGAGAAGTTTGCTTCGTTGTTTCATGAGAAAGTATGAAATTCTCGCCTGTTGCATCATTGTGTTATGAAATTTCCATCTTTTTAAAGACTAGAATTGCATCAGCATTTGAAAAAGGAAGAGAATCTTTTCATTTTGAAAGGACTAGTAGGTAAGTTATTGTCAGGAAATTAGGAATTGGAATGAATTTTTCATTAGCTTATTTCCTGAAAAATTGCAGTAGTGAAAGATCATTCCATTTTTAGTTTCTTGATTGTTTTCATTTGATTGAGTAGTTTCTTCCCTCTCTACTGTAGGCATTTCATCAAATTGAAAGGGTCTTGTCCCATTTAGTTGCATCTTAGGTTCTTTTGAGTAGCATCGCTAAGAGTTGAAAACTGAAACTTAACTCAAGATCAACTCTAAAATGAATCCAATTAATCTAGGGAGCATTTGACATTAATGATCATATCTAGAAGCTCTAGGCTAGAGACATGTTCCGACATCTTTAAACCTAGCAGTTGTCATTAGCTGCAGCATTAGACACCACTAGTATTGATTTGTGCTTCTCGTACCATTGAGTATATAATGGGATACCCCACTAGGCTGCAATCCTTTATCCTTAGGAAGTCGAGTCGGCCGTCCTGCGAATGTGATACACCAAACATAGCATTTGGGGAGATTGCCTACTTGTACTTCTTGGTTTGTCGGGAGGTATTCTACAGTTCATGGTTTCCTAGTAATCTTGTTTACCTAGATCATCCAGAGCATTTATTCGATATTTTTGACTCATTAAACTTAAAATATCATTCGAGAACTTGTCCTCTCGAGCTTGTTCCCAATCAAAAGTGATAAAGTCATCTTTGTTTATTTCTCAACTCTTAAAAAATGAAGAAACATCAGCCTTTTATAAGTCTTAATAATTGATTACCCACAATCCAAGAACATCCTATTAGTCTTTTTGACAAAATCATGAGTTCCCTTAAAATGGACATTTTAAAGCCTTGAAGTTATTTTTTCTATGCACTAAGATAAGGTCATCGTGGTTGAACCATTCAGTTCACCCAATTCCTCTTCCTCTCCTCTATTTGAAAGATTGTCTAAGGAGTCGTTTCTTGAGTTATTAGTGTCACTTGAGGACAAAAATGTTGAGATCACAATTGCTTTGAGTGTTCAACCATTGTCATCTCATCCTCCACCTACTTTCAATTTAGGGTCATCTGCTGATCCTGACGTAGAGTCTCCAGACAATTCCGTTCGAAATCTAGAGAACTTGTCGACCATTGACGGTAAGCTTGGATTGGTTGTCTATCCTCCAAACCCTCTATTTGACATTGTTGAGATATGACCGCAGCGTCCTTACAGTCCGTATGACTAGCCAGATGTTCCTTTGGAGCTATCCCCTAGTACACCTTCGATCATTTTTCGTTGTTTGTTTTCAAACATGGAACCCGAAGCCAATGCTCCAGTCACATCTCCAGATGAGTCCGAGGTTTCTACTCCACACAATGTTGAGGGAGAAGAATTTCAGTTTTTGTTCCCTCCCGAGGGTTTCCCTTATTCGGAAGGTATTTCTACCAGTTTACCACCCAACTATGTGCCTTTGGGGCACTTAGTTTCAGCAACACCTAGTGCCTCATCACTCTACCATAATCTTGTATGGTTGTTAGGCATCATGCCTACGTCAGGTTCATTTGACATGAACATGACTTCCCAATAGGCTGTTACTTCAGTCCTGGTGCAACCCAACATTCCGAATAATCTTGTACCATCGATCCCAGTTACATGTTAGTCACAACTGACAGTTTCAAGGATCGTCTCTGTTAGTTCTTTTGTCCCATTAGTTAGTGGCCAGATTGTGCCACCACCTAGGGGGTAGAACGTGAATTTCTCTATCGTGTCTGGTGCCACTAATGTGAGCATATCACAAGCTCACATGCTCGGTATAAACCAGCCCTCTTTTGGTATTATTTATAACCCTTCTGACCCTACTAGATCAAGCAATGTTGAGTACCAAAAGGTTCACAATCCCGTTGGTCTGTCTAGATGAAGCAATGTTCAGTATCAGCAGCCCTATGGGGCTCAGGTCTAATACCAAAATCATTATGTTCCATATAGTTCTCAAGGATTGGTTAATCAACCTTACACCCTTCAATCTGGACATTGCATCTAGCCTGGCTACAGCCAGATTCAGCTTGGTAATTTCCTGAGCACTATTCAAGTACCCTTGCAATAGAAAGGACATCCCTTACAACAACCAGGGCAGCCTTTGTTACCACAAGGGAAACCTTTTTTGCAACAAGTGCTCTCTGTGCAACACCAAGGGAAAATTATCCCGCAGCAAGGTCACCTGTAATAACTTCAAGGTCAATCCTTAAAATAGTTGCAGCAGGTTGCACAGTAGTAGATGCAATATGCTATGCATACCGCTCAACCCGTACCCTCATAAGACCAACCTCTACAACCCCAGGCACAAATTTTGCAACCGCAAGGTCAACCCTTGCAACAACAAAACTAAATAGGGCATTAGCAAAAAGGTCAACCCTTACAAGGGCAGGGTCAAGTTCAAGTCTTGTAGCAGCAAGCCCAAAATCCTCTTCTCCTAGGTAAATAGGTTCGGAATCATGTTGGCCAAGCGAACTAGGTAAAAAACCCCTATGTCCAAGGGCAAAAAGTGTATCAACCTTATGTCCAAGGACTACAAGTTTAGAATCCTCTTGTATAGGGACAACAGGCTAAACAACCGTATGTTCCAAGACAACAGGTCCCATATCATATGTCTAAGGTCAACAGGCTCAACAGCCTTCTAACCCATATGTTGCTTATCAACAACCTATTCCTGGGAAGCTTCAAGGTATTTAAGGTCATAATCCTCCCTATGGTCAAGATAATCCATAATGGGGGCAGCCTCAAATGCCATATGGCCAAAATCCACCACTGTGGGGCCAAAAGCCTTACCAGCAGCGATGGGCTCCTCACTATGGGCCCGCTTGTCGACCTCCCATGCCTTTTAACACTCAATTACCTTTCTTGGCTACACTTGGGTTGCTAGATGTATCGCGCCTTATGAATGATCCAATCCTCCATTTGCCATACTAACCTCCAGCGTTGTCCAAGATACCAAGTGATTGCCTAAATTTCAATGGAAAAGCTAAAGAAGATCCTCAGGTCCATGTGATGACATATCACCTCTAGTTCTCATCGAACTCATACATGGATGATTCCATTCATCTTCATCTTTCCCAATGAACCCTCACAGGTGCTGCAGTGAAATGGTACATCGATCTACCTCGAAGTACTTTCCATGACCTCAATTCGTTATCTATGGGATTTCTCACACATTTTCAGCTGTTAGTTCGCTATGAAACTAGCACCTATTTGCTTACATATCTTAAGCAAGACACTACAACGCATATCTATGGTCATATCCATGAATGGAGATGAAGACATTGCCTGGTCAAATTTGAGATAGCTGATCAGTTTCTCACGTAATGGTTTACCAAATCATTCGTAGCCCCAATTTCTCGCGATATAGCTATGGGTGTATGCGTCACTGAAGAGAAAGCCATTGCTCGTGCCCAGTACTTAGATCTAGTTTACTATCAGTCTTGCACTTTATATGAGTTGTTACCAAAAGCTCCACAGCCATCATCCGATCCCATAGCATCAAGGTCGCCAATTATTCCTCTCGTTGATGGAGTTATTGGTTCAGTATCCCAGACCCTTGCTAAAACTTATTCCAAATAGAAGTTGGTCTCCAATGCCGCTCCTAATAGTTCATCTCAACATCCATGTGGCCCTTGTTAAACCTCCGAGTTCCACGCAATTCAGTCTACTGCATCAGATAAATCCTTGAAAGAAAAAAAGAAAGGAAAAGGCAATGCTAAAGTCAATGCCCTGAAAGAGGGTCCTCCCAAATCATTTGCTGGTGAATATTCGCAACAGAAGCCTAAGTATCCCTTGCCTCATTTGCAAGGAGGATCACTATACTGAGGATTTTCCTCGATGATCCGAGGTTAGTAGCTTTCTCAGAGGGACCCCTGTTGTCCTTATAGAGTCATTTTCGTCTCAGCCAACCCAAGGTAGACCAACCCCGATCTGCCTCCTCTAGATCTCAAGTGTTCATGATGAGCACACCCATTAATGTGGCCACCAGGTCAAAATGTTATCAAACAATTGCTCTGGCAGCTAAGAACGAAAAATAAGTTGCACCTTCTTCTTCTAATCCGAGTTATGGCCCTCTGTAAATCGAGCGCCCTAACCTTGATTCCGCTACACGACCACCCTCTCGAGGTGTGCTATGAAAATCCTTGTATAATCCCAACGCTCAAGCCATTCAACACTACCATATTGTTGACGATTTGGCTCAGGCACCGTCAGCCATGTCAGCTCTCGAGGTACTGCAAAGCTACCCATTGCAGCAAAAATATTTGTTGTCAGCTATCGAGGGCATCGATACCACTGATTCTAATTTGATATGTTTTGATCTGGAGAACCATGTTCCAGGACTCCCTCATCAGATTTCCTTTCTTTTTTAGGTAATCGTTAATGAGAAGACCATCCACCTCACTGTCATCGATGAAGGTGCTTCCACCTGAATCATGTGAACTGCATGGTTGAAGGCTGTTGGTTCCTGTGCACTGAACAAGTGTCTGAACACTTTGGATTTTTTCTATTGGCATGATTCGCAACCCTTTAGTGTCTTACCTAACCTTGCCATCACCCTAGAAGGAAAGACAGTGCAAGTCAAAGTAGAGATTGTTGATGCCAATCTCAATTCTAATATTCTACTCGGCCGAAGTTGGACTCGTGCCATGCATGTGGCGGCCTCCCCTTTGTTTCACATGATCCATTTTCCCCATCAAGGAAAGATTGTCACCTTCTATCAACTACCCTTAATTGCCTCTTCCTCCTCAGATGGAAATGTTCCATATGGCAGGCACTCTGGTTCTCCCTATGTGAGCGTAGAGGTGGGTCTCTTCAAAGATTCTTCCTTAATGGGAACTTTTCCACTTGCACCTCCTCATGTTGCCTCTATCAACATGGTCTCGATCAAATCTGATCCCTGGGTAATACCTGCTTCAAATATTGTTGATAGTTAGGGTGAGGTTATGTCTCTTAGTCCCGCTGAAGTCAATTACATGGAAATTGTTTCGGCCTTGAACTCCGCATCCTCTCATACTCATATGTCGAAAACCTCTCTCGATATGTACTCTCAATCCCCCTGGCTTGGCAATTTGGAATCATCCGATCCCTTAGCTGAGACCTTCCTTGCTGATGAAGGTATCATCGAAATCATGTCTCTCGACACACCACCTTGGATCGATACTCATCATCTTTCCTTATTCCTACCTCGCCCGGTGGTCATGTCTACCTTTATCGAAGAATGTTCTTCTTCGCTGCTCATTGATGTGTCAGTTTATCCTGCCATGATCAAGATATTTCAACTAAGGGCACCTTTATCCCCTCATGGATTTAGGATTTTTTACCCTCCCCGAGTTTTTACCAATTGTCCTCTAACTTGTAACACTCCCTCGCCCAAGGGGCAAAGCCTTGTATGAGTTCAACTATATTATTTGGCCAAGTCGACACTTACTCCTCATGGAAATGGTAGAACTATGGTGTTCATCTATGTTGATTGATTACCTGAGTCCCAACATGGACTCCCATCTCAAAGTGTACTATGCTTAGGTCATCTTGCATGGTTACTTATGTACATTAGTGTGTGATTCATCTTTGTACAACGTGGTTTTGTGTGCTAGTCTTCAAATAAATTTCCTGATGACTATGCTTTTCTTGCTTTGCAAATGTCTGGAACTCCTCACGTTGGTTTCCTTGATGATGCTTGTTGTAGTACCCAGAACCTATCATCTGCGGCATGGGCTATCTATGACCCCAATTGTGAGTTACTTGACCTTGAAGGTATCTGCCTGGGTAGTACAACCAACAACATTGATGAAATAGTGTGGTCATCGAACTATTGTCAGAAGCCATAGCTGTAGGCATCCCAAAATTGGTTGTCAACCTGGATTCACGGCTTGTCATCCTTCAACTCAATGGGCAATATTCCCTTAGGAACCCTTAAATATTATGAATATATCTCTGTATCCATCTATTAGAAAGGGATTTTGATTATATTACATATCATCATATTCATAGACACATGAATACATTGGTAGATGCATTAGCTAATTATGTGTTGGATAGACATTTACAAAACATGTAAAAAGATAAGATAAACCATTTGTACCATAATAGATAGGAAAATACAACATATATATATATATATATATATATATATATATATATATATATATATATACATATCTATATAAATATATATCTATATATATACATATATATATATATATAGATATATATACATATCTATATACATATATATATATACATATATATATATATACATATATATATATATATATATATGATATATATATATATATATATATATATATCTCTGTGTGTGTGTGAGAGAGAGAGAGAATGTTTGATACATCAAAACCCCAAAAATAATATGTGTGTCTATAATAACATCAGCGGCTCGCATGCCTCATACATCTATGGCGTGCAAGCCTCAAAAAATATGTAAGTATGGGAGCTAGGAATTACTCAACGTGGTGGTCATGGTAGCACGAGACACCTCGCGCAACATGACTCAGCCGTCAGCGGATCCGATCTGAGACTCCCACTATGTGCCTCTGGTACCAACGAGGCATGCCTCCTATCCAAGCATACTCTTGAATACCATGAGTTAACCCCTCGAGGTTCCTCGCGATCTCCTCCTCATTGCTACTCCCTTCCTGACAAGGGGCAATAGCATCAATAGGGATAGGTACACACCTCACTATCAGGGACATCCGGCTGGCCGCTCTAGTCCAACATCTGCATAAACAAGAGAAATATTATAAGCACGCATATAAAAAAAACAATTAAAAAATATCAAAATTAAAAATTTTGATTTTTTACCTTCATCATAGAAGTCATCTCCATCTGGAAAGGGCATATTTGGGTCTCCACAGAAATCAGTTTCGATGTACGACCAGTCCTCCCTGAGGATCTTCTGTTGTCGTAGCCATGAGAAAAATGCAGGTCGATATGACATATCCTAACCCCCAGTGATCCTGGGCATCAAATGACTCCAGCGAGCCATCTACAGATTGAGTGGTGTAGGAGGATTCATATCAGTCAACTAATACTGGAACAATGGCACTTGTTCTAGGAAAAAGGTCACAAGTACTGATCCGAAACCAAATTGCTTCAGATTCCCCACCTTGGCCTTGGAAAACTGGCGCTTGATGTTCATCTTCATGGCCTATGCCCAGTTGAACATCGTAGGAGTTGTGCAGTCAATAGCATAAATGAACTTCGACTTCTTAATCTCATGTTCCACCTGGGACCCCGCCACTCTATTGGTAGTTAACATAAGCACCCTCAGTGTCAAATCCCACACACTAGAAATCTCTATCTTCCCACTCATGGATTTTAGGGCCTCAAGGTAGTGTTTGGCAAGCAGGGAAGATATGCTTTCCCCGACCATATGTGACCCATGAAATTTCATTGGCTCTACTTTGCGAGACAATCCAGTGATCAAGCAGATATCTAAAGTTGTCAACTCCAGCTCCTGGTCCGCAATGACAAAAATCTCGGGATTAATGTCGCAAAGGCTTATCAAGTATTGGAGAAACTCGGGTTGGGCCCGCATCGCTGGTGTAAGGAATAATTTTAGGAGCCCGGAAGCCCTGAAAGCCTCTAGGCAATTTGGATCATTCAGTGCCTGGGTGTCAACATCTTCATGTTCCCTTTCCTTCTAATCCACAATTTTTGGCAATTTCTCTCATGCAAAATCGATTAATTTAAGTCAATAATCATCATTCGCATATAAAATTCAAGTTGAAATGGTCAATTCTTGAACAAAATGGTCTTTTCCCTATCCATGGCGCTGGCGTACCTATTTTACAAATAGTTGTGCTGATTGATGTGGATGGTCATGCAAATAACCTTTGGTCGGCATGATCCTGTGCTCGGAAATTGCGGTCACTGAGGGCAAATTTTTTTCTCAAAAACGTCCCTAAAAATCCAAAAAAATGGCTAAAAACATAAATGAATAGCATGAAAATGGAGCTCAGGGCTTCGGATATCACCTGGAACTGGCTGCTTGTCAATTGTCCTCCCGGATTGCTTGCAATCTGCTCCGGAATAACTAGGGAAAAAGTCAGTAAAAAGTCTTCACTACAAAGGTAAAATAGTAAATGGTAAAAATGTATTTACTTTTCCCCTTTCTATTCATTTTTTCATGAAAATATCAGGTTTTGTAAATAGTTTTGACCTATTTTACCTCAAGGATTCTATGCCTTACTTGAACAACAACAGGTGATGGATGTTTAACAATGACGATGAGTCACATTTCAATTCTTTTCTCAACTTGTTAAACTCATCTGAAAAGATTTTTGAGTATTTTTTTCCTTTTTGACTCGTTAAAGAGAACAAAAATGAGGGGTCCACTTTCAGCTCTTTTACAACCGTTTAAAAATGAAAAGATGGTCGAGTCCTTGTCATTTCGTACTTGTTAATGGATGTGAAATGTCATGCACCCAGTATAAGTTTACCCCTTTTTCGGGATAAAGTGCACTATTTATAAAACAATTACTCCTCAACTGAAATTGTCATGCGATTCTCTCAAGTATTATTTTTCTACCTTTTCGGCCTTGAGAGACACAAATGTTTGCAAAGGGACCATGTGGAGTTTTCTTTTACGTATCTTTTTCAAACTCTCTAAACATGAAAAAGATACTGAGTTACACCTTTTTCAGACTCGTTAAACTATTAAACAACATCAGTTTTCTCACCATGATGAACATGAGCCTCTCCTTCCTAGGGCTTATTAAACTTACTAGGTAGGATTCGTCTGAAGGATGAACTTAGAGTGCAAGCATATGCTATGCACTTCAAACATGTGATTAAAAAATAATTAGGGTACTCACTAGAAATGGTGGGGGAAATTTGGAAATCTATGAGTCGTGTCGGCAACTCACTTTTGAACATGACACACTTTCCTTCGTGTTGGGTCAGGAAATCCTCCTTTGCATCGTTTACCCTCCTGGGTTTGGGCCATCCATTTTTTCCTTCCATTTTATCTCTGCCACGTCTTCATGATCATCGATACTATGGATCCAAAAGTTTCCAAACTTCCAGTTGTGTCG
Organism: Pinus tabuliformis; assembly: GCA_031772625.1. Lineage (NCBI taxonomy): Eukaryota > Viridiplantae > Streptophyta > Pinopsida > Pinales > Pinaceae > Pinus > Pinus tabuliformis. The sequence continues at coordinate 1,171,307,906 of CM062817.1, forward strand.
CCGATATGTTAAAGAGTTGTCCTTCTGCAGTTACACTTACCTCTCATTCCCTGTATCATCCAAAATCATTTTTCATCCTCTCGTCTCGCATCAATGATGTGGGATTTATTATGGCCCTCCTTCGACATGGTAGATTTCCATCGACTTCAACTTATTATCTGGGAAGTTGACTGAGAGAATCCCTTCTAGTACCTTAGATCTTGCATGCCCTAATTGCAAGTTCTTTGCACTCGACGACAAGTTCACATCATTGGATTTCGATGGACTGATTTCTCGGGTGTTTGACTTCAGTTCCTGTATTCAAATTCTGTGGATTGTGCTGATAGTACCTTGGGGACCATTCCCATTATTGGTGGTTTCTCTCGCACTTGTTAACAATTTATATCATTGACTAGTAATCAAGCAACTTTCTAGCATTTTCGATGTCAACACATCTATTCGTGTGATATGCTCTGTACTTTGATCGGGTCATGTTGGAGCAGAAGGCCCTGGACTCAGATCACATAAGTCCATGTTGTGAAGTGGTGTGACATGGTTATGATGATATCCATGTCTCTTTTAGATGGCTGGCTGCAACCAAAACATGAGTTATCATATGTGATCCATCTAATTATTGGATGGTTGCGACCATACCTCGGTTTCATTCTGATCCTCTTTGACAGATGGCTACGCCCATACCTGGATCCATTTACATGATCATTCTCTAGATGGCTATGTCCATGCCATGATTCATGTATCATTTTGATAGAGATCTTAGTTTATGTATATGTATATCTACTTGCTTGCAGGTTTTCCGGTGACAGACCATTTCCCCACACTGATTTATAAAGCATTTCATCCCTCACTCCTGCTCAGCCTTCACGCTTTAGGGGGTATCTGTTACACAACATTTTGCCACTATCCCTGTACTCCCATTTCCTTGATCCTGGAGGACCTCTACAATGCACCGTGCATGTTTTTCATTTATGGATAAACACCCATTATGTCCCTTTCATGAGTAGATAAATTCCCTTTTGCACCATTTCCCCTAAACTTTTGTTTTGCCCAATTTGAAAGACCGGCGCCAATGGCCTTTTTCTCCATCACACTAATGTGTATAGATTAGCACTACTCCTCATGTGACCAGAGCGATTAAGCTATGTTCCAGTTGCGCCTCTCTTGTTATGGAAAGTTTTTTAAATTAGAGCTGAGGCTTCCAGCTCTAGAAGCTCCGTAAAGGAAGTCTGGTAAATGGTTTGGCCAGATGGGGTCGAGGATGATATTTTGGTCTCCTTTCCCCTATAATGATGCAACTACATCAGGGGATAAGTCCTTATCCCATGAGAAGAGGATCCATCTCCAATCCATCTTTCCTATATAAGCCTCCCTTCTTCCCAAGCACAAACTAGTCATAGTTACAGTTTTGGTTGAGTGTGAGGATACTATTTTGGATTAGACAAGCAAGATATTACTAGTTGTAGCCATCTAATTGTGTGAGCGAGAAGTGTGTTTGGTTTGGAGTGAAGCCTAAAGGCAAGAGCCTTTAAACTATTGTGGTTTGAATCCATCATGGAACACTAGCAGGAGTGTGTGGGAACCTGGTCTTATCAGAGGAGGACTGCGACGTCAAGACGAATGGTTGTAATATCTCTTTGATATTAATATATGCAACTATCGATTGATTTCCTACATGTTTTTTAATATTACATATCCATGTCTTAATGCTTCTTGACTCGTTAAGTAGGTTGAATTGCAATTTGTCTATTATTATGTTTCTATGTTGTGGTTGTTTACTTGTTACAGGAGCTTGAAGAAGGAAGCGAGAGATAGCTGGAGTGAGAAAGTGAGGGCATCATCAAGCAGGATAAGTGACCAAGAGGTAGGCCCTCTTGATTGATTCTAACCTAAGGAAATATTCCATAAAATGTATCTGTTGTTTCTAGACCCATTCTCAGGCTAGAGGAATTCGTTCGTGTCCGCACTTATAATTTTACTTCACCACACCTCCAAGCATTCCCCCAATTTGTTTCCAATTTCCCTGGAAGTTTGTTTCAACCACAATGTAATTTTAGTCCTGGAAATTGAACCTAGGTAGGGGCCTTGTGTAGTCTCTGAGGAGTGGGATCAAAAATAAAGGTTTAATTCTTAAGAATAAAAGGGGTGGAGTCGATACTCCATACCTTATTCAGACCCGATGAACCTATTTAGACTTGTTGAAAAATAAAATGAGTCAAAATATTACTAGTATCATGTTAGGGAGTGTAAGGGAGTGCCATGAAAACACAAGGGAGAAATAGTTAAAAATGCATGGAAATGAATGAACAAGAGTGTGTGATAGAATGACAACGACACCCAGGTGTGTTGAGGGAGTGACATGTTATATGTTAGGAGGTGCCAAGGCATGTTAAAGTGCTAGTGCATGTCAGGGAGTGGTAATGTGTGCTAAGGAGAGCCAAAGCATGTCAAGGAATTCAAGGGATGCTAACATGTGCCACATAGTGCCAAGGGATTGTTAGACGAGTCAAGTGCGATGGCATGACAAGATGTAAACTATGTTGCTTTGCTATTTTATGGTCGTGGTTAGATGTGATACTTGACTTGGTAAATTGTTAAGTGGGATGAGTTGAGATTGGATGTGAGTTGCCTAAGATGAGTTATAGGAATTTCTTATGCAAACAAGGCATAGTCTAGTTGTAGTAATCATAACTTGGTCAAGCTATTGTAGTCGAGGCAGGACTTGGCAGGGTTCCCAAGTCCCAAAAGACATAATGGTAGTTGTGAGGGCATGATAGATAATGAGTGTTAATGCATACCAAGGAATGAAAAGGTGTGCTAACACATGTCAAGAAGTGTCAGTGCATGCCTAGGATTGATAGGAAGTGTGAGGAAATCAGAAGGGATAACTAGGTCAAAATCCATGGAAATGAATGAATAAGAGTGTGTGACAATTATTGTTGGCAAATTATAGGGTTTATAAGAATGAAGCATGTTAGGAGAAGTTTGTAATAGAACTTGTGGGAGGCAATATTATGCTTGGAATAAGGGGATGGAAAAAGCAGTTTCAAACAAAGGGAGACTTTCTGTTGGGCAAAACATTGTATTTCCAATGACTTGGTTGGATTCCCAAGTCACAAAAAATGTAAGGCTATCTATGAGGGCATGACAACTACAGAGTGCCAAGGTGTGCCAGGGAATGCAAGGAAGTACTAACATATGCTAGGCACTTCCAAGGCATCGTAGGCATGCCGAGACTATCCAACTACTAAGGAATGTTAAGTTGTGCCAGGTTCTAGGGTGTGGTGCCAATGCATGCTAGGGAGCATTAGGGCAAAGTGTCAAGGAAACATGAGGGAGAACTAGTTCCAAGTGCATGGAAATGAATGAACATGAGTGTGTAATAGGGACTGTCAGTGATTTCGTGGTGTCCTAAGGAGGGAGTGACAAGGTATGCTAGGTAGTGTCAAGGCATGCTAGAGTATTAGGGAAGCATGCCAAGATGTGCGAAGTGCCAAGGTGTGTCAATGCTTGATAAGGAGTGTTACTGAGTTCTAGGTAAACACAAGGGAGAACTAGGTTAAGATGCATAGAAATGAATGAATAAGTGTACGTGAGAGGGAGTGTCAATGAGTTACAGGTGTGATAAAGAGCGAGTGACATGGTATGCTAGTAAGTGCAAATGCATGCTAGAGTGTCAGGGAAGCATGCGTACAAGATGTGCCATGTGCCAGGGTGTTCCATTGCATGCTCAGAAGTGTTAGGGAATGATAGGGAAACAAAAGGAACCACCAAGTTAAACTAATTCATGGAAATAAATTATGAGTGTTTGTGAAAAGAAGTGCCGCTGAGTTTCAAATGTGATAAGGTGGGAGTGACAAGTTATGTTAGGTAGTGCTAAGGCATGCTAGAGGCCATGGAAACAAGAAACTATGTGCTAGGTGGCAAGGTGTGCCAATGCATGATAGGGAGTGTTAGGGAGTGTCAGGGAAACACAAGGGAGAAATAGTTCTAAATGGAAGTAAATCAATCAATAAGAGTGTGTGATAGGGGGTTTCAACGAGTTCTAGGTGTGATAAGGAGGGAGTGACAAGGTGTGCTAGGTAGTGCCAAGGACTGCTAGAGTGTGAAGGTGGCATTACCGGATGTGTCAAGTGTCAATGTGTGCTAATGTGTGCTAGGGTGTGTTAGGGAGTGTCATGGAAACATAGAGGAGAAGTAGTTCAAAATGCATGTGAATGAATAGATAAGAATGTGTGACAGGGAGTGTCAGTGGGTTTCATGTGTGCTAAGGAGGGAGTGACAAGGCTATATGTTAGGCAGTGTGAAGGCATGTTAGAGTCTAAGGGCATGTCAGGGAGTGGTAGGGTGTGTTAGGGAGTGCTAAATCATGCCAATGAATGCAAGGGGTGTTAATGCATGCCACATAGTTCCAAGGGATTGTTAGACATGCAAGGTGTTATGGCATGTCAAGATGTAAACTATGTTTCTTAGTTGTTTTATGGCCACACTTGGACATGAGCCTTGACTTGCTAACTTGTAAATTTTTAAGTGGGATAAGTTGAAATTGGACATGAGTAGCATAAGATGAGTTATAGTCATTTCTTAGGTGAACAAGGCATAGTCTAGTTGTAGTAATCATAACTTGGTCAAGCTATTGTAGTCGAGGAAGGACTTGGTTGGGTTCCTAAGTCCCAAAAAAACTAAGGGTAGTTGTGAGGGCATGATAGATGAGTGCCAGGGCATGCTAAGGAAAAGGCATGCTAACACATGCCAGATACTGTCAATGCATACTAAGGATTCTTAGGCAATGCCATGGTTGTTGAGAAATCTACGGCATAGTAATTAGGTGATTTATCTTCTTATGGTAACCGCTTGTGAATGCTTTTTATTTCTTAAGATTATGATCTCCTCTTTACTTATATTATTATAGTTTTATTCTTCATCAAATCAATACCAATTCATAAACAATGAGGAGACAAGAGACACAAAGAATAGGTGATCAACAAAGGCCAAAACCTCTCCAAGATGAGAGGAAAACTGAAAAAAAAAAATTCTTCTTATAGAGACTTCATGTTAGGTCCCTATAATACTAGTGATTCCCCCATTACAATTATCATTGTATCCCTTATTGTTATTGTTGTGCCCCTATTGTCCCCATATTGTTATTATTGTGCCCCATAGAAGCCCACTATTGTTATTTTTGTGCCCTTATATTGTTATTGTTAGGTCGGTTTTGCTTATATTGTGACCCCTTAGACTCCTATATATAGAAAGGAGGTTTTGTCATTTGTATCATATAATAATTGTTTATTTTTGTAATGTAGAGGAGGTTTCCCCCTTGAAGAGGCTGATTTCGAAGTCATTGATCTATATTTTCTATCTTTTTGTGAGCTCATTTCATAACATTTGGTATGAGAGCTTGGATTCTAGGGTTTTGCTGCTCCAAACAAGTCGTCATGGCATTTTCACTATAATTATTTTTCTGCGATGTTTTAGAAGTGAAAAAACCCATTTGAGCCGAAATCTCTCTGTACTGCGGGTTCGAATTTAAGATCTTGTGTCTCTTTATTTTCAGTGATATGATCCAATGAAGTTAGGGTTTTATAGGATCACGAATTATATCTCAAACATGCGACCTGGGGAAAATCGTCATAACCTTTTTTTTTGAGCATCATATTCAAATGTAGTAAGAAGTTACCAAAACTGGATGGACTGGGGTTTTCGGTGTATCATTTTCAGATTCTAAGCTCAAAACAATGACACGTGGAACTTTGTACAATCTCTCTCTACTTAAGCAATCTAGAATCAGGTCATCGTGGGATATTTGGCATAACTCTTCATTGGAAAATCCAACCTTGACTAGACTTGTGGGGTTAGAAAGAGTACTCAGATGGTTACCGCAGGGAGAAATGTTAGAGCTTGGAGATCCAAAATTACAGAGATACAACACATCCAATATCGAGCTCCTACAAAGTGAAAAAAGGTGTGTAGTGTTTTTTAAATTTTTGCATAAGTTTGGTTTGAAAAACTAGTTTGGAGGAATTCAAAGGGCATAGTGAAGCATTATTATCACTAATTGATGCCCCAAAGAAAGAAAATGGAAACACATAGTAAGAAACATGAAATCTCTAGCATGACTCATGAAGAAGAGGAAAAAATGCAACATGATATATCAAATGTATGAGACCAAGTGCAACAAATTTCACTCGCACAAAAAGTAACAGAAGTTAAGATGGATGGTTTAAAGAAAGACGTAGAAGCTAAGATGTATGGCATGGAATCTAATATGGCTGTTTTAAAGAAAGGCGTAGAAGCTAAGATGAATGGTGTGGAAGCTAACATCGAAGGAGTGGAAGCTAAGATGGATGGCGTGGAAGCTAAGCTGGAATATTTGAAGATAGATTTGACAAAGTTTCTACAAGAAATGCTTACTAATGGGGAAACTGTAGTAAAAGAAACTCATGATGAGAACACAATTAATGTTAATCATGATTTCATAGACTCTAACATTATATCGAAGAACCACCATGTTCGAAAGATAGATATGAGGAAGTTTGATGGCAAGGATCCCATATCATGGATACTACAGATGGAGCAATTTTTCGATCTCTATAATGTGCAAAACACACAAAAGGTACGCATTGCAACTTTATATTTGCAACCAAATCAATTTGTATGGTATCGATGGCTTTGATCTCGTAAACATAGTGTCATGTGGGCTAATTTTACAGATGAAATGATAGCACATTATGACGATGCAAAAAGAAACACTTTTTTTAGCCAATTGATAAATCTCAAACAAAATGGTCCAATGATGGAGCACATTGAGGACTTCCGAAAATTAAATATAAGGGTAAAAGATATTCCAGAGGAGCATATGATTGATGTGTTCATAGGGAATTTAAAGGATAGTGTGCAACATGAGGTTCACCTTTGGGAACCTGATTCATTAGAGAAGGCATTCAGTTTGGCAAGAAAAATGGAAAGCAAAATTATGGCAACAAGGAATTTTACCACTTAGAATCATAAAGATGGTAGTGTTGTTTCCCCTAGCCATCCACAACCTATAATTTTGACACCACAACAATTTCAAGAAAAAAGAGCAAAAGGGATTTGTTACAGTTGTGATACCAAATACACCAAAGGTCATAAGTGTGCTGAGAAGAAATTATTTTACATAGATTGTGAAGAGGAGGAAGAAAAGGAACAAGAAACATTAAAAGAAGAGGATATGCACGAGGAACAAACCCTAGAGAAAGAAGAAATGGTTTCAGCCATAACCTGTAATGCATTGGCTGGAATTACCACTCCTCAAACTATCAAAATAGAAGGGCATATGAAGAAGAAAAAGGTAATAGTGCTGATTGATTTGGGAAGTACCCATAATTTTTTTCTTTCTAAGATAGCCAAGGAATCAAATTTCTTCCTATATTTAACACTAGAGTTTCAAGTGATGGTTCCAAGTGGAGGAACCATAAATTGCTTAAGAAAGTGCCATAATATCAAGCTATCCATGCGAGAATATGTATTGAATAGCCCAATGCTTTCCATTCAAAGGAGTGGTGTTGATGTTGTACTAGGAGTCTAATGGCTACAATCCTTGGGTACAATAGATTTTAATTTTCAAGAACTTTTCATGAAATTTTCTTCAAAAGGAAAGGAAGTTGAATTAAGGGGTATCGCAGGGAAACCGGGAAAGATAATTAGGTCTAACAGAATGACAAGCCTTCTAAAGGAAGAACAATCATTCCAAGGTATTTGAGACTCCCAAAGGCCTCCCACCTATTCGTGATCGTAATCATGCTATTAATTTGATTCCAGGAAGTGTTCCTCCAAAAATTAGGCCTTACAAATATCCCTATGCCCAAAAGAGTGAAATTGAACATATGGTTGCAGAAATGCTAGAGGCTCGTATAATTCAACATAGTCAAAGTTCTTTCTCTTCTCTAGTAGTATTGGTTAAGATTAAGGATGGGTCACAGTGCATGTGTCGAGATTATAACGACCTTAGCAAGCTCACTATTAAAGATAAATTTCCCATTCCTGTCATTGATGAATTATTGGATAAATGGCATGGATCAATTTAATTCACCAAGATAGATCTTCTTTTAGGATATCATCAAATCAGAATGAAGACTGGATACATTCAAAAAACAACATTTAGAACTCATGGGGGTCATTATGAATTTTTGGTCATTCCTTTTGGCCTTACCAATGCACCTTCTACATTTCAAGGTTTGATGAATTCCCTTTTCAAACCCTTGCTTAGAAAATTTGTGTTAGTATTTTTTGATGATATAATAATCTACAACAAGTCTTGGAAGGATCATGTTCAACATATTGACAGGGTGCTCAAACTATTGGAGGAGAAACAATTATATGCAAAAAGCTCCAAATGTTTCTTTGGAGTACAAGAGGTGGAATATCTGTGCAATATTTTATTTCATAAAGGTGTTAATGTAGACCCTAGAAAATTTAAAACCATTCTAGAATGGGAAATCCTCACATCCATAAAGCATCTACGAGGACTTCTCAGGTTGTTAGGGTATTATAGCAAGTTTGTTAAGAATTATGGGAGAATAACAGCACCTCGAACAATATTATTGAAGAAACATGCATTTTAATGGACTCAAGAAGCAAGGAAGGCCTTTGAACATCTTAAAGAGGCAATGTGCCAAGCACCGGTCCTAGCTTCACCGAACTTCACAAAAACCTTTATTGTGGAATGCGATGCCTCAGGAAATGGAATTTGTATAGTTTTAATGCAAGAAGAAAGACCCATTTTTTTTTTTTAAATCGTCCAATCAAAGGAAAGTATTTACACAAAGTTATTTATGAGTGGGAACTGTTGGAAACATTACATGCACTTTTGAAATGGTGACCCTACCTAATGGGAAGATAATTCAAGGTAAAAACAAATCATGATAGCCTTAAATACTTTTTAGAACTAAGATTATCTTTAGAAGAGCAACAAAAATATGTCACAAAGATGGTGGGTTATGACTTTGAAATCATCTATAAAAAAGGCAAGAAAATTTTTGTGGAAGATGCACTCTCGAGAAAGAATGAGGATGTGGAAGAAATTATTTGCACCATTTCTATTATCTAACCAGATTGGATAAATGAAGCAAGGGATGAATGGAGGAATGATGAAGAAGTGTGGGAAATCATTCAAAAGGTACAACAAGATCCCAATACACCTGATACATTTAGCTAGAAAAATGATTCATTATAGTACAAACATTGGTTATACCTATGTAAGAATTCCCAACTCAAGCAAAAGATTCTTAGGAAATTGCACACCTCTCCCATGGGAGGGCACTCAGGATTTATAAAAAATTACCACAGTGTTAAGAAGGAATTTTTTTTGGATGGCCTTAAATCAAATATTCAAACATTTTGTGGTGGAATGTTTGGTTTGCCAACAAAATAAAGTTGAAGCAATTAAGACCCCAGGTCTGTTACAACCTTTATCCATTCCAAGCCAACATTGGGAGGAGGTTTCAATGGATTTTATCACAAGTTTACCCAAGTCTGAAGGAAAGAGTGTTATCATGGTTGTAGTTGACAATCTTACCAAGTATTCACACTTGTATGCATTATCTCATCCACTTAAAGTGAGTACATTTTCTATTGCATTTATAGAAACAATTCAAAAGCTACATGGAAACCCAAAGATTATTGTAAGCGATAGAGATGTCATTTTCACTGGAAATTTTTGGACTGAATTACTTTCTTGTCTTGGTACTCAGTTAGCTCACAGCTCATGTTATCATCCTCAATCTGATGGGAAAACTGAGATAGTAAACAAATGCTTAGAAGGATATCTTTGTTGCTTTGTATATGATAAATAGACACATTGGGTCAAATGGTTGCTCTGGTTGAATGGTGGTATACTAGTTCCTTCCATACTGCAACAAAAGTGACCCCATTTATGGAACTTTATGGATATCATCCACCATCCATCACATCATATTTAAGAGAAAATTCTAAGGTTGAAGCAGTGGAAGATCACATCGAGCATCAACAACAAGTTCTTCAACTCTTAAAGGATAATATCACCATGGCACAAAACATAATGAAACAGTCGGTAGATCAACATCACAGCAAAAGAAGTTTTGATGTACATGATTGGGTATTCTTAGGGCTACCACCATATAAACACATGTTCCTCAAGAAAGCTAAGAAGAATAATAAATTATCACCAAGGTATTATGTTCCATACAAGGTGTTTCAAAAGATATGTACTATGGCATACAAATTTGAGCTTCCTGCAACTTCCCAAGTGCACCGAGTTTTCCATGATTCATTCTTAAAGAAGGATATATGTGACAAGATTTGAGTTCAAACAATATTTCCAGAACTTGATGAGGAAGGAAAAGTAATGTTGGAACCTGAATCAGTCAAAGAAACAAGAACTCAATAGCTACAAAATCGATCAATTTCAAAGTATCTCATCAAGTACTTGAACTTACTTGTTGAAGATTCCACATGCTAGGATGAGAATTTTATATAGAAGCATCTCGAACTACTTAAGCATTGAGGACAACACCTTTTTGAAGGAGAGGGGCATGTTAGGTCCCTATAATACTAGTGATTTGTCCATTACTATTGTCATTATATCCCTTAATTTTATTGTTGTGCCCCTATTGTATCCATATTATTATTATTGTGCCCTATATAAGCCAACTATTATTATTTTTCTACCCTTATATTATTATTTTTAGGCTGGTTTTGGTTATATTGTGACCACTAAGACTCCTATATATAGAAAAGAGGTTTTGTCATTCCAATAATTGTTCATTCATGTAATTTAAAGGAGGTTTCACCCTTGAAGAGGCTTATTTCTAAGTCATTGATCTATATTTTATATCTCTTTGTGAGCTGGTTGCATAACACTTCAATTGACGAATACAACGACCATAACCTAGATCCTTGACTCAATGAACTCTCCAAGGCAAGGCCATAAGCCTCCTTGATTCAACTTCCTTCTTTTTCCTTGAGTCAATGATGATCAAGCTTCTTCGTTCAATAACTCAGCTATCCTTCAAATTTTAGTTCCCTCGATCATATTTGTAGTTCTTGGATCTTCTACAAAAACCCTAACACATATGGTTGACTAACCTTTTCAACCTTTATCTTCGTTGCTTGGATGGTATGACCTATTATTATAATTTGTCTCGTAACCTTTCTTCTCTTCTTCCCTGAATCGACTTCTTCGAAAACAATAAGACCTTCGACCTTTTCTGCAGTAGATCATTCTTCCTTCCTTCACACATGTGGTGGTATTAGCCCTAAAGTAGAGCCATAAACAACACCAAAATTTTTTCTCTTCATTTCATTCTCTTCGTTGGTTATCTTCGCACTTCTTATTGTAGACTCAGTTAACCGAATTCACTTGTACAAAAATGGATGTTGAGCTTCCCTATATATAGGTTTTTTTCCATCAAAAACACGTTCTAGGAATTGTTAAGGAGTGTTAGGGAAATGCAAGGGACAAATAGGTGAAAATAATGCATGCAAATGAACGATTAAGACTTTGTGACAAGAAGTGTCAATGATTTTTAGGTGTGTTAAGGAGGGAGTGATAAGGTATGCTAGGTAGTGTTAAGTCATGTTAGAGGCCAGTGGAACATGCCAAGATGTGTGAGTTTATAGGGTGTGCTAATGCAGGTCGGGGAGTGTTATGGACTGCCATGGAAACAAAAATGAGCATTAGTTAAGTATGCAAGGAAATGAATGTATAAGAGTGTGTGACAATGAGTTCCAGTGATTTATAGGTGTGTTGAGGAGGGAGTGAAAAGGTATGTTAGGTAGTTCCAAGGAATTCTAGAGTGCCAGGGAAACATGTGAAGATGTTTCAAGTGCCAAGATGTGCCAATGGATGCTAGGGAGTGTTATGGAGTGTGAAAGAAACACAAAGGATAACTATTCCAAAATGCATGGAAATGAATGAATAATATTGTGTGATAGGGAGTTTCACCGAGTTCCAAGTGTGCTATGGAGGGAGTGACAAAGTTATATTCTAGGCAGTGCCGAGCCATGCAAGAGTGTCAGGACATGTCTAGGAGTGGCACAATGTTCTAGGGAGTGTTAAAGCATGATGAGGAATGTAGGGGATGCCAACACATTCGACATAGGGGTAAGGGATTATTAGAAGTGCCAAGTTCTATGGCATGTCTAGATGTAAACTATGTTGCTTAGTTGTTTTATGGCCATGGTTGGACGTTAGCCTTGCCTTGGTAACTTGTTAAGTGGAATGAGTTTAGATTAGGTATGAGTAGCCGAAGATGAGTTATAGGCCATTCTTAAGTGAACACGACATAGTATAGTTGTAGTAACTATAACTTGCTCAAGATGTTCTATAAAAGGTACGACTTGGTTGGTTCCCAAGTCTTAAAAAAATAAGCGTAGTTATGAAGGAATGATAGCTAAGGAGTGTTAGGCCATGACAATGAATTAAAAGATGTGCTAACACATTCCAAGCAATGTTAATGCATGTCAAGGAGTGTTGGGGAGTGCCAGAGCATCACAAGGGAGAACTAGGTCAACGTTCATGGAAATGAATGAATAAGAGTGTCTTCCAGGGAGTGTGAGTGAATTCCAAGTGTCCTAAAGATGAAGTGTCTTAAGATAATTTGATAATAGGACTTGCAATAGGTAAACCTTTCATTGTGAGAAGGAGATGGATAGAAAATTTTTAGAAAAAGGAAGAATTTTGTTTACGGAGAACACTATTTTTTAAAATGACTCGGTTGGGCTCCCAAGACACAAAAAAAGGAAGGCTATCTATGAGGGCATGACAACTAGGGAGTGCTAAGGTGTGCAAGGAATTTTATGAAGTGATAACAAATACTAGAAATTTCCAAGGTATGTTAGGCATTACAAGACATTCAAAGTGTTAAGGCATGCCTATATGTGCTAGGTGCTAGGGTGTGGCACCAATGCATGTTAGGGAGTGTTAGGGAAACACAAGGGAGGACTAGTTTCAACTGTAATGAAATGAATGAATATGAGTGTGTGATAGGGAGCATTACCAAGTTCTGGGTGTGCTAAGCAGGGAGTGAAAATGTATGTTATGTAGTGCCAATGCATGATAGAGTTCTATGAAAGCATGTCGAGATGTGCGAAGTTCTAGGGTGTGCCAATGTGTGCTAAGGAGTGTTAAGGAGTGCTAGGGAAACACAAGGGAGAACTAGGTCATAATGCACGGAAATAAATGAATACAAGTGTGTGACAGGGAGTATCAACAAGTTCCAAGTGTGCTAAGGAGGAGTGACAAGGCATGCTTGGTAGTGCTAAGGAGTTTTAGTGTGCTAGGGCAGTATGTGATCAAGATGTACCAATGCATGCATGGAAGTGTTAGTTGGGAGTTTTAGAAAAACACAAGGGAGCACTATGTCAAAATTCATGGAAATGAACAAATAAGATTTTTTGATTGGAAGTATCAGTGAGTTCGAGGTTTGTTAAGGTTGGAGTGACAAGGTATGCTAGTTATTGTTAAGGCATGACAGGGGCTAGGGCAGCATGCCAAGATGTCCTAGCTACTGGGGTGTACCAACAAATGTCAAGGAGTTTTAATGAGTGCTTGGAAAACACAAGGGAGTACTAGGTAAAAATGTATGGAAATGAATGAATACAATTTTCTGACTAGGAGTGTCAACAAACTCTAAGGATGCTAAGGAGAGAGTGATAAGGTATGTTAGGTAGTGCCAAGGAATGCTAGAGTGCTAGGGTGACATGCCAAGATGTGCTAGGTGCTAGGGTGTGCCATTGCATGATAGGGAGTATCAGGGAAACACAAGGAAGTATTAGGTGAAAATTCATGGAAATGAATGAATAAGAATCTGTGATAGGGAGTGTCAATGAGTTTTAGGTGTGTTGAGGAGGGAGTGAGAAGGTTATATTTTTGGTAGTTCCATGGTATGCTAAACTACCAAGGCATGTTGGGAAGTGATAGGGTGTGGTAGGGAGGCTCAAAGCATGCCAAGGAATGTAGGGGATGCTAACACATGCCACAAAGTGCTAAGGCATTCTAAGACATGACATGTGTTATGGCATGTCATGATGTAAATTGTGTTTCTTATTTTTTTTATGGCCACAGTTGGATGTGATTAGCCTTGTCTTGGTAACTTGTTAAGTGTGATGAGTTGAGATTGGACACGAGTAGCCTAAGATGACTTACAATTATTTCTTAGCTAAACAAGGAATATGTTGAATTTCCATGACATGTGAGAATATGGGTTTGGTCTTAGAATCTTTGATGCAAACACACTTAAGTTCCAAGGCACATCTACTTTGCACAATGAAATCTACACACATGAGGGAATCAACTAATGCACATAAGAATGTTTAACTTTTTCAAACTCTTCTTCATTATATTACAAAATATAATAGAATAGGCTAGATCTCCCATACCAAGAATCATGGCCCTTTACAGTCACACTGATACACATAATAAAACTAAGGCTTATTCTTAGTCCTTTGAAAACTAATCTACCTTGAACAAGAAAATAGTTGACCTACTTTTTTATGGTGGCCACATAAAACCCTTTTGATACACATGCCTTGAACACATATGGTAGGTCCTCTTGCCTCCCATTATGAAACTCCTCAATCTGCCCCTATCATGAACTCAAATCCTTTAGCTTACTGAACTCGACTCAACAAAATTTTCCCTATATATAACTCCTTTTCCCTTGAAGGTCTCCAACACTTAGGGCCTCTAATAAGTTGTTCACAACTTCGTCTATCAACAAATATTTTGTCTGCCCATTTTTTTCATACTCCTGTTCCAAGATGACAAGTCTAGGGCTATGGAGGCCAACCTTCTTCTCACTATACCAATCCTCTATAATATAGTGAACTAGGGCTAGTTGGCTATTCACTTGACCTCTACTTTATCCTTCAAATTTTACACGTTTTTAGGCCCAATCCACCTACCCTTATACCCGTCTTGTTTTCCTTCACAAGTACAAGACTTAGAGATCTCCTTTGACAGTCATCTAGCAACCCTCCATGTATATTAGGACTACCATCAAGTTTCCAAACCACAGTCACATTTTTTACAGATTTATTGCCCACAACACTGCCCTTATCTAGGGCTCTTCAAATCTACCACCTAATAGTGATTTGAGTCCTCTCAAAATCACTATTCTTTTGTACCAATTTCTTTATTGTCTAATATATGAACAAATATGAACTACTCCTCTTATTGTCTCTCTAACAATTTGTGGATGACAGAAATAGGGTCACAAATCATACACTAAAATTCCATTTACTAATTTTTTATAGGCTGCTTTAGACGTCTGTCCAAAATGCTACGTACAATTCACCACAATAAACTCCTCTTAATGTCAATCCATTCATCAAATGGCACATTTATTTTGTTCAATATTCTACTCAGGTTCCACCCTCCTTTGGATCTACTATCTCCACAAATAATTTTGTAACCATCTTCCAAATCTATGGTCTGTACTGCAGAGATAAACCTCACTCTAATGGTCGCGACCCCTCTACTTTTATGTATATTTGTCACAGTCTTAAGCACATACCTTATGGACTGAACATGCTAGCAAAACACCCTAACTACAGAATGTGATGCCTCAGGAAATGGAATTTTTGCAGTTTTAATGCAAGAAGAAAGACCCATTTTTTTTAAAATTGTCCAATCAAAGGAAAGTATTTACAAAAAGCTATTTATGAGAGGGAAATGTTGGAAACACTACATGCACTTATGAAATGGTGACCCTACCTAATGGGAAGATAGCTCAAGGTAAAAATAGATCATGATAGTCTTAAATACTTTTTAGAACAAAGATTATATTTAGAAGAGCAATAGAAATATGTCACAAAGATGGTGGGTTACGACTTTGAAATCATCTACAAAAAAGGCAAGAAAAATTTTGTGGTAGATGCACTCTCAAGAAAGGATGATGATGTGGAAGCATTTATTTGCACCATTTATATTATCTAACCAGATTGGATAAATGAAGCAAGGGATCAATGGAAGAATGATGAAGAAGTGTGGGAAATCATTCAAAAGGTACGACAAGGTCACAGTTTAATACATTTAGCTGGAAAAATGATTCATTATAGTACAAAGATTGGTTATACCTATGTAAGAATTCCCAACTCAAACAAAATATTCTTAGGGAATTGCACACCTCTCCCATAGGAGGGCACTTAGGATTTATAAAAGATTACCACAGTGCTACGAAGGAATTTTTTTGCGATGGCCTGAAATTAGATATTCAAGCATTTTTGTGGCGGAATGTTTGGTTTGCCAACAAAATAAATTTGAAGAAATTAAGACCCCAGGTCTATTACAACCTTTATCCATTCCAAGGCAACACTTGGAGGAGATTTCAATGGATTTTATCACAAGTTTACACAAGTCTGAAGGAAAGAGTTTTATCATGGTGGTAGTTGACAAGCTTACCAAGTATTCACACTTTTATGCATTATCTCATCCATTTAAAGTGAGTACAATTTCTACTACATTTATAGAGACAATTCCAAAGCTACATGGAAACCCAAGGATTAATGTAAGTGATAGAGATCCCATTTTCACTAGAAATTTTTGGACTGAATTATTTTCTTGTCTTGGTACCCAGTTAGCTCATAGCTCATGTTATCATCCTCAATGTGATGGGAAAACTGAGATAGTAAACAAATGCTTGGAAGGATATCTTTGTTGCTTTGTATCTGATAAACAGACACATTGGGTCAAATGGTTGCCTCTTGCTGAATGGTGGTATAATAGTTCCTTCCATACTGCAAACAAACTGACCCCATTTATGGAACTTTTTGGATATCATCCACCATCCATCACATCATATTTAAGATAAAATTCTAAGGTTCAAGCAGTGGAAGATCACATTGAACATTGACAACATGTTCTTCAACTCTTAAAGGATAACCTCACCATGGCGCAGAATAGAATGAAACAGTCGGTAGATCAGCATCACAACAAAACAAGAATTGATGTACACAATTGGGTATTCCTACGACTACAACCATGTAAACACATCTCCCTCAAGAAAGCTAAGAAGGATAATAAATTATCACCAAAGTATTATGTTCCATACAAGGTGTTGCGAAATACATGTACTATGGCATAAAAATTCAAGCTTCCTGCAACTTCCCAACTGCACCGAGTTTTCCATGATTCATTCTTAAAGAATGATATAGGTGAAGATTCCACAATGTAGGATGAGAATTTTATACAGAAGCATCTAGAACTACTCAAGCATTGACGACAACACTTTTTTGAAGGAGAGGGGCATGTTAGGTCCCTATAATACTAGTGATTCCCTCATTACTATTGTCATTATATCCCTTATTGTTATTGTTGTGCCCCTATTGTCCCCATATTGTTATTATTGTGCCCCATAGAAGCCAACTATTTTTATTTTTGTGCCCTTATATTAGTATTGTTAGGATGGCTTTGGTCATATTGTGACCCCTTAGACTCCTATATATAGCAAGGAGGTTTTGTCATTCCAAGAATTGTTCATTTTTGTAATGTAAAGGAGGTTCCCCCCTTCAATAGGCTTATTTCTAAGTCGTTGATCTATATTTTCTATCTTTTTGTGAGTTGGTTGCATAACAATACAATTGACGAATACCAAAACCATAACCTAGACCCTTGAATCAATGACCTCTCCAGGGCAAGGTCATAAGCCTCCTTGATTCAACTTCCTTCCTTTTCCTTGAGTCAATGATGATCAAGCTTCTTCATTCAATAACTCAGCTATCCTTCAAATTTTGGTTCCCTAGGTCATATTTGTAGTTCTTGGCCCTCCTACAAAAACCCTAGCACGTGTCGTTGACCAACCTTTTGAACCTTTATCTTCTTTTCTTGCATGGTATGACCTATTATTATAGTTTGTCTTGTAACCTTTCTTCTCTTTTTTCCTGAATCGACTTGTTGGAAAACAATAAAACCTTCGACCTTTTCTGTAGTAGGCAATTCTTCCTTCCTTCACACATGTGCTGGTATTAGCCCTAAAGTAGACCCATAAACAACACCAAATTTTTCTCTTCATTTCCTTCTCTTCTTTGGTTATCTTCGCACTACTTATTGTAGACTTAGTTAGGCGAATTCACTTGTACACAAATGGATGTTGAGCTTCCCTATATATAGTTTTTTTTTCCATAAAAAACACGTTCTAGGAATTGTTAAGGAGTGTTAGGGAAACCCAAGGGAGAAATAGGTGAAAATAATGCATGCAAATTAATGATTAAGAATTTGTGACAAGAAGTGTCAATGAGTTTTAGGTGTGTTAAGGACGGAGTGATAAGGTATGCTAGGCAGTGTTAAGTCATGTTAGAGGCTAGCGGAACATGCCAAGATGTGTGAGCTTATAGGGTGTGCTAATGCAGGTCGGGGAGTCTTATGGAGTGCCACGGAAAAAAAAAGGAGCATTAGTTAAAAATGCATGGAAATGAATGTATAAGCGTGTGTGACAATGAGTGCTAGTGATTTATAGGTGTGTTAAGGAGGGAGTGACAAGGTATGTTAGGTAGTTCCAAGGAATTCTAGAGTGCTAGGGAAACATGCGAAGATGTTTCAAGTGGCAAGATGTGCCAATGCATGCTACGGAGTGTTAGGGAGTGTGACAGAAACACAAAGGATAACTATTCCAAAATGCATGGAAATGAACGAATAAGATTGTGTGATAGGGAGTTTCAACGAGTTCCAAGTGTGCTAAGGAGGGAGTGACAAAGTTATAAGCTAGGCAATGCCAAGCCAATGTGCAAGAGTGTCAGGACATGTCTAGGAGTGGTACAATGTGCTAGGGAGTGTTAAAGCATGATGAGGAATGTAAGGGATGCCAACACATTTGACATAGTGGTAAGGGATTACTAGATGTGCGAGGTTCTATGGCATGTCTAGATGTAAACTATGTTTCTTATTTGTTTTATGGCCATGGTTGGACGTGAGCCTTGCCTTGGTAACTTGTTAAGTGGGATGAGTTAAGATTAGACATGAGTAGCCTAAGATGAGTTATAGGCCATTCTTAAGTGAACACGACATAGTGTAGTTGTAGTAACTATAACTTGCTCAAGATGTTGTATAAAAGGTAGGACTTGGTTGGTTCCCAAGTCGTAAAAAAATAGCCGTAGTTATGAAGGCATGATAGCTAAGGAGTGCTAGGCCATGACAATGAATTAAAATATGTGCTAACACATTCCAGGAAATGTTAATGCATGTCGAGGAGTGTTGTGGAGTGCCAGAGCATCACAAGGGAGAACTAGGTCAACGTTCATGGAAATGAATGAATAAGAGTGTCTTCCAGGGAGTGTGAGTGAATTATAGGTGTCTTGAAGACGAAGTGTCTTAGGGGAATTTGACAATAGGACTTGCAATAGGTAAACCTTTGATTGTGAGAAGGAGATGGATAGAGAGTTTTTAGAATAAGGGAGAATTTTGTTTATGGAGAACTCTATTTTTTAAAATGACTTGGTTGGGTTCCCAAGACGCAAAAAAAGATAGGCTATCTATGAGGTCATGACAACTAGGGAGTGGCAAGGTGTGCAAGGAATTTTATGAAGTGATCACAAATACTAGAAATTTCCAAGGTATGTTAGGCATTACAAGACATTCCAAGTGTTAAGGCATGCCTATACGTGCCAGGTGTTGGGGTGTGGCACCAATGCATGTTAGGGAGTGTCAGGGAAACACAAGAGATGACTAGTTTCAATTACAATGAAATGAATGAATATGAGTGTGTGATAGGGAGCATTACCAAGTTTTGGGTGTGCTAAGGAGGGAGTGAAAATGTATGTTATGTAGTGCCAATGCATGATAGAGTGCTATGAAAGCATGTCGATATGTGCCAAGTTCTAGGGTGTGCCAATGTGCGCCAAGGAGTGTTAAGGATTGCTAGGGAAACACAAGGGAGCACTAGGTCATAATGCATGGAAATAATTGAATACGAGTGTGTGACAGGGAGTATCAACAAGTTCCAAGTGTGCTAAGGAGGAGTGACAAGGCATGATTAGTACCGATGAGGAATTTTTGTGTGCTAGGGTGGTATGTGACCAAGATGTACCAATGCATGGATGGAAGTGTTAGTTGGGAGTGTCAGGCGAACACAAGGGAGAACTATGTCAAAATTGATGGAAATGAACAAATAAGAGTTTGTGATTGGAAGTGTCAGTGGGTTCCAGGTGTGTTAAGGCTTGAGTGACAAGGTATACTAGTTAGTGTTAAGGAATGCCAGAGGGTAGGGAGGCATGCCAATATGTCCTAGCTACTAGGGTGTACCAACAAATGTCAAGGAGTGTTAAGGAGTGCTTGGAAAACACAAGGGAGTACTAGGTAAAAAAGTATGGAAATGAATGAATACAATTTTTTGAGTAGGAGTGTCAACAAACTCTAAGGATGCTAAGGAGGGAGTGATAAGGTATGTTAGGTAGTGCCAAGGAATGTTAGAGTACTAGGGTGACATGCCAAGATGTGCCAGGTGATAGGATGCGTTATTGCGTGATAAGGAGTATCAGGGAAACACAAGGAAGTATTAGGTGAAAATTCAAGGAAATGAATGAATAAGAATTTGTGACAGGGAGTGTCAATGAGTTTTAGGTGTGTTAAGGAGGGAGTGAGAAGGTTATATTTTAGGTAGTTCCAAGGTATGCTAAACTACCAAGGCATGTTGGGAAGTGATAGGGTATGATAGGGAGTGTCAAAGCATGCCAAGGAATGTAGGGGATGCTAACACATGCCACAAAGTGCTAAGGCATTCTAAGACATGACATGTGTTATGGCATGTCATGATGTAAATTGTGTTACTTATTTTTTTTATGGCCACAGTCGGATGTGATGAGCCTTGTCTTTGTAAATTGTTAAGTGTGATGAGTTGACATTGGATATGAGTAGCCTAAGATGACTTATAATTATTTCTTAGCTAAACAAGGAATATGTTGAATTTCCACCTCATGTGAGAATATGGGTTTGGTCTTAGAATCTTTGATGCAAACACACATAAGTTGCAAGACACATCTACTTTGCACAATGAAATCTGCACACATGAGGGAATCAACTAATGCACATGAGAATGTTTAACTTTTTCAAACTCTTCTTCATTATATTGCAAAATATAATAGAATAGGCTAGAGTTCTCATACCAGGAATCATGGCCCTTTATAATCACACTGATACACAGAATAAAACTAAGGCTTCTTTTTAGTCCTTTGAAAACTAATCTACCTTGAACAAGAAAACACTTGACCTACTTTTTTATGGTGGCCACATAAAACCCTTTCGATCCACATGCCTTGAACACATATGGTAGGTCCTCTTGCCTCTCATTATGAAACTCCTCAATCTTCCTCTATCATGAACTCAAATCCTTTAGCTTATTGAACTCGACCCAACAAAATTTTCCCTATATATACCTCCTTTTCCCTTGAAGGTCTCCAACACATAGGGCCTTTGATAAGTTGTTTACAACTCCATCTATGAACAAATATTTCCTCTGCCCATTTTTTTCATACTCCTTCTCCAAGATGACAAGTGTAGGGGCTATGGAGGCCAACCTTGTTCTCACTATACCATTCCTCTACAATATAGTGAACTAGGGCTAGTTGGCTATTCACTTGAATTCTACTTTATCCCTAAACTTTTGCACGTCCGTAGGCCCAATCCACCTACCCTTATACCCGTCTTGTTGTCCTTCACAAGTACAAGACTTAGAGATCTTCTTTGATAGTCACCTAGCAACCCTCCATGTATACTAGGACTACCATCAAGTTTCCCAACCATAATCATTTTTTTACAGATTTAGCGCCCAAAACACTGCCCTCATCTAGGGCTCTTCAAATCTGCCACCTAATAGGGGTTTGAGTCCTCTAAAAATCACTATTATTTTGTACCAATTTATTTATTGTCTAATATATGAACAAATATGAACTACTCCTCTTATTGTATCTCTAACAATTGTTGGATGACAGAACTAGGGTCACAAATCATCCATTAAAATTGCATCGACTAATTTTTTATAGGCTGCTTCAGACATCTGTCCAAAATGCTATGCAAAATTCACCAAAATAAACTCCTCTTAATGTCAATCCATTCATCAAATGGCACATTTATTTTGTTCAATATTCTACTCAGGTTCCACCCTCCTTTGGATCTACTATCTCGACACATAATTTTGTAACCATCTTCCAAATCTGTGGTCTGTATTGCAGAGAGAAACCTCAATCTAAGGGTCACGACCCCTCTACTTCTATGTATATTTTTCACCGTGTTAAGTGCATACCTTATGGACTGAACATGCTAGGAAAACACCCTAACTACAGAATTATAATTGTTTTCTAATCTCTTTAGTATAAATCCTATTCACCCTTAGTAAAGAAACAACTATTGCCTCCACAAGAGACTCGAACTATCTCATATGGATACATATATTCTCGAAATTTATTTAACTGAATCTTGACCTAAAATTCTGATCTTTATGACCCTCAATATACAATTACCTCAATCAATATTACACTTGTTTTTTGTTGTTTTGGCTCTAAATTTCAGTGGATACCCTTCTCCATTTGTGTTGGTATTTATCATAGACCTTGCAACCCACTAACTACACCAAGACAAGGTCTCAACCCTCTCTTCTATTTTAGAATTGGATGTGGCCTTAACACAAAAGCACCACTAAAATCACATGCCCAATTTCTCATGATCTGCCTCTCATGTGCTCGATCTACCACAAGAAAACCAACAGTATACCATCATACTTCCTAGCTCGAACCCATTAATGGATGCAACATCCTTTTGAACTCTCACATGATGATCTTGCTCTTGGTGGATGATCATGGCCTCCCTATAAAAACCCTTACTAAACCCTCTAACTTATCCTACTTTAGGAAAACATCTCTCCTAGACTCCTTGATCAACTGAGCTCATTCTCACTTGATGTTCTTGCCTTCACGCTAATTCCTCTTTAAATAGCTTTTCCTAGCTAGGCCTCTTAGGAACCTCTAAAACTTATGCGTTTTATCCACATCGACCTTAGGAAACATTAATTTTCCTTTCTAATTTTCTTTTGTATTTTAAACCCGATATTGGGTTCAAGACCCCTTCGCTTGGGTTATTTTCCCATAAAGCTTTTTTTGTTAAAAATCACACAAACCCATCTCATTAGGGTTGTTGAGTGCCTCCCAAGCTACACACTTCAATAACATAGTCTATTTATAGTAATCATAACTTGTTCAAGCTCTTGTAGTCAAGCAAGGACTTGGTTGGGTTCCTAAGTTGCAAATTAAGGAAGGGTAGTTGTCAGGTCATGAGAGCTAGGGAGGCTCAGGGCATGACAAGGAATGAAAAGGTGTGCTAACACATGCTAGACAATACCAATGCATGTTGAGGAGTGTTAAGGAGTTCCAAGGAATCACAAGGGAGAAGTAGGTAAAAATGCATGGAAGTGAACAAATAAGAGTGTGTTCCAAGGAGTATCAGTGAATTCAAGTGTGCCAAGGACGAAGTTTGTTAGGAGAAGTTCATAATAGATTTTACAAGAGGAAAGCCTACGGTTGAAGAAAGGGGCTGGACAAAGTAGTTTTAGAGAAAGGGAGACTTTGTGCTAGGCACAACAATCTCTTACCTTTAGATATTATTTTTATATGACATGTTGCACATTTTGGCCAAATTTGCATGTCTTAAACTATTATAGACAACTGATATTGTACATTGTTATGTATAAGTTTTGGGGAACTCTACTTTTACCGACTTATATCATGTATGTCTTATGCATCTTATGGTTCTTGCAAACTCTTAGTTAATGATCTATTATTTAAATGAACTAGAAAGACGTGTCAAATATTGTCTGTGCAAGCTATGTGGCTTCATTTTTCTATGGCCATGGCTAGAAGTGATCCTTGTCTTGGTAATTTCTTAAGTGGGACAAGTCAATCTTGGATATGAATGGCCTAATATGATTTATAGGTAGTTCTTAGGTGAACAAGGAACAATCTACTTGTAATAGGTGAAATTGGTCAAGTTATTAAGACTAAAGCAGGCCACTACCACATCAACTGTAATAGCTAAGGACCTGATTGAGTTCCTAAGTCGTGAAAAAATGTAAGGCTAGTTGTGAGGGTGTGAGAGTGAAGGCATGCTAGGGAATGCTAACATGTGCTAGATAGTGTGAAGACATGTCAAATATGCTAACATGTGCGAAGTTCTAAGGCATGCGAAGATGTGAAAAGGTATCACAATATGTGTCAAGGGTTTTCAACGAAAAAAAAGGAGAAACAAGATACTAAAATGAATTGAACATATAAGAGGGTTAATAAGTCATCAATTTACCTTTTTCGAGAGGGTCATGATAGTCACACCAACACTAGGATCCAATATGTGCCAAGTGCCAAGTGTTGGTGCATTCTAAGTGCCAAATATTCCTCTATTACTTCTCATCTACTTTCCAACAGTTGATATCAAATAACTTTTAATATTAAACGATGCCAAATCATACCAAGGCATCTCATGGGATGCTAGACATGCTAAAAGGTGCCAACTACCAACACGTGCTAAGTGTCAATGTGGGTTAGGGAGTGATACACATGTTATGAAGTGGCAGGGCATGCCAAAGAGTGCTAAGGTGTTCCTGAGAGTGCTAATGCATACTGAGGAGTGTCAGGGAGTACTAGGGAAACATCAAGAGAACTAGGTCAAAATTCATGGAAGTGAATGAATATGAGGGTGTGTTATGGAGTGTCAACAAGTGCCTGGCATGGCAGGGAGGTAGTGAAAAGGTATGCTAAGCACTAGTAAGGCATGTTATGGAATATTAGGGCATGTCAATAAGTGCCAAAGTGTGCTAGGGAGTTCCAGTGTGTGTTAACATGTGCTAAATAGTGCTAAGGCATGCCAAGACATGACAGAGGCTAATGCATTCTAGGATGTGTAGGGTGCAAGGGTATGCCAACATGTTTTAAGGAGTGTCAAGCAATAATAAGGAAGAACCAAGTTGAAATTGAAATAAATGAGCAAATAAGAGGGTTAATAGGCCAAAACTTTATATTTTTTGAAAGGGGCATGCTAGACACACTAATAATAGCTTCCAATACATGCCAATTGCCAATGTGTTCCAAGTGCTAATGTATGCTAATGCCTGCCAAAGTGTTCTAGGGCATGCTAGGGACTACAGGGCATGCCAACACACACTAGGAGAGTGTTATGTTATGCTACAACCTTCTAACATGTGCTTGGGTGTCATATTCATGTTAAGATGCTCTAGGTACAATGATGTTGCAATACATACTAGGTGCCAAGGAATGTTAGTGTGTGCCAAAACATGTTAGATATGAAAAAAGTGTTGAGGAGTATTAGTTCTCTCTCATTAATAGAATTAACAGAGCCTAATTATGTATTAAATAATATAGTTCCTATGCACACTAGTGGAAATTTATCTAAATGGAATTTGTTAGATAATAAACCTAATAGAGATGAATCATGCATTGGCTCATAGAAAAATTATATTCTCATCACTTGAAGGAAATGATACAAACTAATTACTTCTTAACAAATTGAATGAGTCTAACCACTATGGCCTTAGACACATAATGAAAAAGACTCTGCAAAAATGGTCTTAAATCATTATCTTTTGACAAAAATTATAGTAGCATGCGCATCGCATCATAAAAAATTCATTGGAATGATCAATGATGATGAACTTTTTTTACCCTCACCAAAAGTAACAAAAAAGAGCATTAGTGAGGGTCAATAAGAGATCATCACTAGAAGTGTCACCGAAGAGAGAATTAGTGATGGACCTTTAAAAACCCTCACCAAACGTGTCACTAGAAATGGATGTGACAAACCTTAAGGGACCATCACTATATGCACTTACAACAACCCTTATTTAAGGACCATCACCATATGCGACATTGGTGACAAACCTTAAAGGTCCGTCACAAGCACGAACCTCAACAATGAAATTTTCTCTTGTAGTGTTTGTTCTTGATAGTCATCTTGGTATTTGTGAGTAATCTATGCACATCCTAACTGTGCCATATTTCCTTCTCAAAAACAGTACTAGGGCTCCAAGGTGAAACATTTGTTCTAACATAATCTTTATCTAGAAATTTCTGTAATTTCCTTTTCAGTTTTAGTAATTTAGGAATGATTATTCTATAAGGTGTTTTTGGTGCTGGGGTGGCTCTTGGTACCAAATCAATTCAAAATTCTATGTCCCTTCTTGGTGGTAAGCCTGGAATTTGTTCTGAAAATACATATTTAAATTCTATAATTACAATGAACTCATTTATGTTTGACACTTATGTTTTCTCGCTATATTTTTCAATTTCGAAAACAAAGAGTTTATATCCTTTCCATGCACTTCTTTTCAATTGTAAGGCTATTTTTTTGTAACAAAAATAGGTCTCATTATGCCTTTTATTAGTTGTTTGATTCCTTCTTCATCTATGCAAGTCACAATTTTCTCTAAATAATTTATTACAACTCTATTTTTCTCTAACCAGTCCATGTCAATCAAGAAGTTGGATGAACCTAAAGGTAGTATGTTTATAGTTACTTTAGTTTTGAAACCATTTAATTGTACAAAACATAGTTTTACCTACCTGTTCACATTACTCTTTGTAACTATTTCTAGTTGTACTAACCATGCATTTAAAAAAATAGTTCTTAATTTACATTTTTCCATCATTTTTGGACTAATGTAGCTAAGACTAGATCCTAGATCTATAAGCATAGACACAGGTTGGTCTAGTGTTTTACCTTCAATTTCAATCATGATGGATTGATGCTCTAATTGTATATCTTCTAGAACATAATTGGTCTTTGGAATGTTTCTTGCAATATCATTTACTCTAGTTGGTTCATCAATAATTTATACAATATGAATATATTTCATGTTGTGTGGAAAATTTCTCAACTAGTGGGGTTCTCCACATCCTGAACATCTTAAGAGTTCTCTCTCCTTCCAACTACTATCCCATTATGTTTTAGCTCCATTTTTTTTGATCTAGTTTGTGATTGTGTTGGTTGGGGTTTATTATTCCATCTAAACTTATTTTGCGGGTGATCTCCCCCAAAATTCTTCACGAGAAAGGATTTTTTCTTCTTTGTTTATCCTATATATTTATATTTATCTTTATTTGACTAGTAATTTGAACTATCACCCTTATTTTTGAATTGTTGATAACAACGTCCTAATTTCCTTCTTACTTCATCCATAGTCTTAGGATTGTCAAATATAATCCTTTCTTTATATGGAGGTGGTAAGAAATTTAAAAAGAGTTGTACTTTTCGTTTATCCTCCTTAATGTAGGGGACATTTTTTAACAAATTAGTAAACATTGCAACAAAATCATCTATACTTAACTACCCTAATCTTAAATCATGGAATTTCTTAGCACAATCATGATACTACCTCTCAGTTACGTACATGGCTTTGAACGATTTATGGAATTCCTCCCATGAAACTGTTTTTCCTCAAGAGTATGCACAATTTTTACTTGTTCCAACCATCAAGCATATTTCCCTTGCAACTCGTAAATTTCTAATATATTTTAAGTTACTACCATATTCATATACTTGGAAATACTTAGTAATGTTTAACAATCTTTCTTATGCACGTTCCTTCCTCTCACCATCAAAGGTAGGGTGTCATATCTTTTTGAAGTCTCCCCAAAGTTCAAGTTTATTTTTCTTTTTGGTTGTATTTAATTTTGGAATAATAACCATTTTCACTTTGAAATTTAGCAGTCCCATGTTAAAAACTCTTCCTCTTCAAGTGATCTTCCTTATCCCCATCTACCTCTACATCGAGAGGTTTATGACTTCACTCTTTAGTTAAATCCTTTATCAATTTTTCTTGTCCCTTTCTTTGGCTTTAGAAAATGTTCCTCACCAACTCCGATGTTGGTCAATTCTTGTCATAAATATCTTACTATATCAAAAAATTGAGGCTCTCGAGGTGTATCATCCCCTCCCAACTCCATATAATTCTCTCCTCCTTTAGCCGGAGGATAATTTCAAGCTCATGCCATTTTGTACTTCTCATGTTGTTTACACTTGTACCTTATTGGAAATAGAACAAAACACAATGGCTTACATAACTCACAATAAATTATACATTTTCTATTTTTTTCTTTTTCTCATAGTGGATTTCCCTTAGGCCTAGTTTTGAACCTACAACTCTCATACCATCTCTAACATACCCAATTTCCATACTAAAAAAACAAAATATTTTCTAAGATGTTGTCAGTATAATTTAAGGGTATAGATTACATCATCATTCTATTATCAATCCAAACTTCATAAGCTTAGAAGCATCCTGAGATATATGGTTTAGAGATTGTTTGTAAAATATTAACACTTAACTAATCTTGAGATCATAAGAATTATTGTCAAGGAAATTCAATCTCCCTTACAGGAGATAGATTCAAAAATAACTAATGAAAAAATTAATGCCTTCACAAGATCAATTCATTTAATGAAATAATTAAATAAATAAATTGTAGCAATTCAATCACATTTAAGAAAAATTAGAAATATTTGACAAGTATAGTTTATTGAAAATGAAAATCATATTAAGCTCACTTAGAGGAGTTCAACTCATTATATATCTCATCAAAAATGTCAGTGACAACGCTTTCAAATAATATCGAAATAAATCACAAACAACTCAAAGATATTACAGAAAACTGAAAATCATACCAAACAATGAGAAACTAGTGCACATGATTGGTAGTGGGGGCCCTCCACGCTTTCCTTGCACACTTTAAGTGAAAACCAACATAAAATAACTTGATAACTAGACCATAAATCATTCATTAAGCACGTTAGAAGTACAAGAAGCTCTAAAATTAACTCTTGTTACTCATTTGCAAAAGTCTTTGAACTTATCATAGCATAATATATGTCTTACATATACATGAGTTTTTGTAACAAATTAACTAAAAATACTCAAATGTATTTCTAACAATCTTAAATAAAGGCTATAGGTCAATATCATCCCTCTTATCACTAAAATTTGGGAGAAATCACTTAGAATAAGAAAATGCCCAAAGTTTATCCTTAAAACAGGGGATTTTCTACATGACTAGACTATTTTTGACCAGCATTGACTGAGGTCCTTTGTTCACCTTTTGAGGAGAAAAATAGGAGTTTCACCATCCTTGTACACTAAGTATCATCCAGCAACCTTCGGATTTCACCCAACTATCCTGCACATATAAAAACCATGGAGCTATTATGGGAAATTGCAACATCCGGTAATTACTGCTAAAATATTAATTTTAAACCAAGAGTTTATCAAAATTTAAATCATTAAAAATAAATGACATATGTACCTGAATTGATTAATTTAAAAGTTTTTATGGATGGAAATGGAAGCAGAAAATGGAAAATGAGGGCAAAAATGGCTTATGTGGCAAAGATAAAACACCAAAAAGTGATGCCCAACATTTCCCTAAGAGTGCATGTCCTCATGCACAAAAAGTGTCCCTGTTTGTTTATCATTATTCCTCTTCTTCTTCCACTTCCTTTGTTGCTTCCAATAAAATATCTACATTGGTTTGTGCCCTGTGGAGAACTTTCAGCGTTTGGTATTTTATTTTTAGTGCCTTCTTTTGATGATACCACTTGTATGGCTGTTTAAAAATTAAGACTTCTCTCACGTTCAACCTTTGGTTTCTCCCTTTTAATTTCTTATTTTATTTTTTAATATCTTGGCTCTAACCCTTCAACGTTTCATTTTCCTATCCTAAAGACCTTTCAAGAACTTCCGTCTCTTTCAGAGTCTCCTTTAGTTTATGGATTTTTTTATCTTTCTTTGAAATGGTTTTCTCTATCAACTTTTCTGGAATGATGGGCTTCGGTTCATCCATTGGCATCTCCTCTATCATTTCCTCCTCTTGTATTCCTCTTTCCTCTTGTTCCTCTATATCTTCCAAGTAATCATATTGGAATTGTTGTGCTTTATCATTTTCCTCAAACGTGTGCCCTCTTTCAGCGTGAAAGTTTTTTCTAGATTTTCTTTCATAGGTATGGATAGTTTTATCTTTTTCTTTAAGTTTCTCTTCTTCTCTGATCATACTCCTTGTTATTATTTTCTCCAAGGGTGGTTTTGAGCTAGTTTCCCTTTGAAGGACTTCTTCTTCATCATCATCATCGTTTGGAACACAAATGTACTCCTCTGAATCATCTTTATTCTTTTCAGAATTATTATTTTCTATGAACTAATTACATAGATTTTTTATTTTTTTTAAGTTCATGCATAGTAATCATTTTAATTAATCCATCGTGAGAAAGGATTTTTTCTTAATTTCTATTTCGTTTTTGTACCCCGCTTTCCATTTTAATGAGACTCTGTGGTATATAATAAGGCATATTAATTCTACAAATTCCCTTCAAATGTTGGAAAAGCTTGATATGGTATGAAAAATTATTTTGAGCCTCCCCTCACATGTAATGAATTTCTCAATCATGTATGTCATTTCATCCCAAGGATGCATGAGCGAGCTCCTAGAAATTCCTTTTTCCTAGTTAACTGATGATATTCTAGCCCTGCAAATAAATGGTGCCCTTGATTTGTCTTTCCACTGCTTAGTGTTGAAATACCTCTCTCCTTTGTGAGGAACACCAATAACTTGTGCCATTATATCCTCTGATAGTTTGATAATAAGGTTTCCTACAATTTACTTCTCTCCATTAATGATGTTGCAAACTCTAGATATACCTTTTCATTATACCCTTTGAATTTATTTAAAAATGAAGTCTAATGATTGGCTTCTAAAAGATATAAAAAATCTTGATGTACTATGGCCCTATCAAAATATTATGGTTCAGTCCTAGACACCATTTCGAAACAAAATACAATTCCTTTCTTGATTGCTCCTTCTAAAAAAACTTTGTTATGGAAAACTTTGTTTTGGAAATTTTCACTGCATTTTTCTATCTCTATTGAACACATGAAATAAAAAAAGTAAATTCAAATTTTTCAATTCCAGAGTTAATTTGTACTCATAAATTTTAGAAAGGTAACTCTTTTTATACATGTGGAAGAAATGTCTATTCTCGGAATTATAGTTTTCTTGTGTTTCCTGGTTCAAATCTCAGTGTGAAAACATAGTTTGAAATACCTCACAAATCCCTTATGGAACCGTTAAAAAATTTGATTTAGAGGGTCTCACATTTAAATTTGAATTAATATAGGCTAACACAATATTCATTTCTATGGTCGATTCTCTTGAAAATTGATAACCAGAAATGTACAAATTTTGACAGGTAATTTTCAACCAAAATTTTATTGTGTGTCTTAATGTGGCAGAGAAAAGAGCATTACCACTTTCAACACATAAAAAAAATCCTTGTTGAGTGATTTTATTCTTCAGTTGCTCCACCACGGGCTTGTATCCAACTTCTGTGCACTTGGTTTCATGCATTCACAAGTTCAACATATTCATAGGAAATCCATACTCAACATTTTCTCCCAATTTAGTTATGCATATAGGCTTTCTATTCTGGTCCAAGTTCAACATATTCCATAGGACCACCATAAGTTTGAGTGCCACCATAATCACCAATCCACTCCCAGCAAGCTCAAAAATATTTGTCGACTCAAAAATAACTCAATGGTTCTGAGAACTTAACTGTGTCTTCTCTAACACTTTCAAATAGCATTCATCTCTCTCCACATGTGATAACTCTCGCAACATTCATGGGAATATCTACGCATTTCAATTTATTCATGCCATTCAATACGAGCTCAGCAACTCAACATTCATCCACAACAAGCTTAGTATTCAACTTAATAAGCATTCCCTAAAGGCTCTGTGTATCTGTTGTATCGACTACAACAACCATCCAAAATTATCGCCTGCACCAATTTCAAAGCCTCCCTTGAAGAGTTTCACTTGATGATTACACATGCTCGGGTACACTCCATGAGCTCTTGTGGGTCTTTATACTTACCTTGCTTGTCTATTACACTCAAGTTTGTGCATGTTGATGTCTAAGTCATGCTAGTGACCATGTTCTGGTTATGCTCAAGGTCTTCGCCATGAAAGCATTTTTCACCCTCACACACAGAGTCACATTAACTGTTGCACAACATCGTCTTGATCATGAACGATCAATCACGAGTGTTGAACTTGCTACTCGCACCGTCAATTAGCCATGTTGAACACGTGTGTCTGGATGGTTTAGGCATTTTGTCATCAGGTCATGCGAGTGTGTGTTCATATGATCACTTATGCATCTTTCAATTGTTCACACACAATCATTTTTGTTGAAGTTCTCACAACCAGGCTCCTAACTGATAGCTGGACCATCACCCTGCTTTCGACTTGATCGATTGTCAACTAGAATAGCACAGAAACACCAAGATAGTTCTTTCAAGCTACGTTGCCCATAAGAAGCTCAAGTAACACTCCTGCTAGCCACCCAGATAGTCGATCGACTGTTCATCTTAGAAATTGCGCCATGCTCATGAGAAGGTCTCTCACTTCCTATTAGTCAGCTTAACTCAGAAATTTCACAAAGATGATTAGTAGGCCAGCCTGTTAGCCTTAGTGCATTTTCTCCAGCTAGCAGATCCCAATAGCACACTGCTTGTTCCCTCAAGGAATTGTGCATTTTCTCATGTGAGTGACTTAGGAACCAACTCGCAGTTCCCTCTAAGAATTGTGCAGTTCTCGCTGCTAGTGACCCCAACAACCAAATGGTAGTTCCTCTGGGAATTGGGTAGATCTGGCTCTGAGTGACCCCAACAACCAACTGACAGTTCCCTCTGGGAATTACATAGATCTAGCTGTGATTGACACCAGTAACCAACTATCAGTTCCTTCTAGGAATTGTGTAGATGTGGCTGCGAGTGACCCCGACAACCAACTAGAAGTTCCCTCTAGGAATTACGCAGGTCTGGTTGCGAGTGACCCCAACAGCCAACTAGCAGTTCCCTTTAGGAATTGTGTAGATCTGGCTGCTAGTGATCCCAGAAGCCAACTGGCAGTTCCCTCTCAGAATTGCACAGATCTAGCTGCTAGTCTCCTAAGAAGCTTCCCAGAAAAATTGTGCAATCCCTGCATGTTGTCCCGTCATGCAGCTGGTCCAATCATTTCGAAATGTACAAAAATTTGGTTTTCTAGCCCCTATTGATCATTCATTCCGAAAAATGCACAAAGCATGGATGCCTTGTCTTCCAGCAGCCTAGACTGTCCCTCCCAAAATTTGTCCAATGTTGCCTCCCAACCGAGCTAGACCTTGTAGTTAGTCACTATCGACTCAATCTATCCATCTCCATCCATTAGTGACTCTTGCATATTTTTCATCAGTAGTTTCCCGAAGCCATCATCCCACAACATAGCCTTGCTACCTATCTCGGTCACCTACATCTGAATGATCATGTGTTAGGGTAGACTAAGAGGTTTTGGATTTGATGTCGTCTCGTCATGAGCAACTGCAGGTACAGGTACACAAACAAACATGTCAAGACGATGAACGGGATGAACGAAAGGAGCACATGAAGATGGATAGGTTCACCAACAGATGAACAAACGAAGCATATGAAGTTGACGAACATGATGAACATGCAACTTCGTAAACAAGTGAACTTATCAAGCCTTCCAAGATGAAAGCAAGGAGCAACATGTTAGAGCTTCATCAAGCGAACCAAAGACCATCAAGGACTCCACGCACTTCACCAAGCAGAGGTGAAGCTATGATACACCATGAAGACATCCATCACTTAGTAGCACTATAGTTCGACATGCACTCCGACAACAGCACAAATGTACCAGCATTGTCTTGTTAAGTCATGTCGAGTCAAGTCATGAGTGATATTGCCGACATCTCCACTATGGGTTTGTTTTCAATCAATGTCATGTGATGTGGAAGTCCAAGGGACCCACTTGTTGAACATAGAGTCATGTGAGTTGGAAAGTCATGGAAGTTGAATGATCATGAGGGTAGTCGAACAGTCACACAGGTCAGTTTCACCCTTGGCTATAAATACCCCCCTCATTCGTACATGAAATGACTTTTCACCTCAACTCTTCCCACATAGCCAAGAGAGTCTATAATATTTTCTTTGAGGAGTAAGTAGTGGCTCCAATGCCCCATTGACGGGGTTAGTGATGTATGGTGTAGCGATGTGTCTTCGAACTTTTTCTTAATTCAAAAGCTTGTTAACAAGCCAACATGTTTTCATACATTTATTGTATTTCATGTAGGACTGATCTTTAACACTTCTAATGCATGTTTCTTTAACCAAGTGTTCTACATCTGAACTGATTCATTTGGTTGTAATGCATTATCTATTAATAAAAATGTGTTTTTTATGTTGTTAATGTTGTCCCGTCCGTGTTGACTGCTCTGTTGGACATAAGACATACCTTTCACATGAACCTTTCCGAAAAAACCGTCGCACTCGTCTTGGACTAATGTGTGAGTGTTGTATGTGTTAACTTAGATTATATGTTGTGACAGCCGCATCCAAGTAGACTTCTCTCTTGTAAGGTGTGCATGTCCCTTTGTGTTGTGTGTTCCTAGCCGAGTTGGGACTAATCCCTTTTAACTTGGAACTCACCATCAATCTCTCCCTCTCACAGTGAAAGAACCATTGACACAAGTACACTTACACTCACTACGCACGCGAACCTCACTTCTCGAAGATAAAGAAAACCACTCTCTTATGCTGACAAGCAAGAGTTGAGACAAATAATTAAGACAAGGGAAACCGATTCATCATACTGGATGGGACTCCCACAACAAATGGTGTGAGGTCTAGTTGGGACTTCATACCGGCATGATATCATGAATGTTGGCGGGTACATCACCGTCAACAGTATCACAATATCCTTTCACTATCTATATTTATTTTTGGCAAACTTTCTAGGCTTCAACATTCAATTTCAGCACAATAGGCTCTGAATTTAACTCAACACAACACTCTCAACAAACAACAACTCCTTTTGGAATTTATATCGCTTCCTTGATTTTATTTAACCATATTATAGTTGGACATGTTCTCATTATAAATCAATATGACATGCTTACCATCATATAGTCTTGTAGGTGTCAGCAATAGAACTTAACTTTTGTATGTGTCAGCAAATAGGACTTTAACTTTTGAGGTATAAACAAAGAGAATTTGAGCCATGTAGGTGTCATAACTTCTTTTCACTCAATTTTCATGATTACATTCAAGTCCTTTTTAAATATTACGCTTCTTATATGATGAAAAATGGAATTGTCAATATATAAGAAAAATACGATGCCTTATACTTATGCTCTGTTTGGATTCTCTGTACTTCTAAAAATGAGTGCCTTACTCCTAATGAGTGTTGTATTTTTCTTGTAATAAGTTCCTTGTTTTGCTGCCTCTCTTTCAATAATTATTTTTGCCCATGTTGGAATGTTTTAACATCCTTCAAAGGAGCATGCTCGGTTCATGATTGGTGTTTTAAAGGTAGAATAAGTATGGTAAGTAAGATAATAGTAGTATAAGTAGAGTAATTAATGTGGAGGATGAACTAGGGTAATGAAATAAATGAATGAATGAGATGAATGAAATAATCAAATAAATACATTATCAATACTTTAAAATGACAAAACAATTCATAAATAATGCATTTAAAATTAAATTTCTTACTGATTTTGCAATTACTTCCTGAATGCTTTTTGTAGTAGCAAGATCCTCACTGTTCTTCTGTAGTTGTAGTTTTCATATTGTATTGCTAAAGTAGCCCATAGGTCCCTTTGAAACTCTTTTGATTGTCTTCAAAAATAGATTGGAAATTTATGTCCTTGTTGATGTTATGCTTCAAAACAGGTCCCTCTTGTGATTGTATAGGTCCTTGTGATCATGAAATATGGTGCAAAATAGGTACCTCATGTGATTGTATAGGTCCCTCTGATCATGAAATTTGGTGCAAATAGATGTAAGTACAAAAATTCAAAATTATTTACACCTTCCCCTATATTTAAGAGTTGACTTGTCCTCAAGTCTGTAAGATGAATTCTTTTTATTCACTTGAAAATTTGACATTTGAAAAATTGAATTGAAATGAAGTAACTTTTTTTTGTGAATTTTTACGAGCCATTTAAAATTGGTTTTCTGCTCTGAATTCTGAGTTTATGTTGTTCTAGTTTCCTGGTTTTCACAACTAAAATCCCTGATATATATATATATATATATATATATATATATATATATATATATATATATATATATATATATATATATATTATTTTTATTTATTTTTTCTGTTTTTTTAAAAAGGGAGGTTGAATAGATACATGACTATGTTTGCCCAGTATCTCCATCTCATTTTGCTATGAAATTTGTTGCAAGAAATTTCTTTATCTATAGGATTGTTATATAACTTTAGCGTATGTCCATTACCTAAAATGAATTTTTTGTTTTATCAAATTTTTTGATTATGAATGAACCATTATCTATATCTCTTAAATTTCATATGCACCAAGCAAGTGAGTTATGAACTTTGCTTGAAAGTCCTTGAATTTTGATTCAAAATATAATGTCGAGTCTCCTTCTTTAAATTTATTTTTCTTGATGAAATTATCATGCCATGTTTCCCTTTGTTTTTGAATGAGTAGAGTATGTTGCATTGCTTGTTGGCTCGTCTTATATAGCTGATTTAATTGAATCACCCTTTCTTTTTGTGCTTCATATAGGTTCATTCCAAAATCAGCTACCAATTTGTAAGTATGAATTTGAAATTCAATAGGATGTAAGACTTTCTTACCATATACCAACTCATAAGTAGTGAAACATGTTGTGTTCTTACAAGTGATTTTGTATGTCCATAGAGCTTCATGAAGTTTTTCCGACCAATCTTTTCCATGCATTCTCAATGTCTTGGTCATTGTTGCTCCTAGGGTTCTATTGGTAGAGTCCACTTGGTCATTAACTCGTGGACGATAAGGTGTATATTTGTGATGTTTTATTTTGTATTTCTCTAAAATGTGTTGAACTAGTTTAGAGGTAGATTGTGTTCCTAGGTAAGCGACAATTTCTCTAGGTACTCCAAATCTAACAAAAAATTCCTCAAAGATAAAATTCATGACTCTCTATTCTATTTCTTTGGTCGGTGCTTTTTCTTCCGCCCATTTTGTCACATAGTGAGTACATAAGAGGATATACTTTTACCATTTTACGCTAGATTGATAGTTCCAATGAAAAAGGTTCCAATTTTTAAATGGTTCTATGAGAACTCGTGGCTTCAGTGGCATTTCCTCAGATGGTGCTAGTCTACCCATCATTTGGAAATTGTTGCAACTTCTGACATATTTCATAGAGTCCCTAGAAATGGTTGGCCAATAATACCTAAATTGAGTACTTTCTATGATGTCCTTTTATCTGCAAAATGTCTGCCACAAGGTTCATCATGACAAGCCTCTAGAATTTATAATATTTCATCTCGCCTTACACATCACCTTATAATAAGGTCACAACCAATATAGAAAATCTCTGCATTAAGCCATAGATATCTAGCACTTTCTCTAATCACTTTTATTTTCTTTCTAAATGTAAAATGTGGAGGGAATTTTCATGTTGATAAGTAATTGGCTATATCAGAATACCATGGAGTTATAACTAATATGGAAAATATATGCTCATTAGGAAATTTGGTGGAAACAACAACACTCTCACTAGATGTATGTAGTTGATATAGGAAGTCTGCCACTTTATTTTCCTTTCCACGCTTATCAACCATAGTAATGTTAAATTCATGCATCAACAACAATCACCTTGTCATTATGCCATTAGTAATAGGTTTATTCATTAAATATATTATGGTAGAATGGTCTGTGTGGATGAAGACATAATAACCTATGATCTAAGGTCGAAATTTATTCATAGCATGAACTACTTCAAACATTTCTTTTTCAATAATTGTGTAGTTCAATTCTACAGGGGTTAGGTTTTTGCTAATAAAATAAATAACATAGGTCATATGATTCTATTTTGACCAAAATATGCCCCTATTGTAGTATCGCATGCATTAGTAGACATATGAAACAACAAAGCCCAATTGGGTTCTCTTAAAATAAGTGTTTTCGGTAACTTTTGTTTGAGCTTCTCAAAATCGAATTGACAATTATCATTCCAATGAAATGGTACATATTTTGCAAGTAATTTGAATAAGGTTAATGCCATTTTGCTAAAATTCTCAACAAATTGTCGATAATAGCCTCAATATCTAAGAAAAATTCTTACATATTTTTGATTTGTCGGTGATGAGAAATTCAGAATGATTTGGATTTTGTTGGATCTACTTTTATTCCAAAAGAGGAAATATGATGAGCCTATACTATCCCTTCTATTAAAATCATGAAACACTTTTCATTGCTAAGAGATAAATTTGTTTCAATGCATCTCTTTAAAACCTTTTCTAATTTTTTTAAGCAATCATCAAAAGTATTCCCATACACAGTGAAATAATCCATACAAACTTCTACACATTCATGTATAAAATCAGAAAAACTGGCGAGAACTACTCCTTGAAAAATAGCTGGTGCATTAAATAATCGAAAAGGTAACACATTATAAGAATATGTAGCCAAATGACATGTAAAAGTAATTTTTTCATGGTATTCTAATGATATTTTGATTTGATTGTAGCCACTAAATCCATCTAGAAGGGAGAAAAACATTTTCTCACGTAGTGAATCTAAGACTTGGTCTATGAATGGTAATGGAAAATGGTATTTAAGAGATTCTTTGTTCAATTCCCTATAATCTACATGGACTCTCGGCTTCGCATTCTTCGTTGGAACTACTACTAAAGGAGAAACCCATTAGGTGTTTAAGATAGGGTAGATAAATCCTACCTGTAATATTTTTCACAATTATTCCTTAACTATCTCTTTTAACATTAGGTTCATTCTTCTTTGAGGTTTCCTTATGGGTTTAACAATATCATATGTGTAAATATGGTGAATATAGGTTTCAGGATGAATTCCTTGCATATCAGTGTAATCCCAAGAAAATGCCTTTGAATATTTCTTTAATAATGCAATTAATTGTTCTTATTGTGATGGTTGTAAATTGTTTCCAATGTTAAGACATTTTTTGAGGAGTGATTTCAATTGTTTTTATTTTGGAATGTATGATTGAATTAACAGGAAACATAATATCAGATGATGTTTGCAAAGAATTGATTGTGTAATTTTCCTGAAAATATTGTTCTAGAATTTGAGTTGCAAAATTATATTACGTAGCTCTTAATTGTTGAGATATTTAGTTTTGAAATGAAGAAATCTGTTAAATCCTCATTATCCTCTTCTCTAAAATCAAAATATTGATTAATACTTACGATAGATTGAATTTATTATGTTTTTTGTTCTATTTCACCATTCCATGATACCAAAGAAGCTGATTGAGTAGGATAAAGTGTTATATGTTTCCTTTCATTTCCATGTGAAATAATCATGTCTCTTGATCTAAAACCAATGAAGGCATCATCTGTGGATAACCAAGGTCTGCCAAGAATTAATGGGTTCCCTCCTAAATTTGAATTTGGTTGAAGAACTAAGAATTCTACCAGATACTCATAAGAATCCAAAGAGAATATGATATTTTCTAGCATACCTTCTCGATCTACTTTATATATCTCAGTTAGTTCCAAAATTGTAGTGGTTGGTCGAATATTTGGAAAATTAAGATATTTCAATGTTTCTACTATTTTCACATCAATAGAATCTCCCAAGTCATTTAAACTTTTAGAAACTGAACATTTGTTAATGCAAATTGTCACCATTGGAATTTTGGGATCAACATATTTTTCAGTTCTACTATTCGTTGACATGAGGCTAGCTAATTTGCCCATTAAATCAATTGTTGGTGGATCCGTTTTTCTTTTGTGAGTTTTCTTTATGCATAATTCCTTAATTGGTTTTGTATAAATTGGAATCTCTTTAATAGCTTGAAATAAAGTAATTTTCCCATAAACATTTTTCAATTCATCTAAGACATCAAATTCACGAAGAGAAATTAAAGGTTTTTTCTCAACTAACTTTCTAGAAAATGAAGTGTTTGAGTCCTTATTGTTTTACTCTTTTGAATTTCATTATCTTTCATTATATGCTCTATGTTGGATTTTTCAGGATTCCTCTTCTCCTTTGCTTATTCTTTTATGATGATAGGAGAGTCCATTTGTAGAACGTTTCCATACATAAAGTGAATATTTTGAATAGGAAAGATTGAATATGAAGTTCCTTCATGAGTATTATATATTTGTCTTTCTACTTTGTTACTCGGATTTGCCACTAGTTGGGATGGTAATTGAGTTGGTTTAGGTGGTGGTTGGTTAGATGGAAGTTGAAGCTGCTGAGGTTGGGTTAATGGTGGTGCACGTAATGATTGTTAAGGAAATGGATTTAGTTGTTGGGGTTGTTGGAATTATTGATATGGGATTGCATGATTTTCAGTAAAAAGTTCACAAACATGAATATTGTTTAAAGGACATTCCTTCAATGAATTCTTCTTTATACATTTAGAATAAAAATTGATAATACTTGATATTTTTCCTCTTGTCTCTTTCTTGCTTTTAGTATATAAACTTGTGTTCCTAATGTATCTAAGATATCAGTATTTAAGTGTTCAAACAAGTTTCCTAATTCAACTCTTTTTATGCTTCATGTTGTTAATTTGTTAGCTTTAGAAAGGGTAATGAAATAAATGAATGAATGAGATGAATGAAATAATCAAATAAATACATTATCAATACTTTAAAATGACAAAACAATTCATAAATAATGCATTTAAAATTAAATTTCTTACTGATTTTGCAATGACTTCCTGAATGGTTTTTGTAGTAGGAAGAGCCTCACTGTTCTTCTGTAGTTGTAGTATTCATATTGTATTGCTAAAGTAGCCCATAGGTCCCTTTGAAACTCTTTTGATTGTCTTCAAAATTAGATTGGAATTTTATGTCCTTGTTGATGTTATGCTTCAAAACAGGTCCCTCTTGTGATTGTATAGGTCCTTGTGATCATGAAATATGGTGCAAAATAGGTACCTCTTGTGATTGTATAGGTCCCTCTGATCATGAAATTTGGTGCAAATAGATGTAAGTACAAAAATTCAAAATTATTTACACCTTCCCCTATATTTAAGATTTGACTTGTCCTCAAGTCTGTAAGATGAATTCTTTTTATCCACTTGAAAATTTGACATTTGAAAAATTGAATTGAAATGAAGTAACTTTTTCTTTTGAATTTTTACGAGCCATTTAAAATTGGTTTTCTGCTCTGAATTCTGAGTTTATGTTGTTCTAGTTTCCTGGTTTTCACAACTAAAATCCCTGATATATATATATATATATATATATATATATATATATATATTATTTTTATTTATTTTTTCTATTTTTTTTAAAGGGAGGTTGAATAGATACATGACTATGTTTGCCCAGTATCTCAATCTCATTTTGCTATGAAATCTGTTGCAAGAAATTTCTTTATCTATAGGATTGTTATATAACTTTAGTGTATGTCCATTACCTAAAATGAATTTTTTGTTTTATCAAATTTTTTGATTATGAATGAACCATTATCATATATCTCTTAAATTTCATATGGACCAAGCAAGTGAGTTATGAACTTTGCTTGAAAGTCCTTGAATTTTGATTCAAAATATAATGTCGAGTCTCCTTCTTTAAATTTATTTTTCTTAATGAAATTATCATGCCATGTTTCCCTTTGTTTTTGAATGAGTAGAGTATGTTGCATTGCTTGTTGGCTCGTCTTATATAGCTGATTTAATTGAATCACCCTTTCTTTTTGTGCTTCATATAGGTTCATTCCAAAATCAGCTACCAATTTGTAAGTATGAATTTGAAATTCAATAGGATGTAAGACTTTCTTACCATATACCAACTCATAAGTAGTGAAACATGTTGTGTTCTTACAAGTGATTTTGTATGTCCATAGAGCTTCATGAAGTTTTTCCGACCAATCTTTTCCATGCATTCTCAATGTCTTGGTCATTGTTGCTCCTACGGTTCTATTGGTAGAGTCCACTTAGTCATTAACTCGTGGACGATAAGGTGTATATTTTTGATGTTTTATTTTGTATTTCTCTAAAATGTGTTGAACTAGTTTAGAGGTAGATTGTGTTCCTTGGTAAGTGACAATTTCTCTAGGTACTCCAAATCTAACAAAAAATTCCTCAAAGATAAAATTCATGACTCTCTATTCTATTTCTTTCGTCGGTGCTTTTTCTTCCACCCATTTTGTCACATAGTGAGTACATAAGAGGATATACTTTTACCATTTTACGCTAGATTGATAGCTCCAATGAAAAAGGTTCCCATTTTTAAATGGTTCTATGAGAACTTGTGGCTTCAGTGGCATTTCCTCAGATGGTGCTAGTCTACCCATCATTTGGAAATTGTTGCAACTTCTGACATATTTCATAGACTCCCTAGAAATGGTTGGCCAATAATACCTGAATTGAGTACTTTCTATGATGTCCTTTTATCTGCAAAATGTCTACCACAAGGTTCATCATGACGAGCCTCAAGAATTTATAATATTTCATCTCGCCTTACACATCACCTTATAATAAGGTCACAACCAATATAGAAAATCTCTGCATTAAGCCATATATATCTAGCGCTTTCTCTAATCACTTTTATTTTCTTTCTAAATGTAAAATGTGGAGGGAATTTTCATGTTGATAAGTAATTGGCTATATCAGAATACCATGGAGTTATAACTAATATGTAAAATATATTCTCATTAGGAAATTTGCTGGAAACAACAACACTCTCACTAGATGTATGTAGTTGATATAGGAAGTCTGCCACTTTATTTTCCTTTCCACGCTTATCAACCATAGTAATGTTAAATTCATGCATCAACAACAATCACCTTGTCATTATGCCATTAGTAATAGGTTTATTCATTAAATATATTATGGTAGAATGGTCTGTGTGGATGAAGACATAATAACCTATGATCTAAGGTCGAAATTTATTCATAGCATGAACTACTTCAAACATTTCTTTTTCAATAATTGTGTAGTTCAATTCTACAGGGGTTAGGTTTTTGCTAATAAAATAAATAACATAGGTCATATGATTCTATTTTGACCAAAATATGCCCCTATTGTAGTATCGCATGCATTAGTAGACATATGAAACAACAAAGCCCAATTGGGTCCTCTTAAAATAAGTGTTTTCGGTAACTTTTGTTTGAGCTTCTCAAAATCGACTTGACAATTATCATTCCAATGAAATGGTACATATTTTGCAAGTAATTTGAATAAGGGTAATGCCATTTTGCTAAAATTCTCAACAAATCGTCGATAATAGCCTCAATATCTAAGAAAACTTCTTACATATTTTTTATTTGTCGGTGATGAGAAATTCAGAATGATTTGGATTTTGTTGGATCTACTTTTATTCCAAAAGAGGAAATATGATGAGCCTATACTATCCCTTCTAATAAAATCATGAAACACTTTTCATTGCTAAGAGATAAATTTGTTTCAATGCATCTCTTTAAAACCTTTTCTAATTTTTTTAAGAAATCATCAAAAGTATTCCCATACATAGTGAAATAATCCATATAAACTTCTACACATTCATGTATAAAATCAGAAAAACTGGCGAGAACTACTCCTTGAAAAATAGCTGGTGCATTAAATAATCGAAAAGGTAACACATTATAAGAATATGTAGCCAAACGACATGTAAAGTAATTTTTCCATGGTATTCTAATGATATTTTGATTTGATTGTAGCCACTAAATCCATCTAGAAGGGAGAAAAACATTTTCTCACGTAGTGAATCTAAGACTTGGTCTATGAATGGTAATGGAAAATGGTATTTAAGAGTTTCTTTGTTCAATTCCCTATAATCTACATGGACTCTCGACTTCGCATTCTTCTTTGGAACTACTACTAAAGGAGAAACCCATTAGGTGTCTAAGATAGGGTAGATAAATCCTACCTGTAATATTTTTCGCAATTATTCCTTAACTATCTCTTTTA
Organism: Pinus tabuliformis; assembly: GCA_031772625.1. Taxonomy (NCBI): domain Eukaryota; kingdom Viridiplantae; phylum Streptophyta; class Pinopsida; order Pinales; family Pinaceae; genus Pinus; species Pinus tabuliformis. The sequence goes on from CM062817.1 coordinate 1,171,351,882, forward strand.
ACATTAGGTTCATTCTTCTTTGAGGTTTTCTTATGGGTTTAACAATATCATATGTGTAAATATGGTGAATACAGGTTTCAGGATGAATTCCTTGCATATCAGTGTAATCCCAAGAAAATGCCTTTGAATATTTCTTTAATAATGCAATTAATTGTTCTTATTGTGATGGTTGTAAATTGTTTCCAATGTTAAGACATTTTCTGAGGAGTGATTTCAATTGTTTTTATTTTGGAATGTATGATTGAATTAACAGGAAACATAATATCAGATGATGTTTGCAAAGAATTGATTGTGTAATTTTCCTGAAAATATTGTTCTAGAATTTGAGTTGCAAAATTATATTACGTAGCTCTTAATTGCTGAGATATTTAGTTTTGAAATGAAGAAATCTGTTAAATCCTCATTATCCTCTTCTCTAAAATCAAAATATTGATTAAGACTTACGATAGATTGAATTTATTATGTTTTTTGTTCTATTTCACCATTCCATGATACCAAAGAAGCTGATTGAGTAGGATAAAGTGTTATATGTTTCCTTTCATTTCCATGTGAAATAATCATGTCTCTTGATCTACAACCAATGAAGGCATCATCTGTGGATAACTAAGGTCTGCTAAGAATTAATGGGTTCCCTCCTAAATTTGAATTTGGTTGAAGAACTAAGAATTCTACCAGATACTCATAAGAATCCAAAGAGAATATGATATTTTCTAGCGTACCTTCTCGATCTACTTTATATTTCTCAGTTAGTTCCAAAATTGTAGTGGTTGGTCGAATATTTGGAAAATTAAGATATTTCAATGTTTCTACTATTTTCACATCAATAGAATCTCCCAGGTCATTTAAACTTTTAGAAACTGAACATTTGTTAATGCAAATTGTCACCATTGGAATTTTGGGATCAACATATTTTTCAGTTCTACTATTCGTTGACATGAGGCTAGCTAATTTGCCCATTAAATCAATTGTTGGTGGATCCGTTTTTCTTTTGTGAGTTTTCTTTATGCATAATTCCTTAATTGGTTTTGTATAAATTGGAATCTCTTTAATAGCTTGAAATAAAGTAATTTTCCCATAAACATTTTTCAATTCATCTAAGACATCAAATTCACGAAGAGAAATTAAAGGATTTTTCTCAACTAACCTTCTAGAAAATGAGGTGTTTGAGTCCTTATTGTTTTACTCTTTTGAATTTCATTATCTTTCATTATATGCTCTATGTTGGATTTTTCAGGATTCCTCTTCTCCTTTGATTATTCTTTTATCATGATAGGAGAGTCCATTTGTAGAACGTTTCCATACATAAAGTGAATATTTTGAATAGGAAAGATTGAATATGAAGTTCCGTCATGAGTATTATATATTTGTCTTTCTACTTTGTTACTCGGATTTGCCACTAGTTGGGATGGTAATTGAGTTGGTCTAGGTGGTGGTTGGTTAGATGGAAGTTGAAGCTGCTAAGGTTGGGTTAATGGTGGTGCACGTAATGATTGTTAAGGAAATGGATTTAGTTTTTGGGGTTGTTGGAATTATTGATATGGGATTGCATGATTTTCAGTGAAAAGTTCACAAACATGAATATTGTTTAAAGGACATTCCTTCAATGAATGCTTCTTTCTACATTTAGAATAAAAGGTGATAATACTTGATATTTTTCCTCTTGTCTCTTTCTTGCTTTTAGTATATAAACTTTTGTTCCTAATGTATCTAAGATATCAATATTTAAGTGTTCAAACAAGTTTCCTAATTCAACTCTTTTTATGCTTCATGTTGTTAATTTGGTAGCTTTAGAATTTGCATCTCATTTTCGAGTTTTAGCTCTACCTCTTGAGTATTTTTGACATAAATCTGCAATTTCTTCAAATGGTAAATATGAAATATCTCATTTTCCCATCACATTAAAAATATCAAGATACTCATCTCGTATGCCTTTTATAATGATTTTTCGAATAGTTTCATGGTTTAAATAATGATATCTAGATTTTTGTAAGTTATAGAGAGATATTCCTAGATATTCCTCTAAACTTTCGTCTTCTTGTTGAGACATCCTAAAAAAATCATGCTTTGAATCTCTAGGCTTATAGTATCCTTGATATGTCTCAAGGAAAATTTTCCTCATGTCTTCCCAACTCGTAATAGTATGTTCACCTAATCCCATGAACCATATTAATACAAAAGTTTTAAGGGTAGCACGGAAAAGATAAATCTTATGTTCATGATCACTATAACCATAGGTATGACATAGAATATCAAATTCAAATAAGAACTAGTCACGATCTTCACAAGAAATACCACAGAAATTTGGTATAACAAAAGGTGGAGTATTTTATTTTTTACCTCTTCACCCAAAATTTCTCTAGTGTCTAAGATTGGAAATCCAAAATCAACCTCTTCTCTTGCTTTCATTCTCTCTTCTTGTATCATCCTCGTCTTCTCTATTCTTCTCTTTTCCTTTCCCAACCTTTCTGTTGTCTTTCATATTGTAGTTGTTGTTCTGTAGCTAGTCCTAGAATATTGGCTCCTTGTCCTTCTTCTACCATTTCCTTTCTAGTTGTTTCAAATGTTTCATTAAAAAAGTGAGTTTGTACTTCTTCAACTTTCTATCGTTGTTCAAGGAAAGGTTGATCAATTGGTTGCTCTAGTTGTTGAGGGATAGGTTGAACAATTGGTTTTCTTGTTTCATTTTGTATTCCTATGGAAGATGTTTCTTCCTATGTTTGTTTTCTATTTTCTTTATAAGCCAACAAAGTTTTTCTTTCTGTAAGAGTTAACCTTTGCCCTCAACATTGATTTTCCTCTATCTCTTCCAAAGTTGGTTTTCTAATTGGTGTAGTTAGTTCAAATGTAGATGGTCCTTCTACCACCAATGGTTGAGTGGTTGGGGGGGTTTTCTTTGTATATCTACCCTTCTCATATCTTTGTCTAGGAATAAAGAAACATAACTCAATGATAAGCTAAAATTTGTTAATTTTTTTTTTCAAAAAATTTTAAATGAATTAAGTAAACTTTTACTCTATAAATGTGCTTCACCCCAAAAATGTAATTCTAATTTAAGGGTATAAATTGTATAATAATTTTATCATCAATCCTGACTTTGTAAACATAGAAGCACCGCAAAATCCATGGTTTAGATATTTTTTCTAAAAGATTAACACTTAACTAATCTTGAGATCTTAAGAATTATTGTCAAGTAAACTTCAATATCCCTTACAAGAGATAGATTCAAAAGACTCAAATCACAAAATGAATACCTTGAGACGATGAATTTATTTAATGAAATAATTAAATAACTAAATTGCAGCAATTCAATCATATTTAAGCAAAATGAACAATATTTGACAAGTCTAGTTTATTGAAAATGAAAAGCATATTAAACTCCCTTACATGAGTTCAACTCATGATATATCTCATCAAGAATGTCAATAACAACTTTTTTAGATAATACCAAAATAAATCACGAACCACTCAAAGAAATTACAACAAACTAAAAAGCATACCAAACAATGAGAAACTAGTGTACATGCTTGGCAATGGGGACCCTCCAAGCTTTGATTGCACACTTTAAGTGAATACAAGCTTAAAATAACTTGATAATGAGAGTGGAAATAATTCATTAAGCACAAAAGAAAGATAAAAAGCTCTCATATCAACTGTCTTTGCTAATTTGCAAATGTCTTCAAACTTATCATAGCATAATAGATGTGTTCCTCCTTCAAATGCCACTTATTTATACAAGAGCTTTGTAAAAATATATCTAAAAATATTCAAATGTATTTATGACAATATTAAATAAAAGCTATAGGTCAAATTCATCCCTCTTATTACTAAAATTTGGTAGAAATCCATTAAAGTAAAAATAACCAAATTTTATGCATAAAATAGGGATTTTTTTGCATGAATGGCCTAGTTTGACAAGTGTTGATGGAGCACCTCATTGAACCTTTTGAAGAGAAAAATAGGATTTTCCCATCCTTGTACACCCAGGATTACGGAGCAGCCTTTAGATTTCACCCAACTGTAGTGCACATATAAAAACCATGGAGCTATTAAAGGAAGTTGCAACATCTAGTAATTACAGCTAAAATTTTAATTTTAAAGCAAGACTTTATAAAATATTAAATCATTAAAAATAAACTAAATATTTACCTGGTTTGATATTTCAAATGTTATATAGATGGAAATGTAAGTGGAAAATGAAGGAAAAATGGCTTAGCTGGCTACAAACACCAAAAAGTGATGCACAGCAGCAAGACAAAGTTATAACATTTCATTTACAACCATTAAATATGCATTTTTACCATATAGTATATCGCTAATGTTTTCTTTAGATCTATTTATATAAAAGGGTTTCGGTTTTCCACCATTTCCCATTAGTCCTAAAAAGCTTCATAACCTTTGTGCTGTTGATGGCATACCTTGTTGTTGAATTACAATGATCTCATCATAGTTTCACTAAACAACGTATCCACATATATTAAATCATTCATATTCATCTTATTTGAAACCCTCAATGTGTACCTATTATCGCTTAATTCTCGTCCTTGTAAAATTTTCATATTATATGGTCGAAGAATAAGTTGCTTGAGTCATGTGAGATAACATTTTATTTGGCACCACATGTAGCACATACTCGACATATTATTTCTATTGCCACATCGCAGTGGCCATGTAATTTCTATTGACACCTAGCTTGGGCATACTGGCTATTTCAACGGCTGAGTTCAATTGTATCTATCATAAGGGGCCTTGTCTGAAGGTTTAATCAAAACCCTATGGTTTGGTTGACTTCACATTTTTTATTTCATTTTTTATTTTAGTTGCAATGTATATGCCTTAACCCTTTTGTATATCTATTTGGATTACAGCGTGGAGACAAATTTAGGATTTTCCATGGGAATTTGGCCTCAACTTAATAAGTTCTTGAATTTACACCAACCATTATTCAGGTCGTTTGGTATTTAGCACTAATCTTTATAACTTTATTTTCAATTTTTCATTCTCGTTTGGTTTCGACAACAAAGCCGAACTAAGTTAAGTAGTTCACAAGCGTTTTTAATGGAATTAGGGTCTCATTATTGATTTTCATGAAATCTAAGCTCTTTATTGTGGCAAAGGCTCTAAGATTTGGAATAGGGTTTCATTTTTACAAATGTAGCTGCAAAGGTAATTTCCTTATCCTTTACGTTATTAATCTTATGATTTCCTCGATTTATAACTTGTGCTAAGATTCTCGCAAACCCTTTGTTGTATTTTACGTTATGGATATTAATATCTTGGGCTCTCTAGAATATATATTTTTGGCAGAGTTTTGGTAATTATCTTCCCTAAACACTCACTTAATGTGTTCAGTTGATTGATTTATTGAGTATGGATAAGGGCTTTTATATACCGAGCTCATTGGTCGCGACTATTATGTACTCAGTAGTTATTTGAGGGATAACTTGGGGATTCTATTTTCATTGTTATTTATTATTTCTCTTAATATTTATGTCTATTATCGTTCCACGCGTTAGACCACCATTCCTTACTATTATGTACTCAGTGGTTATTTGAGGGATAACTTGGGGGATTCTATTTTCATTGTTATTTATTATTTCTCTTAATATTTATGTCTATTATCGTTCCACGCGTTAGACCACCATTCCTTAAATTTCATAATGGTGACAAAAAAATTAAGGTTTTTTCTTAGCGTTTTAACTAACCCCAATGCCCTCCATCTTATTCTTATTTATGACTTGTTTTTCTTTAAAAATTTGTGTCCTTTACTGCTTACCTTTTGGATCTAGGGCATGTATTTACTATTAATAGTTAATTTGTTTGGGTTTTCCTCATGCTTGCATTTCAATTTTTTCTCCGTTCCACTCTCAATGGTTCTAACCTAAATCATTGCAGGTGTTCCATATATGAGTTCCCATACTAATGGATAAAGATTGTTTTTTTTGAAAGTAATATATCAGCTTATTTTTTACTTGGATTTTTGCACAGGTTAGCTTCCTTCAAAAATTTCCCCTTTGTTTACCCAACATATTGAATGGAAACTATGGATTTTCTTATTCAAAATCTTATTTAAGGTTACTTTTAGTTATTTCAAATTGAATGTTTTCTACCCTGGGAGATTGTGTGTGACTATACGCAACGAGGGTTTGAACACCATTCAACGGTGGTCGGGTTTATTATTATTATTTAAACTATCATTCGAGGGCCTGACTATATCGAAATCGTTTACTAAAGTTTCCAACTTTAATACAATTACTCTTACTTGATATATTTAGTGCAAATTGAATTTGTCTATGATATTCTATGTATGAATTTTTTTATTGCCTCATGGAGAACTAGTTATTTTCCTTTGTGATACTCCTTTCCACCCACAATAGTTAATATAATTCATTAATTTTCATGCCTTTTTTTTCTTCTTAAGCCATAAGAAGCATGTGTGGTGGTTTTATTCTTTGGAAAAAGAATTTGTTTATTTGTACACAACAATGTCTAGTTACATTTATTCAAGTATTATATAATGGATTAATATCCCAACATCAAATTTTATTTTTTGCCTTCTATTTTGTATATATTTATGTTTTTTTTGGGTTATCCTTGCACTTTTCTGGTATATATTTGGCTGAATATAATATTTAAATTAACAATATATTTATAATGTACTTAAGTTTGTGTTTTCTTAACTTAATTGAGTATTAAACTTATTAACTCCATCCTAGGAACTCAATTCTGAAAATAATGTAATAATAAGTTAATATCATTCCTATAATTTTTCTTTCAAAATATTTAAGGGAGCAAGATTATTGGAATTGATAATACACACCATTGTAAGCCTCTTCAATATAGTTTTACTAGCTATACACACAAACTCAATTGTATAATTAGTGTGAGCCTAAGAAAAAATAATTCTTTTATTTATTTTTATAGAAAGTAACTTCAACATATATATCTCTACATTCGTCCTCATTTTCATATATTAATTGATGTTTCCAGATCTATTCCATGCCTTCTAGGATCGATGAAAATATAAAAACATAAATTTAAATAATAAAAGAATTTATCTCCGTAGCTATCTCATATCTCTACATGAAAAAATTTTCTCGAATTTTTTTTTAAAGAGTCCCATATATCTCTCCCTTTTCCGTTTCAGTTTGAAAATTTTTTTTTCTCTGTAAATACTAACTTCTATTAACTGAAAGGCAAAATATTTTTACATATGATCGAGGCGTCACAACAGAACAGCCCCATTATAGACATGAGGTGGGGAAACCAGTTACAAAGTGCAGGAGACCAGAAATCAGACAAAGAGAGAGACATGCTTTGCCGTGAAGGAGAACTGAACCAACACAGAGATACAAAAGATTTTGCAACCCAGTATATAAAGAGTCATCAAATTCCACGTGGGAGCCAAAAAACGATAGGACATTTTGCATAGAAACCTGACCATAAACCTGAAACCGTGATACAAAAAGGAATAGTCCCAAGTGGCATTACTTCTCCTCTGCTAGTGCATTGTTCTTCTTCTCAGCCCGATCAGTGTCTCCAGTCTTCAGACCTTCAATTCTGCTTAAATCACTATCAGTGATAGCTATGGTGTGCTCCGCCTCGCCCTGAGTTCAGTCCTCGGCTGCAAGTCCTGTTTCTTCGATTGGAGGAGGATTTTTAAGAAAAGCCTCCTGCTCATTTATCTCTTTTTCCCAATTCTTCATGCCATCTTTGCCGGAGGAGTTCTCACTACCTTGAGAGGGGACAAGGGCGATGCAGGCTAAGGGGGAGACAAGGTTTTCCTCTTCCGAGAGTATAAGGGTAATGTGGGTGGTGACCAGGGGTCTGTGCAGATTGCTCTGAAATTTGAAGTGCGTTGTTTGAAAAGCACTTTTCGGAATGGGTTTCCTGCCAGAGCCAACAGAAGGTCCAGCATCATGGACAGGGGAGGGATTGAACGAATCTGGCGTTGTTTCCATGGCAAAACCAACTGGAGGTTGCATACGGGTGTCATGACGTCCCTGAGAGGGTTGCCGCTTGCCTGAATGCACCATGATGACAGTATGAAGGTGGGACTCAAAAGGGTTATGAGTGGGATGACTACCAGGACGGGGTTGGGTAAGGCAGCAGGGTTGCTCGCTAGATCTAGCGACCGATAACACATTATAACAGGACCGCTATGAGAATTGCAGACAATAACAAAGAGCGAGAATCAAGAAAAGGGCGAGATTACCTTTGAGAAGGATGGCTTTGAGCCCGCAGCGATGCACCAGATTTAAACCAGCACCCACAACTCCTGCAAACCCAGTTCTATCACCGCGCGACAGAGCCCAAAGCTTGATGAATGAGTCTTGGATCAGCATGATTATAACCAGAGGCATAATGCATCGATCAACACATATCTTAATTTTAAAACCACCACGCGAGCTCGCATTAATATCCATTCCTTGCTCACATGAGGTTATGTCCCGGGAGGCCACGCTGCTCTGCAGCTGGCAGTATTGGGCATTAAACTCATGCATGGAAAACTGTGAGACCCGTAATGACACTCGAATCCGGGAGGTTTCAATTTGAAATTACCAAAACAATTAAAGAATATTCTCTATGAATATCTATTGTATGCGAACTCTATGCCAATTCCATTAATAATTATGGCAAAATATATAATTCATATCTACGCATGCACTATGTCCTTTACAGGTAGATTCCTTATGTACTTACAATACCTTCTTATTCATTTCCTCTTTAATTTGACGGTAACACGTATAACTATAAAACATGCATGCAAGTAGAATTCGACTTTTCTTTCAAGGTCAAAATATATAATCATATAAGGGACAGCCACACTTCAACCATGTCTCGCATTCATTAAAATACCTTTTCCTAGTAATTCTATAACATGTGATAATTTCTTATCCAATTTAAATCTATCCGATAAATATCCTTTTTGAGATTAAATAAATTATTAAATACACTCCAAAGAGAATATAATAAATTGTTAACCATAAAAAAAGTTGTGGGAATATTCACGAACAAAGCACCTTCATCCAATTTTGAACAATCTCCACTAGTTCCTCAATCTAAGACCTTTTCCTCAAAAATCAACAACCACTCGACTTTGGTTCTTTTGTGGTTTATTTTATGGATTTTGTCTCACCAAATTTTTAGTAGTGTTTTTTTGAGTAGTTCTTTTTGTTTTAGTTTTTTTAAAAATAGTATAATTTTTTAATTTGAAGCTTATATTTTTCTCCATTAGTGCTTTAGTCGAGGGTCTTATTTTTTCTCTTATTATTTTAATATTTTTAATTATTTTTCTCCTAGGTATTTTGAAGAGACTTTAAGGGAAAGTCTAACATATTGATTTAACCACTAAACAAATTTTCATAAAGGCACAAAAAGTCTTCTAAAACTCTATTTCTCTTTTATATTTCCAAACAATTTATTTATTAGCTCAAATAATAATAAAATATTTACATTTCACATAAGTAGAATTATAACTTCCCTAGCCATCCAATCAAATAATAATTCAAAGTCTAAAAAGACAAGAAAAACATAGGGATCTTACATTCAAATATAATATTTGTAAATTGGATCCCTTCACTTTGTAATGTTTACTTTTCTTTGCAATGTGTAGATGGCACTCCCTCACCATTTGAGAAATGGATTATCAACAAAGATATTCCAAGTGGACTACTTTTTATAGTAACTTGTACTACTATTGTTCTTTAACTCATCTCTTAAAAGAATAATAACTTAATCACTAACAATCAAAAGGTTCATAGTGATAATAGTTAAAAGTTTTTTTTGGGAAGATGAGGATAATAGTGAGCTATTCTATTTTTTTGTGGTGGGGTAGTGTAAAGTAAATGAATGGTAAATACTAATAAGCATTAATTTATAATTAACATCAAAATACTTACTATATGATACAAATGCTTCTCAAATTAAAAAAAATATCATAAAGTATAATTAAATTCTAAAGATATATAAATTTAGAAATGTATGGACCAATATTCTTAATCATAGGCATTTACCTCATTTTACCATGGAAATTTATGATTTAGAAAAGGTACATAACTACTATGGAGATAAATATACAAATAAGAATTAATATATAATTAACTTCAAAATACTTACTATATGATATAAATCTTTTTGAAATTAAAAAAAAATATCATAAAATATAACTAAATTCTAAACATATATAAATTTAGAAATCTATGGAACAATATTCTTAATCATGGGCATTTACCTCATTTTACCATGGAAATTCATGATTTGTAAAAAATACATTACTAATTTGAAAATAAATATATATCTTTGATTTGTCTATACTACTATGAAGATAATGTAATATTTGGTAAAGATTACATGTTTACCATTCACCTAATTATTATTGATAATTAAATTAAAAGTCTTGAATCTAAAAAACATTCACCTAACTACATAAATATAAAACATGTATAGATTAAGGGCTCTCACTAAATTATTATTTAAAACTAATTGATTAATTTAGATGATTGAGGGATGAAAATATAATTGTGTAATAAAAATAGATAATAAATGAAGTTCTAGAAGCATTCAGTAAAACAATATGATAAATAAAATAATAGTAATAATTAATTATTACCTTTTCATCTTGCATATATCATAATTATAAATTATGGAGATACATTATTTATTTTGTAAACCTTTATTATTATATTCATTTACACTATAACGTACGTTGTTAGTCTCGACCTTATGCTCTCAAATAATAGTAGTGGATTGATTATAGTAGTGGATTGATTGTTGACATCATATTAATATGTCATTTGAGTGACAAGATATTGCCTTCACCAAAGTTCTAATAGGTAAAATCATATATTTTCTTTAATCCAAATGTTATTGTGGATCATGTTGTATCTCCTATTCGTAACCCTAGGTTGAAGAGATACTAGTTTGTAGCACATTTTGACGAGTGCTTTTAAGATATGCTTTAATTATTCACTTACACTCAATAAATAACTAGATTAGAAGTTATAATTGGTTCATGATTTTCTTTACTAAGAGAAATACTAATGTGGGTGCAAAGTAATACTTATAGAATCATTAATTTCTAATAGCAACCACCAACATTACATGAGCATGCAACCTTATCATTCATTTGTAGTATATTAGAGAGAGGAATTAATAAGGAAAGAAAACCAATGCACATGGGTTAAATTAAGAATCGAGTGCATCAAAGTTACACCGGAGGTTGATGATAAAAACATTCAAATGATGTGCTAAGATATATGGAGTGCATTTTAAGGATAACAATTCTTATCCGTCATAGGCATCTTAGATCAACATTAGACATAGATGAATCCATGAATTCATGAAAACAAATACGTAAGTTTTTGTTACATGTAATGTGAGAAGGATAGTGAGGGTATATAGAACAAATACAACAAAGAGTACATACTACACATTCATATGAGCGAGAATCGCCAAAAACTTACATTAATATTCAACACAACATCCATTTCATTTACAATTTACAGAGCTTCCCTCTTGAAAACCAAATTGAGAACCCTTGGTTTTGCATCATAAATAATTTTCTACATGCCATCATGAAGAGAAACCCTTACAAAATATTCTTTCTTGATCTCGAAGTGAATCATCATAACAAAAATGTTAGTGTGGTTTAGTGGCACAACTGTACTAGCGAGATCCTAACTAATTAGCATTGAGTCTCTAAAACTAGAGTATTTACATAAACCATAAAAATCAAAGTGTCGTGATCGAAAAAATCAGCAGTATCTTTAATCATGATAGATCGGTTCACGAAGCAGTGTCATTGGGTTGATGGTCTCGAACGCTTGAGGATTGATGAATTGTTCGCATCTTTACCACAACATTTGAGTTGGTAGAGAAACATGAAAGAATTGGTATTGTGAAAGTTTGAGATTTTTGAGCCCTGTATAATTCAACATAGTGTGGAACAAGGTATTAACCAATCGTAATAGCTGAGAATCCCTTCTGAGATAATTAACAATAATTTTACCCTTCAAGTTCGAAGTATGATGACATGAATCAACCTTTCCCTTGGCCTCACCTAACCTTTGACTTCATTGTTCCCACTCGATGAGAACTCCCACAAAATAACAATAGTTAGGCATCCCTGCTTTCAGTCTCTCCTCAAACTCAAAGTTGAAGGTAGCCACATCCTTCAACACCATGTCTAGGAATTCTTCATATTTGGCTCTTGCCTGCACCTTCTGAACTACTTTGGAGATCTCCATGAAAGGAGACACCCTATCGAGCACATCTATAGCCCTCAACTCACTCAGTGACTTCTCATTTACAAACTGGATGAATTTATTGGAAATTTGGCAATTCTTTTGAGATACTTGCTTAGAAGCTTGGATCAAGAACTTATAGTCCTTGATCACAATCTTCTCCTCATCCATAGAAGTTATGTGCTCCTAGTTGTTTTTCATCTCCACTGTTATTTCATCCTAGACTAGTTTCTTATCTTGTAGGAGAGGCATATTTCCTTTCAGTTCACCTTTAAGCTCAGAGATCTCTTGATTGGATTACTACATGTTCTTATTGATGCGATCTGCAGTAGCCTTGGAAGTCTCAAACTGCTTTTCATTTTGTTCTAGGGCTCGCTATGTCATATCTAAGTACTTCTGCACCTTCTTGATCTCCCCTTCTAAGATCTAGAGCTGATTGAGGGTCTTTGTAATTTTTTTTGTGGGATTCTAAGGGTTCTCATGCTCCAAGACTGCATAAATGCGAGTGTCTATTCTTAGCTAAATTTTTTCTACCTATTCCTTAAGAGCCACCAAATCATTTCTCTTGTCTATCAACTCTTTTTCCAAGATCTCTTTCTCTTCATCCATGTGTGCAAGTTCCCTGGACTACACATATTCGTTGGCTAGCATCTTCAGCTTGTTTCTTAACTCCTAAAAATTTGCTTGTGAGCTTTGAAGAAGGGCCTCAAATGCAGCATTATCCTATGGATTCACCCCCAGTTTCATAATAAACTCCTTGAATTTCTCATTTTTCATATGTAGAGATTTGGAGTTAGGTCTTTCCTATTTTAATCTTGCTGCAACCTTCTCTAATAGCTTCTTAGCCTTTCTTATGCTCAATTAATTTCAATTAATATTAATTTAAAACATGTCTCCCACATGCGCGTGGAAGTTGACCTTATCCAATAGAGGGACACTTTGAAAGTCTAAAGAAACATCGAGGCCCTTGAAATGGGAGCTCGATGATAGTGACTATGCTAATGGGGATGAAACAAGAATTTAATTTGATTTCTCTCTAAGTCCATAATATCCAAAAGTCTCAACTGGTATGATACTGAATGGGATGCCATTTGATGTTACATCTCCTTCCTTATTTTCTTATTCCTTTCTTCAATGGTCATTATAGTAGGCCAAATAAACGTAGTTGTAGTTGCACTTTCTTGTGAACTCAGAATGTCTACCTCTGAGGATGACGAGGCAGGAGTTTGCAGTAGGTCCTCCAAATTCACCTCGAATCCTACTTGGTATGGTTGTGTCTCTACCAACACACTCTTGATTTCTTCTTGATCTATCTCTTGGGTCTTGGTCTTTTTTTTGGTGTGTACGTATTCCATTTCTACATCCCCTCTCTCATCAATGGTCCTTTTGTATGCTTTTTTCTTTGTTTTTCAAGTCTCGATCTCCATCTTTATGTTAACAGGCCATGAATCAATGTTAACTTTCCATTCAAGCTCACGCCTACATTCGTGTTATTAAGTTGAAGCCTTTATTCTATCCCTTTTATTTTCAATGACACCATGAGCATTATAATGCCAAACATGTCCCACATATAAATTACTTTGTTTCAGTAATTCCGCAGGTGCCACAAAGGCCTGTCTGGATTTAACAATAAAAGGCCCTATATGCTTAACCCACTTGAAGATATATCCCTTTTTTATAGGGAAAAGGTGGACTTGCTCCACATTAAGACATTGTTTGATGAACTAAACGTCGAATATCCTCATAGGGATGAATACAAGAAAGTAATAAGGAGGAAGCTCACACCCATAGACCATAATCTCCGTGTAATCCTCAAACTGGCACCATTCTACCACCATGGTGGCCTTACTCACTTGAAGTATTTATTTTTCCTGCGGGAGGATTCTTGGAGGGGAAACATTATGAATAAATTTACAAGCAATGGCCATGTAGGAGGATATGAATTAGGAATAGTCATCATTATCAAGTCTCCTCCTAACAGTGACATTCGAGCAAAAAATCGAATTCCTCTCTTTGTTTAGGGCCATTAGACTAAGACCCAAGCACTCAATCTCATCCACATGAGTGTACAAAAATAGATAGAACAACAAGAAATAATACGTGAAGTATGTGGCGGTAGGAAAATGTCTTAGTCAAAATTTTATGGACTCGACCAAGTAAGAAGGTATGTCAAATGGACGGCCTCGTTGCATAATCTCCCTTAGAAACCCTATGGAATATTTATTGTCCATATTTCCATTATCTCCCAAAATAGATGAGAAATTATAGATAGAATAGGCTGCACAGACTCAAAAAAAGATATTTTTTGGGAAACTATCAGCATTAGGTAAGAAATGCAAGCTAGGGGCTAGGACCATTTTTAGAAAGTATTATCGTTCAGAAACTGGAAGGGTAGTATAATTATAAACCACAGTGGTTTCTATGAATTTCTGTGGTTCACGGGAGCTTGGGTAAATTATAGTTTTTTGGATCAACATTGGGGTCACCTCTATGATTTTGGCTCTAGTGGAGGAAAGAAAACAATTATTTTTTTCTATGTATGTAGTAGTTAACGAGGAAATGAACTCAAGGAAATGATGCATAGGAGGGTCGATTGAATAAAAGGACCCTAAGTCAACTACACAGAGCGAGTCATCTGCTCTGATTTTGTTGCCATAAATGTTGAATCGGATGTCTGACAAGTGGTAAGAACAAAAGGGGTCTGAAATTTGTGCCTCTGTCCCAACGAGCAGTTCAACATTATACAAGGGTTTTTCTTTTGAGGCTTTTAAGATCTTAGAGGATGCCTTCTTCATTTTAAACAAATATTGAAATATTTCACAGGTGGAGGGGACCAACAAGTTACCTCATTGGCGTAGTGACAACTGAAAACACCGTTGGATGGGAGTTTTGGATACGCTTGGTGTTCAAACAATGTTGTAGAATGGATGACCGATTGGATGCGTTTGCACTAGAAAAGGAAAACAAAATTCAAAAATTTGGAGAGGGAATGTTCTTTATAAGAAAATAGGGGTAACAGCCATTTAACGATTGATGAAATCATAGGGGGGACACATGGCGGAGGATGATTGGGTGATGAAGGTGATAGGTGGATGGGTGTTATGAAACCCGCTCAAGAAAAGATAGAAAAGATAGATCAACACCTTAGAATTCAGCCTCCTCGAGGGGGCAACCTCCTTTACATTACATAAATGAACAATTCTTGGATGATTCAAATGAGAAAACCTCCTTTCTATATATAGGAGTCTAAGGTGTCACAATATAATCCAGCCGACCTAACAATAATAATATAAAGCCACAAAAATAACAATAGAGGGGTTCTATGGGGCACAGAAATAACAATAAGGGGGTAATAGGGGCACAACAATATAAATAAGGGGTATAACTATAATAGTAATGGGGTAATCACTAGTATTATAGGGACCCAACATGCCCCTCTCCTTCAAAAAAGTGTTGTCCTCAACGCTTGAGTAATTCTGGATACTTCTGCATAAAATTCTCATCCTCCCATGTGGAATCTTCAGCAGATAAGTTCTTCCACTTGATAAGATACTCTGAAATTGATCGATTTCGTAGTTGTCGAGTTCTTGTTTCTGTGACTGCTTCAGGTTCCAATATAATTTTTCCTTCCTCGTCAAGTTCTGGAAATATTGTTTGAATTGGGAGCTTGTCACCTATAACCTTCTTTAAACATGAAACATGGAAAACTGGGTGCAATCGAGAAGCTGCAGGAAGCTCCAATTTGTATGCCATAGTACCAATCTTTTGCAACACCTTGTACGGACCATAATACTTTGGTGATAATTTATTATCCTTCTTAGCTTGCTTTAGGGACATTTGCTTATATGGTTGTAGCCGTAGGAATACCCAATCACCTACATCAAAACTTCTTTCACTGCGATGTTGATCTGCCTGTTGTTTCATTCTATTTTGTGCCAACACGAGGTTATCCTTTAAGAGTTGGAGGACTTGTTGTTGATGTTCGATGTGATGTTCCACTGCCTGAACCTTAGAATTTTCTCTTAAATATGATGTGATGGATGGTGGTTGATACCCATAAAGTGCCATAAATGGGGTCATTTTTGTTGCTGTATGGAAGGAAGTGTTATACCACCATTCAGCCAGAGGCAACCATTTGACCCATTGTGTCTGTTTATCAGATACAAAGCAACGAAGATATCCTTCCAAACATTTGTTTACTATCTCAGTTTGCCCATCAGATTGAGGATGATAAGATGAGCTATGAGCTAACTGAGTACCAAGACAAGAAAATAATTCTGTCCAAAAATTTCCAGTGAAAATGGGATCTCTGTCACTTACAATAATCTTTGGGTTTCCATGTAGCTTTTGAACTGTTTCCATAAATGCAGTAGAAACTGTACTGGCTTTAAATGGATGTGATAATGCACAAAAGTGTGCATACTTGGTAAGTCTGTCAACTACCACCATGATGACACTCTTTCCCTCAGACTTGGGTAAACCTGTGATAAAATCCATTGAAACCTCCTCCCAACGTTGGCTTGGAATGGATAAAGGTTGTAATAGACCCGGTGTCTTAATTGTTTCAACTTTATTTTGTTGGCAAACCAAACATTCCGCCACAAACTTTTGAATATCTGATTTAAGGCCATCCCAAAAAAATTCCTTCTTAACCCTGTGGTAAGTTTTTAAAAATCCTGAGTGCCCTCCTAAGGGAGAAGTGTGCAATTCCATAAGAATCTTTTGTTTTAGCTGGGAATTCTTACAGAGGTATAAGCGATCTTTGTACCATAACGAATCATTTTTCCAGCTAAATGTATCAGAAGTACTGGAATCTTGTTGTAGCTTTCGAATAAGTGCCCACACTTCTTCGTCATTCTTCCATTCCTCCCTTGCTTCGTTTATCCAATCTGGTTGGATAATAGAAATGGCACACAACAATGCTTCCACATCCTCATCCTTTCTTGAGAGTGCATCTGCCACCACATTTTGCTTCCCTTTTTTGTAGATGATTTCAAAGTCATAACCCAACATCTTTGTGACCCACTTTTGTTGCTCTTCAGAGGATAATCTTTGTTCTAAAAAGTATTTAAGGCTATCATGATCCGTTTTTACCTTGAAGTGTCTTCCCATTAGGTAGGGTCGCCATTTCTTAAGTGCATGGAGTATTGCCAACATTTCCTTCTCATAAATAGCTTTGCTTAAAAACTTTCCCTTGATTGGACGACTTTCAAAAGCAATGGGTCTTTCATCTTGCATTAGAACAACACCAATTCCATTTCCTGAAGCATCACATTCCACAATAAAGGTTTTTGTGAAGTCCGGTGTAGCTAAGACCGGTGCTTGGCACATTGCCTCTTTAAGATGTTCAAAGGCCTTTGTTGCTTCCGAAGTCCATGAAAATGAATCTTTCTTCAATAATGTTGTTAGAGGTGCTGCTATTCTCCCATAATTCTTAACAAACTTGCGATAATACCCTGTCAACCCAAGAAATCCTCGCAGATGCTTTATGGATGTGGGGATTTTCCATTCCTTAATGGCTTTAATTTTGCTAGGGTCTACCTTAACTCCTTCATGAGATACAATATGACCCAAATATTCCACCTCCTGGACTCCAAAGAAACATTTGGATCTTTTTGCATATAATTGTTTCTCCTCCAATAGTTGTAGCACCCTGTCAACATGTTCAACATGATCCTTCCAAGACTTGTTGTAGATTAGTATATCATCAAAAAATACTAACACAAATTTTCTAAGGAATGGTTTGAAAATTGAATTCATCAAACCTTGAAATGTTGAAGGTGCATTGGTAAGGCCAAAAGGCATGACCAAAAATTCATAATGACCCTCATGAGTTCTAAATGCCGTTTTCGGAATGTCTTCAATCTTCATTCTGATTTGATGATATCCCGAACGAAGATCCAACTTGGTGAAGTAAATTGATCCATGCAATTCATCCAGTAATTCATCAATGACAGGAATGGGGAACTTATCTTTAATAGTGAGCTTGTTGAGCTCCCTATAATCCGGACACATGCGCCATGATCCATCCTTCTTGTGCACCAATACTACTGGAGCTGAGAAAGAACTTTGACTCGGTTGAATTATACCAGCCTCTAGCATTTCTGCAACCATACGTTCAATTTCACTTTTTTGGACATAGGGATATCTGTACGGCCTGATGTTTGGAGGAACACTTCCTGGAATCAGATGAATAGCATGATCATGATCACGCATAGGTGGGAGACCTTTGGGAGTCTCAAATACCTTGGAATGATTGTCCAGGACTTTTTGGAGATCTGGAGAAATAGATGATTCCAATGTGGAAACATCTAGCGAACATAATTGTGCAATTACACCTCTTTGCTCCTTTTTTAGAAGCTTTGTCATGCCATTAGAGCTGATTATCTTTCCTGGTTTCCCTGCAATACCCCTTAATTCAACTTCCTTTCCTTCGACAGAAAATTTCATGAAAAGTTCTTGAAAATTAAAAGCTATTGTACCCAAGGATTGTAGCCATTGGACTCCTAGTACAACATCAGCACCTCCCATTGGAATGGAAAGCATTGGGCTAGTCAATACATATTCTCCCATGGATAGCTTGATATTATGGCACTTTCCAGAGAAATTTATTGTTCCTCCATTTGCAATCATCACTTGACACTCTGGTGCTGGATATAGGAAGCAATTCAATTCTTTTGCTACCCTACAATGAATAAAATTGTGGGTGCTTCCTGAATCAATCAACACTATTACCTTTTTCTTCTTGATTTGTCCTTCTATCTTGATGGTTTGAGGAGTGGTAATTCCTGCCAATGCATTACAAGATATGGTCGGATTTATTTGTTCTTCATCTAGGCTTTGTTCCTGGAATATATCCTCTTCTTTTGACCTTTCTTGCTCCTTTTCTTCTTCCTCTTCACAATCTATGTAGAATAATTTCTTCTCAGCACACTTATGACCTTTTGTGTATTTGCTATCACAATTGTAACAAAGCCCTTTTGCTCTTTTTTCTTCCAATTGTTGTGGTGTCAACCTTGTAGGTTGTGGAAGACTAGGGGCAACAACACTTCCGTCTTTATAGTTGTGAGTGGTATGCTTCCTAGTTGCCATAATTTTGCTTTCCATTTTTCTTGCTAACCTGAATGCCTTCTCTAATGAATCAGGTTCCCAAAGGCGAACATCATGTTGGATATTATCCTTTAAAGACCCTATGAACACATCAATCCTATGCTCCTCTGGAATATCTTTTACCCTTATGTTCAATTTTTGGAACTCCTCAATGTGCTCCATTATTGAACCCTTTTGTTTGAGACTTATCAATTGGCTAAAAAAAGTGTTGCTTTTTGTATCCTCATAATGTGCTATCAATTCTTCCGTAAAAATTGCCCAAGTGATAAATTTTTTACGAGAACAAAGCCATTGATACCATACAAACTGATTTGGTTCCAAATATACAGTTGCCATACGTACCTTTTGTGTGTTTTGCACATTATTGAGATCGAAGAATTGCTCCATCTGTAATATCCATGTGGCGGGATCCTTGCCATCAAACTTCCTCATATCGATTTTTGGAATATGGTGATTCTTCGATCCAACATTAGCGTCTATGGAATCATGATTAACATTTCTTTTGTTCTCATCATGAGTTTCCTTTACTACCTTTTCACCATTAGTAAGTATTTCTTGTAGAAAATTTGTCAAATCTGTCTTCAAATTTGCCATGCCTGTCTTCAAATTTGTGTTCAAATCTATCTTCAAATTGTCCATCTTAGCTTCCACGCCATTTATCTTAGCTTCCACGCCATTTATCTTAGCATTTGTTAACTTTTGTAAGCATGACATTTGTTGCACTTGTTCTTGTAATTTTGATATATCATGTAGCATTTCTTCCTCTTCTTCATGAGTCATGCTAGAGATTTCAGGTTCCTTACTAGGTGTTTGCATTTTCTTTCCTCGGGGCATCAGTTACCGATAATAATGCTCTACTATGCCCTTTGAATTCCTTCAAAATAAATTTTCAAACCAAGCTTAAGCAAAAATTTAAAAAAATCTACACACCTTTTTTCACTTTGTAGGAGCTCGATATTGCCTCTGATGTATCTCTGTGCTTTCCAATCATCTAGTTCTGAGTTTGTGACCTGTAGTAGCTCTCTGTGTCCTCTTTCCAATGCCACCAGTCTAATCCAAATTGGATTCTCCAAGAAAGCGTTATGCACAATCTCCCAAGATGACCTGATTATAGACCTTTCCAGAAGATCGAAGTTGTATGAAGCGCCACATGTACATTTTTCAATATTTGGTTCTGAAAGTGATATACAGGAAACTACAGTCTGTCCTCTTTCTATGCCTTCTTACGAAATTTCAATCTGATTCCCAGAGAGAAGGTTATGACAATTTTCCCTTGGTCATCTATTTTGAATGTAATTCAGGAGTCTACAAAAAGACCAACTTCCTCAGATCATATCTCCGAAAATATCACGTTAAAAGCTCTGAAATTAGGACCCAAGGTTCAACGCGATTTCTTCTCAAATGGGTTTTTTTTACGACTTCTGAAACGTCATAGAAAAAAAGTTATAGCGAAAATTCCACAATGACCTGTTTGGAGCAGCGAAACCCTAGAATCCAAAGCTCTCATACCAAATGCTATGAAACCCGCTCAATAAAAGATAGAAAAGATAGATCAACGCCTTAGAATTCAGACTCTTCGAGGGGACAACCTCCTTTACATTACATAAATGAACAATTCTTGGATGATTCAAATGACAAAACCTCCTTTCTATATATAGGAGTCTAAGGAGTCACAATATAATCGAGTCGACCTAACAATAATAATATAAAGCCACAAAAATAACAATAGAGGGGTTCTATGGGGCACAGAAATAACAATAAGGGGGTAATAGGGGCACAACAATATAAATAAGGGGTATAAATATAATAGTAATGGGGTAATCACTAGTATTATAGGGACCCAACAATAGGAGTGGGGGATGAGGAAATTATCATTTTACCTTTACTTTCATCACTCTCTTCAAAAATGATCTTGGCAGAACTGTGAGGTGGTAGGTGGAATAATGGTAGGCGGGATCCTATGGTTAATCCTCTCAATGAATATGGGCCATTGTATCGACGTGCTTGCTCATTTGACTATACAACTCAGAGGAGTAGATTTGGTTTATCATCCATGCAAATCACCCCCCACCCCCACTTCCTCCCCCCTGCCCTACCCCCTGGAAATGTTTGCGAGGACTAGTCGGGAAGATATGGGTGAATATACATCGTGCGATATGCTCAACCTTTAACCAAAAAGGCGCGTCTATGCTAATTTTGTTGTTTACCCTATTGCACTCACTTGGTGGAGTATTCCATGGATGAGGACTTTGGTATTAGAGCTCCTCATTGTGGTACTAGGGCCTAAAATTTATCTCATCACCAATTTAACTATTTTTTAAGCCATATGCCTTGAATGCAACCCTTTAGCACCCCTACAAAAGGAAATCATGAAGGTAAAAAACATTAGCTCTAACTAGGGACTATGTATTGCATGCAGTGCACTGTGACCCTACAAATTAGTGTCTCATTCCTTGGGAATGGAATCATTTTATTCAATCCTTTATAGAACAAAACACTAATGATAAGAACCAAAAATGTTTCTGGTATTCACAATGGATCATCGATATTTACAGTGGGTCAGGATGAGCTTCTTGAATGGTGGAGATAGAGCTTGAGAAATTGCCCATTCACAAGCAGTCCAAGCATTTCACCATCTAAACTTTCCAGCAAGAAAGTATTGTTCCCTTTTTCCTCAGCAATATTGAATGGTCCAAACCACAGAGGGTTACGCTTGCCATGTTTTCCTTTATGTTCTCTTCTAACATCAAACCTATATACTAAATCTCCTAGCTACATTGGTCTGTCCTTTTCTTTTCTATCAAAAACAAACTTCATCCTCTCCTGACAATTAAGAAAATTCTAGTTTACATGTTCCCTATTTTCTTGAACCTCTCTTGAATGAAGTGTTTTTCTGCTGCATCTTTGTATGTATGATTATTTTTGTAAGCTTCTGTGTTCCTGTTTAAGTTTGGATCACTCTACCAATTAATTTATCCTTATGGTCAATGAATTCGGCTCCTCCTCAACATCTTGTAGGATCTTAGCTACTGGTATTTCTAGTTGTATAGGGAAAATTGCATCTTTCCCATAAACTAATTCAAAAGGAGATCTCCAAGTAGACCTCTTGGTGGTGACTCTATTTTCCATAGGGGAAACTTCCACTGAGAATCTAAGTTCTTTTGATTTTTAGCTATTTTCTTCTTCAATATCCTTACTAAGGTTTTGTTAGAGGATTTAGCCAATCCATTTCCTTATGTGTAATAGGTAGTGGAATTTCTTACTATAATGTTGTACCTTTTGCAAAAATCAATAAATTTGGCTGACATTAACGCTTGAGCATTGTCAGTCACAATTTTCTTTGGACATTCGAACCTGGAAAGGATGTTTTCCTTGATAAACTTGATGTTTGTTGCATGAGTTGCAGTTCTATTTGGGGTATCTTCCACCCACTTAGTGAAATAATCAGTGGATGTGAGTATACATTTGTGCTAGCTACTGGGAGGTGGATGTATTTCTCCAATGAAGTCTAACCCCCATTTCCTAAAAGATTCCTCTACAAAAACAAACATTAAGGGAAGGATAGCCAACCTCTATTTTTCTACAAACATTTGACATTTCTGGTAGACCCAGAAATAATCATGCACCTCACCAAACAACTTAGGCCAATAACAGTCTTCTTTTAGAATTTTATTGGTTGCATCTCTACAACTATAATTTCCTCCATAGTTGTAATTATGGAACACATTAATCACTTTATGGATCTCTTCTTCAATGAGGCATAAGGGAAAATCCCCATCTGGTATTTCCAATATAGTTCGTCACTTAAGATCACAAATTTTTGGACTTGTAGCCTCAAATACTTGTATTTAACTTTATCAAAATTGATTTGACCCCTTAGAGAAAGTAAATAGTGAACAATATGTTTATACTAGTGGGATACAATGTATTTCATCTAGACTTTTTTAGTTGTTCTCTCAATTCTTTTTTGTTCCTCTACTTTTCCATTTTCTCCATCCTTTCATGTCCGTAACTTTATGCCCAAAGATTGGAAATTTGCATAAGACATAATTTTAGCTAACCCCTTCCCTTTGATCAACTTAGTAAGTTTGATATCCATGTCATATTTTGATATTTTGTCAATCCACTTTCCTCGTTTTTCCTAACTATCACCATGCACAAGAATATCTTTCATAGTCGTTGTAGGAGCATAAGTTGTTATATTTGATTTTCGGACATAGATTTTGAAAGATTTTTGGGATTTTATTAAGGCATAGGCCCATTTCACCAAGATATTGTATTTTAGCTCAACATCTCATAATTTTTTTTTGAATAACGTGATTGGTTGTTCATGCACTTCCTCATTTTTTGGCAACAAGACAACAACCAACGTGTGGAGAAAAGAAAATGAAAAGATGAAAAATGGTTTTTGATAATCTAGGCGGACTAGTACTAGGGCCTCTAAAAAAGCCTTTTTTATTTTCGAGAATGATTCTTGAGCTTCTACAGTCCACTTTACCTCCCTATCCATCTTCAACATCTTTCTGATTTCTTTGACTATTTCAACATAATTGGGTATAAACCTTTTTAAGAATTTGATTCTACCGAAGAAGACGTAGATTTATTTCTTATTTCTTGGTGATGGAATGTTATTGATGGTTTCCACCCTTTTCGGATCAATATTTAGTCCTTCCTTTGCCACAATGTGGCCGAGTATTTTTCCTTCCCTTAGAGAAAACTAGAATTGGTTGGGGTTTAAAGACAGACCATACCTTCTGCATTTCTCGAAAGTGGGCTCTAAGTGTTTAATGTTCTCTTCATCTATCTTTTAGAAAGCAATGATGCCATCTAGGTAGATTACTACAAATTTTCCATGTCTCCAACAATTGCTATATTCATAGCTCTTTGAAAAGTGGCTATTGCGTTTATGAGGCCGAAGGGAATTCTGGCATACATAAATGTTCCACAAGGTGTTGTGAAAGCGGTTTTATTTTGATATTCTAGATGCACAATGACTTGGTTATATCCAGAGAACCCATACATCATGGACATCCGAGAAGACCTTAGCACCTTCTACAGAATGTAGTCCATCATAGGTAAAGGGCAATTTCCTTTTAGTGAGACCTTGTATGTATTCCTCAAGTAAACACATAAACTTATTTCTCCATTCTTCTTCCTCACATGGGATAAATTGGCTATCCAATCTAAATGCCTCAAAGGTACAATAATTTTTGCATGGATAAACTTCCTCACCTCTTTCTCAATTGATGGAAGTAAGAGGGTTAATTTATGTGGTCTTTTTTTTATATGGTTTCACCCCACTCTTCGAAGGAATTTTGTGTTAAATGATAGTAGCTACAAACATTTTCAACTCATAATATGACCAAGCAAGCACATCCACATATTTCTTAAAAATAAGAAAACACATTTTCTTGTATTCTTTAGGAACTCCATTAACCAACTTATTTCTGTGGGGTCCTTTTATGTACCAATTTTATAGGTTTCCACCTGCTCTTCAAGCTCTTGTTTAGTTGGCTTGGCAGCCACATCATTTGAGTTATACAACCTTTCCAATGGGACCAAACCCCTAGGAATGGTGTTATCCTTAAGTTGTAAACTATTTTGTCTAACAATACTTTCTCCCCAACTAAATTGTTGTTCATCTATCACTTTCTCATCCTCTTGTTCAATTACTCAGTTCGAAAAATCTCCAATAACCTCCGTGAAGTGTTTTATTTGTTCCTCATCTTCAAACACTTGTTAATACTTGACATTGTCTAGTATTGAAGGTCTGTACCTGACTTTGACTTCATATGTGAGCAAGGGGTTTTTACGAGGCCTAATGTTAATACTAGTTGTAGTGATGGAGTCAACCATCCAATTTCTATCTCTAGGAAAGAATTGGATATTAAAGGCTAAGAAAAAATTCTCAATGACATGGCATACCTCATTTTTGTAAGCCATCAATAATGGATTCTTAGATTTGCATTGATTTTTTATTTTCTTCACCACCAGCTATGAATCTCCAAACATTGACAAGTACCCAATGTTGAGATTTCTTGAAGCTTGCATCCCTAACAACAAAGCTTCATATTCAACAAGATTATTGTTAGCTTCAAACTCTAGCTTGAAGGAGAAATGAATGAGGTTGCCTTCTCATGACACCAACAACACACCTTCCCAATTTCCTTCCCTCGAATAAGCACCCTGAACGTATAACGTCGATTCTTTATTACAGTCTAGTGATTATTTATTTAGCTGGATAGAACATTACACCTGTGTTTCATCCAATATTTGATCATTTTACTCTAACAACAAACAAGAGATCCTTTTCTTTACCATACACTCGAGCATTATTTGAATAATGATCTATTGTAATTATCTTTACAAACCTTGATTCTCTATACCATCAACGTTCCTCTCCACCAAACATAGTAATGGTATCGTATGTGAAATCCAGTTTGACATATCCCCCCATTTTCAATCGCCATGACCTAGAAAGAAGCATATCGAACCTTGTTGGGATGTCAGTAACTACAATATTCATTACAACACTTTTTACAGACATCTGAGCCAAATTGACCACAATGTGTTTAATCATACATGTACATTTTACTATCTTAGAATCAAACGAGTATAGGTATTTATATGGTTTTGTTATTTCCAACCCCAATTGTTCCATGATAGACAAGTGCATCAAATTATGAGAATGTCTTAAGTCAAGCATCTAATTATGCAATAGGAGCTCATGAATTACCAAGGTAACATAGAAAGGGGCAGTATAAGAGTATTCTCCTGAACATGAGGTCCAAATACAACCATGTTCCTTTCCTCTTAGATGTTTAGGATATCTTGTAGAAGAGCTATAGTGGGCACACATGGGAACTAAGATACTTGAGCTTTATAATTATGTTTTTTTTTAAATTCTGTCAAGGAAACAAACATTTTTACCTTATCCAAATATTTTTGAAGATTAAAGGCAGAGGGGTTCCTACCATCTATTGCAACTTCAATGGGTTCTTTATCTTTACCATATATTGTCTTGGTTTTGGGGAGGGAATTTCTTTACTTTGGGGACATCAAGATTATGATAAATAAGATCTCAGGACTCCTTCTTTTTTTGTGGGACTTGGTCATGAATATTCTTTCCTTTCCCTATTTACTTAGCTGGATTTGACTGAGGAGGCTCTTCATTTTGATATTACATTCTACAACTTTTCCTAGAAGACTTGATGTCATATTTTCTACATAACTAGGCATGCATGAAGTTGGTAAAGTGTCAAAAAATAGTTGTAAATGTCACTATCATCTAGCGGGGAATCCTAGTCATCCCCTTCTTCCTCGTGTGCTTCTATTTGATGTTACTCATCAGAAAGAGAAGAGAAATGGTTTTCTTGAACCTCTATGGTTTCTTCAACATATTCCTCTAGAGCATCTTCCAATGACAAAGGTGGCTAAATATGATCTTGTATTTCCTTTGTCTCCCTTGGCAAGAGCTGCAAAGGTGGTCTTCTATATTAATGGCTGAAATTCCCGTTTGGAGATGGTTTAATTTGTCGAGGAGGGATTTTGTTTTCCAATTCCAGTTTTACAAACTTGTTAGATAAATTTATTATCAACTTATTCATCTCCTCAAGCTTATATTCTTGTGTTTCCTTCCCATGTCTCAAAGAGTTTTCTTCCTCTTTTAGCCTCCTCCTATCACCATAATCCATTTTCCATTTCCATTTCCTAGTGAAGGTGAAATTTTCTTCAACTTCTAAATCATCTATTTGAATCTTGTCTAGTGTACTAGACTTTCTTTCTCTAAGAGTGAACGCAAATTTATGTTCAAAATCCACAACAAAAACCAATCTAACAACAACCTATGGAGGTTTAATTTCAGTTAGAAGGCTATTGTATAATTTTTTAAACCTTTTTATGAATTCTAAAACATCTTCATTATGTTCTTTTATTATTTCATTGGATTCAGTGAGGATGTACCCATGGTCACTTTTCTCTCCCTACTTTTGCATAAAATAATTCTCCATCTCCTCTCAGGTAGTGATTGAAGCATTTGGGAAGGATTTGAACCATTTCTTGGACTCCCATTCTATTTATTGTACAAAGAGTCTTAAAACCACATCGAGGTGTTCTACATTCATACTTTTTGCAAACTCACACAAGGTTTCTTCTCCAATGAATATTCGAAAGATGTTAAGATAATCTTATTGCATGCCATTTAGGGGCTTTGGAAAGTCTAGTGGAGCATATTTATTTAGGATAAAGCCAAGGACACCCATGTTGTCCAAGGGAGGTGGTAGTAAGTTTAACACAAGGCTTTGATGAGGATATTTCTAAATGGCAACTAGTTGGAGTTGGATTGGAAAATTGTTGATGCTCTATGTTGGACTATTTATGAGAATATCTAGAACCTCCTTAAGGTTCTGGGAATGTATGAAATGTGAAGGGAGGTGAACTGACATAAGCTTCTTTAATTTTGAGTCTTGAGGGAAATGGGAAAAACAGTGCCCAACGTTCCTTAGGATATTCCAAAACTTTGGAGGAAGACTTAGAGTAATTTATCGCAACTGTTTTTAGAGCTAGAGGGTTATACTTCTGGAAAAGAGGTCAGAGGAAGTCGAGTGAGAGAAATTATTTCTTTCTAGACTCTTATATATTATCCTTTCAGGGTCAAACATGGGAGGAGTTTTGTATTGTGAAGTATTAGAGTGACTGTGTGGCCTTTTGAAAGCCAAGATGCTCAAAATGAGAGTCAAATAATGGATTCGCCAAGGTCAGAGATCTTCAACCCAAACCTCTTTCTGCTCGCCTTACCAAAAGGAATGAAAATGTCATACAGAGAGAAAATATTTTGATTCATCCTAGACAATGGTGCCAAATGATGTTGTAGCTGCTAGAGGCAGCCTACGGGTTTAAGAGAGATGAGTTCCTAGGACATCTTGATGAGTGCTTATAAGATATGATAGAATTCTTCACTTACACTCAATATTTAACTAAATTTTAAGTGAGAATTGGTTCGAAATATTCTTTAAAAGTGAAATACTAATTTAGGTGCAGAGTAATACTCATAGAAGCATTGATGTCTAACCTGAGCGATCAAAATTACATGAGAATGTAGCTTTATCATTCATTTATGGTACACCGGAGAGAGGAATCAAGAAATGAAAACCAGTGCACAAGGATTAAATTAAGAATCTAGTGCATCGAAGTTCAACATGAGATGGAAGAGAAAAATATTCAAATGATGTGTTAAGATACATGGAGCACATTTTAAAGATAATAATTCTTATTAGTCATAGGCATCTTAGATCAGCATTAGACATAGATGAATCCATGAATTTGTAAAAACATATCCATCAGTTGTTATTACATGTAACCTGAGAAGAAGAGTGAGGGTATATGGAAAAAACACAAGAGATAATACATACTACACATTCATATCAGCCAGAATCAACAAAACCTTTAATTAATATTCAACATGGCATGCATTTGATTTATAGTTTGGAGATCTTCCCTCTTGAAAAAAAAATAGAACCCTTGGTTCTCCATCATATTTTATTTTTTAAATGGTGTCATGGAGAGAACCCCATACAAAATATTCTTTCTTGATCTAGAATTGAATCGTCATAACAAAAATATCAACATGGCTTAGTGGCACAATTGTACTAGGTGGATCCTAACTAACTAGCATTGAGTTTCTGAAAATAGAATATTTACATAAAACATAAAATATCAAAGTGTAATGATTGGCACAATCAACAATATATTTAATCGTGATAGCAAGGTTCAAGAGGCAGCGTCGCTGGGTCGATGATCTGGAGCACTCGAGGATTGATGAATTATTCGCATATTTTCCACAACAGTGGTGTTGATAGATGAGTGTGAAGTAATCATTGATATGAAATCTTGATATTTGTAAGGCCCGTATACTTCCACCTAGGTCGGAACAAGGTATTCACCAATCCCAAAAACTGAAAATTCCTTCTTATATAATTAACCACAGTTTTACCTTTCACTGTGGAAGTCTTCTCATGAGACAAATCCACCTTTCTCTTGGTCTCAACTAACATATGATTGTATTGTTCCCATAGAATCAAAACTCTCACGAAATCCCAATAGTTAGGCACCCTTGCTCTAACTCTCTCCTCAAACTTAGAGTTGAAGGTAGCCACTTCATTCAGCTCCATGTCTAGGGATTCCTAATCTTTTGCTATGGCCTCCTCGTTCTAAACTACTTTAAAGATCTCCATGATAACGGTCACCCTATCCACAACATCTATAGCCCTCAACTCACTAAGTGGATTCACATTTACAAAATGGACTCATTTCTTGGAAATATGGGAATTATTTTCATGTTCTTCCTTATCAGTTAGGATAAATAACTCATAATATTTTCCTCATCCATCAAATTTATGTGCTCCCAATTGTTTTTCATCTCCTCTATTATTTCATCCCAGAATATTTGCTTAGCTCGCTAGAGGGACATGTTTCCTTATAGTTTACCTTTGAGCTCAGAGGTCTCCTATTTAGATGCCTGTAGGTTCTTACTGATCAAACATGCATTAGTCCTACTAGTCTCAAGTTGCTATTCTTTTTGTGCCAAGGCTCTCTAGGTCATGTCTATGTCCTTATGCAACTCCTTGAGCAACCCTTCTGAGAGATGGCACTCGATGAGGGACTTTGTAGGTTGTTTTGTGGGATTTTGAGGGTTCTGAGGCATTATAACTACACAAATGTCAATGTCTATTCTCATATGAAGTTCTAATACATGTTTCTTAAGAGCCACCACCTTATTATTTTCATTTATCAACTCTTTTTCGAGGACCTCTTTCTCTTCCTCCACCTGTTCAAGTTCCTTAGATTGCATAGGTTCGTTGGCTAGACTCTTCAACTTGTGTCTTAACTCTTGAACCTCCTCTTGTGAGCTTTGAAGAAGGGCCTCAAATGCAGCTTTATCCTATGGATTGACTACTAGTTTCACAATTGTAATAGCCCAGAAATAGAAACATGTAATTAATTAGATTAATCATGTGATTCATAATCAACATGCAATTTATTAACTAATTAAAATATGAGTGAAGGGAGAGACAACTTACTTGTGGAACACTAGTTGAACAGTAGTTGAATTTTTCTACCTGCAACAATGTCTTGGAGATGAATCTCCACCCAACCATAGGCTTAGTTGAACAAAATCTTGCTACAACTAGCCACCCCCAAGCCCTTAATCAACGTACTACTTCCAGGGTATTCTTTGTCTCAGAACACTATTCTGCCAAGAGAATGGATGGTGGAATCATGGAATGATGGAATGCCCCTCGTCTTCCTCCCCATATATTAAATAGAGCAAACATTGGAAGGGAAACCACATGCACACACTCCATGTGTCAACATGCAACTTTACTGCTTTCTTGTTTTATTCTTTTGCTTTTACTTTTTGATAGCTTTACTCACTTTTATTGCCTTCTTGTTTTATTTATTATTTATATTTATTTAGAGCATGTAGTTAAATTATTTTATTTTTATTTATTATTTATTTGCTATTATTATTCTTTTATTTATTATTTATGATTTATTTAATATTATATTACATTACTTATTATTACTTATTATTTTTATTATTTATTATTTTTATTATTTATTATTTATTATTTATTATTGAGGGACATTACATGGGAGAGTTGTCCCCAAGACTTTGTTGCAGGTAGCAAAATTCAACTAGCATTCCATAGGTAAGTTGTCTCTCTCTTCACTCATATTTTAATTAGTTAATAAATTGCATGTTGACTATGAATCGCATGATTAATCTAATTAATTACATGTTTTTATTTCTGGGTTGTTACATATGGTAACAGAGCAGGTTCAAACTCTTGACACCTTTGGGAATTAAACATTAATGCAAGAACCAATAAGATCTATTGTTATTGTTCTAGATATGCTTGAAAATCGTTGTTAAATTTTTGACTTTAATGTTGCCTTTCTAAATTTGTTTTGAAAACTATTGTTAAGCCAAAATCTATATCGGATCCCAGAACCAAATCTCTCTAGACTTCATATACTGCGAATCAGATCAATTGTCATTTTAATTAATTCTGGTGGCCATTGTTGGATGGGTCCTGAGATTTGACACATGTATTATTCTTCTATGATCCAATCAAATCTCCAAAATGAATTTTTTTTCTTATAAGAAATCTCTGCATTATGGGTTTTATGGCTAAACATAAATTAAGGGAGAGTATTTTTCTTCAAGTTATTAGGAACTTAGTATTACACCCCATAACCCAAATATATTAGAGCTTGAGTATTACTCATCGAGATTTCTGAGTATGACCCATGCTCACTCAAATGGCAACAAATTGCATTGTTATTACTTCCCCTGTCTAACCATAGGCCTCGGCTTGACCTGCAGTTATCCCCTGATTACAAGAGATAGCATTTGCATGAGGATGGTTGGAAAAAAAAGAAGAAGAGATTGTCATATACTTTATGCTCAATTTCCATCATGATACAGTTGTTAAATCTAGGGCAGGTTCATATGCTTGCAATTTTTGTGAAATTTTCCCCAGGGATTCAGTTCAGATAATGGAAGGGTCAGGATGACTATGTTTTCCTCATTTTGCAAGCAAGTACATGAATGATTCCATTATATGGAAACAATCCAATAATTGAAGGTCACATTGAATTAATTTTTATATTAATACAGTCCATACATGTAGCTTTTTCTTGAAATCCATATAATTGGACACATGCATGATGCAATCATTCTGGAGATCAACAGATATTTAAACCCAGTGGCGTTGATTTAGTTTATTTTTAGATGGAAGTCATTAGATATTTAACCCTAGCGCCGTTGATTTAGTTTATTTTTATATTATTACAAGTAACACCTATATTTTTGGCTTCAAATTGATAATTGGACATAGCCAGCCAGTCTTCAAACCGTTTAGAAAAAAGAAAAAAAACAGAAAAATTTATTTTGTTTTAAT
This sequence comes from Pinus tabuliformis, assembly GCA_031772625.1. Taxonomy (NCBI): domain Eukaryota; kingdom Viridiplantae; phylum Streptophyta; class Pinopsida; order Pinales; family Pinaceae; genus Pinus; species Pinus tabuliformis. Next base: position 1,171,384,199 of record CM062817.1, read on the forward strand.
TTTTTGAAAATTAACAGTTTTTTTTATTATTAATTAAATTTAAAAGTGCATGATGTGAGATTTTTGATATCAATACTGGTTCTTCCTTATCCTCTATTAATTTAAGGTGTTCCTCCTACAACATGTCAAGTTTTCTCCCTGAAATGGAAAGTGATGAGCCCATATCATCAGATGTTTTGGTACCTTTAATACATGGGAATCCACTAACGTAGTTGTGAATGTGGTTTAAAAGATCATTTAATCTATTTTCTAAGTGGATTTGACTAGGTATGTCATTGTTCCAAAATCAGCTTAAGACAACAGCAAACACAATTCATATATGAGCATGTGAGTCTCATTTATCGTGCTGGTCCTAAATGTAAGCAACACAACTTATTGTTATATGTTGGACGAATTTGTGCACATATTGAGTTCAAAGGCCTAATATCTTCACATATTTGCTAGCAAATTTTGAACGTGTTTTTTGTGGATTCCCTCTGATATGTTATGAGTTGATTATGATTTCCAATTTTGGATCTTTGATACCTTTGCTACCATAATAATTTTGGATTTGTAAGATTTGTTCTCTGCTACTAGTTTTCTTGTTTGTGTATGACATTTTAAAGAGAAAATGTAGATACTTCATCATGGATTCTCGGAAACATGATTCCTCGAATCGGGAGATCGATGAAGAGTCACATTTAGTGTATAGTTGATAATCAAGATCCACCTCTTGCAGTTTCCTATTCAATTGCTTTGCCCGTGTGAAATTTTGGTTTTTATCTCTCAGTGAGAAAATAAGCCTTCACCTTTGCCAATCTAGAGGAGATTTAGTGAGCAATTCGTGTGACAAGAGTTGAACTTGTGACTTGTGAAATCCATCCTGAAGCAGTGACTGCATTTATGGACATTGTTTGGCCATCTCATCCTAAGCGCACAACCATTGTTTTCTCTAAATGTGATTGCTGCTCATCAAATATTTCCATGTAACTTGGCCCAATTCCTTAACATCATATGAAATCTAATTAGGTGTGGTTATATTGTGTCTGTTAGATGTGATTGATTTGAACAGAGAATAAATTACCAAAAGGAAATTATTATGCTAAGATTGTAGCCAATATTGGTTGAGAACTTACCAATTGTAGGGATCAATCCTGAGATGTTGTTCCTCTTCATAATATGTAATTCTTCTCTGTAAATCCAAACATTTAAGGGACTTTCCATTTGCCTTAGTTTCGAACTGTGACAATGATTCTGTCTAAGAACATCAATGCATAAGGGTTAATTGGGCCATTTGTTCGAACTCTGGAAAATGATTCTAAACTTTTGCGTATGTTATCACATTGGGCCTATGGCTTTATCAACCTTTATTCGAATTACGTTAGAGCAGTATGGATAACCCCTTTTACATCATAATTCTGACCAGGGTTTCCATTAACATCTAGGGCTTCTTGGTCTGTAAGGATAATGATAGTCTGTCCCAATTTTGGTTGTAGATCATGATCGCAGATGTGGATACCAGTGTTTGAAACAAAGATCGATTTTTCCTTTGGGTTTATAATATCTTCTTCAATCACTATGCTATTATCTTCATCATATTTTCCCTTTGATTACTCTTCAATAGGAACGTTGAGTCCTTCATGCCAAACTTTTTCATCTAAAACGTCCCTAAGGATTGAAATATATGACCAGATGTTGTACAGGGTTACTGAGCTTTCATCATTTTCTAGAATTACAATAGTTTGCTACATAGAGTCATTTCCATGACTAACGCTGGAAATTCTCTCCTCTGGTTTCCTCTCGAAACCCAGGCGTACAAGGATACTCTTCAAAGCTTGAATATAAAACTGGCAACTAATTGTTTAAATCTGAGCTAGAAATGATTTTTTTTTCTTCATTACAGCAACTCAAAACTATGTCATCTTTCCTGTTCCCATCCATCCCGAAAGAAACATCAAACCATAGTATTTTGTCTTCAAAAATACAGTACCAAAAAGTTCTTCTAGACTAAAGTAGAATTTTCAGCAACATTATCATAGTTGGCCTATTCTTCAAAATCTAGAAAAATATTTTCCTCATAAGGATTGCAAAACGTTTCTACTTTTATACAATATAATGATAGTACATAATCTCATCTCAATTATAATAGCTAACGATTATGAAACTTAATACAATTTAAGAGAAATAAATAAATTGGGAAATGAAATTTGCATTTAGCATTCTGAAATGAAAATGGAGAAATATTAAGAATTATCCTTATACATTTAAATGTATATGTATAGTATAAAGGTTTTTATTAAAAAGTTTGAAGTATAACTGAATTCAAAATATCATTTTGAAAATATCCATTTTTATAATGATTTACAATGAAAGTGACATTGGTTATTATTGTATTTTCTTAAATTCCACATATTTCAGCGTTGAAATAAAAATATACAATATACAAATAATCAATATTATAGAAGTCACAATAAATTTTATATGGAGATAGAATTTATATGGATATTTTCAAAATCAATTTAAACATGAAGGATGATTATGGATTAGGAAAAATAAAATTTGTGAAATGTTATAGTTGTGTGTTTAGTATTTGTATGTAAATTGTATAATCTATTAGAGTAATAGAAGTTATTAATGAATTTATATAAGCGACATTTCAATATATTAAAATGGAATTTATATATGAAAATGGAAAATTATAGATCATGAAATAGTAATGGGTAATAACCTATCTACTCTTTTCCTCTTTTATTTTGGTGATTAATTGTAAGAAAATATTCATGGTATAATTATTTTGAAATATTGACCATTTTTTAATTTTATTTTTATTAGAATGTTTTTCCCCTTTTTCCTTGTAGTCATGTTTTAACATAGAATTATGTTGGATATTAGGTTGCCTTTGAAATTAATGTGAATCTTCACTTAGTGAAGATTATTTTTCATGTAAAATTTTGTGTATGTTTACAGTTATTGTTGCATCTCCTTTTCCATGCATTAATCAAAAGTGGAATCAAATCTTTTGATATCTTTTTATATTTCATAAACTATAGCCTGAAGGAAATTTTGTGGTTAGGTAAAGAAGGTATAACAAGTAATTCATAACATTAAGAAATCTTATATGAGGATGACACCTCTTTATATGCTCCTTGCAGCACATCTATTTTCGCAAAGATGATAATAAAATTATGGTAGTATTGATGAGTCCACAAAGAAATCCATATGCATCTTATCTGCTTGATAATGTAAAATTAAAAGCTAGGAATGAACTTGTAAAAGAGACCATTAAATATGAAGTGGCATACATGCAAAACTAGTTTAGTTAATATGTAAATTAAATAGACAATAGTGGTATAATTTCAGGGAACTAATAAATATAAATAGAAAAAAAACCTATTATTAGAACAAGATGATGGAAAAATATATAAATAGACAACAACCTTAAGAAATGGAAGAGACTTTAACGATCAACTAACGAAGTTGAATAATAAAAAAGGTCATTGTCAAAGGCCCTGAAGGGTATGATAAAATTGAATTAAAGAAGTGAATCCATAATAAAATTCATCAATTTGAGGAAGATAAGTTATGTGATTGGAGAAATAGTAACAATATTTCCAAGTATAACAATTTTATACATTTAAGAGAGAGGAGGAAAATAAACTAGTATGACTCAAGGTGAGAAAACAAGGCCAATTTAATAATATTCTATCTTTGAAGCTAGTAGACACGGAGTGGATTGGTCAACATGATTGGTAAGGGTCAAAGTGATGGCCTATAAATTTAGAAGTGTCATTGTAGGAAGTTCTAAGCACTTGTAATCGTTGGGAAATGACAAATGATAAACTAGGAAAATCTTCCAAGGATAATAATTGTTTAACTTTTTGAAAAGAAATACATGATGTAGACTAATGAGAAAACATTGAGCATGAAGTGTAGGAAGAAATATTGTTGGAAATATGGTTGGAAATTCTATAATGAGACTTTGAGAAGGATTACATATAAATTGGCAAAAGAAGTGAGATTCAACTAATAAATGGTGCAATTGAATAAATTTCACTCACAAGTGGATTGATGATATATTGTTACCTCATACAAAACAACTTACTAGTGTGCGTCATTAGTATTGAAAGACGTTATTGCCAAAATACATTGGGCATACCAAATCATTCATGGATGATAATGATGGTAGTGGTTCCAATCATTTAAAAGTCCAAACTGAATATTTTATGACTGAAAATTAAAGTGGAAGAATCCCTATTCCAACTTAAACATGGGTGAATCTACGATAATAGAGATCAAGTGGAAGCTTGATGAGATAAGAAAATATTTTTAGGATGAACAATAAAAATTATGCAACTGATGAATAAATCACAAGGGGGCAACAAGCCCTCATGCAGGTACATTAAGCATAACATAAGAATTAAATAAGGATGACCTCTTGTATGTGTGCCATTTAGATAAGAAAAATATGTATAGTGAGCATGGAATTTTAACTTGATATTGATGATTTAAATGATTATACAAACAGTAACATCTTAGCAATAAATTTCATTTGGGAAGGAAGAATAAGTGATGAGAGATTAAGACTCTAGTTGGTGAGGCTCATTTGAAATTTAACGATGTACTTAGATGAGTATACCTATGGTGTAAATAGTCAACTCCTAATATAAATAACATGAAAAGACTATCTAAAAGTAATTGGTATCTTGATGGAAACATGACACTAATAACACTAACGAGATAACATAGATCCTAGATGGATGTTGAATAATCTTAGTTCATAGTTGGTGTTCAATGTTTGTACAAGTAAATGAAATTGACGAATCATGATAAAAATGCTTATAGAATATTATTCTATATTTGATAAGTATTGAGATGTTTCTCAGATTAATGATGTTTCATGGTATGATGGTATGAGGGTGATCATGTACATGTGGTTCATATTTATATATTTGTTACAATAGTGATGATGTATACTTATGATGATGACGATATGCATAGGCATTATGATGTTATGTCGAGGTATATTGACATATTCATTTACTACGTTATGATAGGTATTTAATGTTCAATACTCATGATGGATGTGATATGCATAACATGGCATAGGAATTATGATGGTATAATATGAGCTTTATTGGCATGTGGTTCATTTATTATGTGAAGTCATGATATGTCTTTCATGTAAATATCTTGATGTCAAAACTTATGATGGTATTTCATGAGGTGAAGCATGTGATAGTTGCATAAGCATGCAGTCTGTTATTATTCGTAATGATGAATGTTTTCATGATGACATGAAAGACTTGGCATGTGGATTATTTTCTACGATACTATGATGGTATAACTAACGCATTGGTTGCATGTTGAGGTGTGATGATTGACAGGACTCCACAAATGGACCGAGAGGGCTAGTTTATTTGATGATCTCGTGCGAGCCCATATGCACGAGGGAGAATAAGTAACACCATATGGGCTAGGGACAAACTCAATCAACACTACTGTTATAGACATTTTTGTGCCTCGCGTCAAGGAGCAGGGAATGTCGATAATTACAGGGATCCTCAGTCCCTAAACATGTTGTTCTTACCCCTAAAAGAACAAGGTCATCAATCAACAGCACTTCCAATCAGTTCTCCACCTGAAAACACTTCAGAACAGGCTTATTTTGGATCATGTCAGCTGCTTAACTGAGCTTCTGCGCTGTATTGCACCTGTCCCACTCTGTACCTGCGCTGGAAGTCAAAAACAATGAAGGCTACCTGCACTGGGCGAGATTGGCCAAGTGGCACAGTCCTCCTGCAAGGTGTCAGTTGCCCAGGAAGCTTCCAAACTGACACTTGGGTCATAAGATTCGCCCTGTGATGAGTAAGAGGTACTTGATCACCATGTGTAAGCAAGGATCTCCAAGTGGACACAGGAACTGAAGATTAACTGAAGATGGAGAGGACACTAGTCAGCTATATGCCAGCCTCCAGCTGACTCATCCTTTTCTCTTCCCTCCTATATATAGAGCTCTTCTATGAGGGCTAGGGAGGCTGGAATTTTGTATAAGCAAGGAGGTGCTGTTGGTATACTGCCGGGATTATTGGGTGATTGTTTTACTAGAGGTGAAGAAGAGAGTTCTTGCTGCCGAGGAGGTGCTGCTGGATTGGAGCCAACATCATTGGTTGTAACTTCCTCTGGAACCCTGTTACTTTCTATCAATAATGTTTGCATGTTCTTCTATATACTTGTTTTACATAGATGCTTTTGTGTTTACATGTATATTTGATGCAACCTAATCCATGCTTCAGTTATGATTGCTTGTATCTCATAGTTTGCTCCCTTTTGTTGTGCAGATTCTGTGTGTAGCTGGATCGGCTTGGAGAGCAAAGAGCTGGGAATCGGATACAAAGCGAGAAGGATAAGGATCGACTAAGCGCAAGACACCAGGTTGGTTGACCCTCTTTCTATTCTCTCTGTGCTTTCATAAAGATGAACATGAAAACTTTGTCATTCAGTTGTTGCTAAAGTCTGTCACCTTTAGAAAGGGTTAGTGTCATCCGCATCGGATACTTTTCCCCACAACAAACTGGCGACTCCACTGGGGAAGTCCTAGTATCTTGTTGTTGTAGTATTTTGCTATTCATTTCTTGTAGAAAGGAGTACCGAATCGAAAAGCTTTTGACTCTATCAAAAGCGAAGTAGAGGGTTTTGCTACTCTTGCTCCTTTGCTGAGCAAATTCAAGATTTAAAGAGCTAATCTACAGATGAATCCTTACTCTTAGTGATAGATCTTTATCCTCTTGATCATCCCTTTACCTGTACTTAACCCATAGCATTTTATTTCAGTCAAAACAGTACATTTTTGAGCTTTTTATGACCCGGAATTCTTAGCAGACGTAACTCTCGTGAGTCAGTGCAGGCTGTACACAGGCAGCCTGCATTACAGCGCAGGTGCTCCCTTCGGGAACTGCGCTGAGAGTGAGATTGGCAGACCAGTGCCTGCGCTGGTCCAGTTGGCCTTAGTCTAGCTCAGCTCTTCCTTTGTGTCTTGGCCCTGTTTGCACTTGTTTTTGGCTGATTGCTTGCTAGTTATTGTATTTGCTGTAGACCTCATCTCCTTGACATTATTCCGCCTCAGTTGTGTGATGAAATTGTAAACATTCTTTCAGTATTTCTTGTTTTAGTTACAATTTCCCATTGTCAAAAGCGAACCTAGTAGCTGTGGCCTCTCAGATTGCGATCTTATGAGTTAGTGTTATTACTGTTCATAGCTGTTTAAGTTGGTTTGTTTTCGCTTTATGGTTTGAATTCATATATTTTTGGTGTAAAACAAGTACCTGTAAAGCGTCTTTTCATTTAGACAATACTTGTTTGTTTACACTTCAAATTGAATTCGAAAGTCATACAACAGTTTTCCTTTTGTTAAGCATCAACATTAAGGGAAAAGAAAAGAAATACATGCATCTTGCATTTGCATTTTTGATAAGTTTGGGTGTCTGATCTAGGAGAAAGTGCATTAGTTTGTGCTTTGTGCTCTGTGTGGAAAGATATTGTTTTTCTCTCCCCTCAGTAGTTAGGATTTTCAAAGCTAAAAGGATTGTGAAAGCTTGCTTATCATTTTAGCTGCATTTAGGAATTTGTACCAATACATCACGTGGTGATCCTGAAAGACAAACTGATAAACAAGATCAACTCAAAATATATTGAATGAATCTAAAAACGCATTGTAACATAACGCTCACAATAGAGGTCTAGGTAGAGACGTGTTCCGGCGTCGTTAAACGTAGTGACTGTCGATCTCTACGAAGGTGGGTGATTCCTCCTGAGGGACGATAGCACTAATACGGATTTGAGCTCCCGCGTACCGTCGCGTATATTGGGAGACCCCTATAGGCAATTATCCTTTATCCTTAGGAAGCCGTGTCGACCGCCCTACTGATCGCGATGCAGTGAACACAGCATTCACGAAGATCGACCACCCGTACCGTAAAACGTATTCTGTGGTTTCGCGAAAGGTTTGGCACACCCTCTGCCTAGATCTCCAGAGCAGTTTCTTTTGGCTCTTTTCAAACTCTATAATTGAAAAGGTCCAACCGAGCATTTGTCACTTCGGGCTCGTTAATACATCGAAGGCGACTAGAGTCATCTTTAGCTTTTTCTCGACTCTTAAAACATGAAAAAGCAAAGTTGTGTCTAAAAGCGTCTAATAAAATTCATTCAAATACGGAAACATAATTCCCCTTTTTGTATTTTAGTTGATCAAGTAATCCGCAATCGTGGAGGAAAGTCAATTAAAACCCCGTCATTCAGGGAGGCTTGCAGGTCGACCATCTTTGTCTCCGGAACCGAAAGTAGTACGAGCAAAGCGATCTCGCTGGACCAGGTCAAAATCTCCTTTTAAAGTTAGAACGGAAGTTCCAACAACATCTGAGATTCTGGTCACTCCCAATATTTCTGGAATCCCTGCCTCTATTGAAGAAGTTCAACGGCAACAGAAGGACAATTGTATTGATCCTAGTCTGAAAACAAGTACTTGTTTAACTGAACCAGTTCCATTTGAAACCGGTCCACAGAGTCTTGTTGTTCAAACAACTGTCGCTGTCGAAACAACCCCTTCTTCGGCACCAGAAATCTATTACGGACCTGACGGTCTGCCTCTTCCTCCTGGTCTGATCGCAATAGAAGAAATCGTAGAGGACCAGCAAGCAAATACTCCAATTCATTTTGGAGTAGGTTCCACTCTTTTTCCTTCTGCATCAGAAGTTTGTCTATCGCCACAAGAAGTTCCTGAAGAATCGTTAGGAAGTTTATTGGATAGACTTAAAATGTCTGAACAACCGTCGACATCTAGAACTGTGCCAAACGACACAGCGACAGCAGAAGCTCCTGCTGCCATTCCAACGATGTTTGCCGGCATACCATCTGTCCCAACTAGTTCTCATCAACTAGAAGGAGTCCACCCAGGGACTATTATGACAACTTGGTCTGTTCCAGTTTGCTCTTCCGGTATAATACCCGGTAATTCTTATGTTGAAACTAGACAAATTGATCCCTTTGGGAATCATTTTGGGCCATCCAGTCCTCAAAGGCCATCTATACCCTTGAGCTCCGGATTATTACCGTATGGGGGGCAATATACCCTTTCACTTCCTCTTTCGGGAGGATACCCATACGGCAGTTTTCAACCACATTCAGGTTTGACTGAAGTAACGACGAGTGGTTGGGTACCTATGTTACCCCAACAACCAAGAGTTGTATATTCTATGCAACAAAGTGTACCTATGTCTCATATCCCGACGACGCCAGCAATTGTAACCGTGTCGCAAGTTCAATCGATGCCTGTTGTATGTCAACCCCAAGTTGTAATGCAACAGCCAATTGACCCTGCAACACAACCACAATCGCCAACTGCCGGGACGACACAGATACAAACGGGGACCATAACCCCGCATCTTGGGCCGTCGGTTAGTGTTGCACAACAAAACATGGCTTCACAACCATGGATGGTGCAATACCAACAACCTCAGTTTCAACAGGTATACCAGGGATCTGAGCAACAGATCTTTGCGAATAGTGGGCAACCCTATATTCAGAACGGGTTAAACCAACCACTTTACAGTGGCCAAGCCCACCAACCATATCAGTCATATCAACATCAGTTGCATTATACTGGTATGCAAAGACCTACTGCTCAGGCGATTCCATCGTACCCTGGGTACGCCTCGCCAAACCTGAATCAGCAGTTGCCATTCGTGGCAACTTTAGAATTACCAGATTTACATCGATTAACGAACGATCCAATCGCCTATGACCATTGGTGGCCAGCGATTCCTCACAAACTTCCTTCGGACATTCCTAAATTCAATGGAAATCCGGGCGAAGACCCGTCGAATCATGTGATGACATTCCATCTGTGGTGTTCGTCGAATACCTTGAATGATGATTCAATAAGGCTTCGTATTTTCCAGAGGACATTGCATGGCCCGGCAGCCAAATGGTATATTGAATTACCTAGAGCCTCTTTCGACAATTTTAGTTCCCTAGCCACGACTTTCTTGACACACTTTCAGTTACCTATAAGGTACGAAACTGGAATAGAAATCTTAACTAATTTCAAGCAGACAACCGCCACACATATATCTGATCATATACATGAGTGGCGTCGTCGACGCAGAATGGTAAAGACCTATGTTCCAGATCAGCTATTAGCTGAGTGGTTTATAAAGTCGCTTCTGCCGGCAATTACAGAAGATGTGGCCAAGGAAGGCGTCGTAACAGAGGAGCAGGTTATTGCTCGTGCTCAGTATTTGGACTTAGTGTATACTCAGTCGGGCACGCTCTATGATAAGATACCTGATGCCCCCAGACCGGAATTTTCAATCCCTCCTCCTCCCGGATCGAATAGTGACTCTCATGCCGGTGATGGCGTGATTGGAACTGCAAACGCTAAGTCGACAAGGGATTCGAATAAGAAAGCCCGTAAGACTTCGAATCAAAAAGCAAATCAGGAGATTCTTGCTTCGGAGGTAAATGTTGTATCTACGGATAAAAGCAAAAACTCCAATCAACCAGGAAGCAAGAAGAAACAAAACAAAGGGAAGAAGAAGAATCAAGGTGGATCATCCCCTCAAAAAACTTCTTCAAACCCTCCTGGGCAAAAGAAACATTTTCCTCCATGTCAAATATGTGATGAAAATCATTCAACAAAGAACTGTCCGTTTAAAGCTGAGTTGAAGAGGTTCCTGAAAAGTTCCCAAACTTCAGCTGTGTTGACTGATCCGTTTCCTGCCCCAGGTCAGAATATGGTTGATAGTGGAAATGCTTCCCCGTCACAAGTGCTTATGCTGTCGGTTTCTAAGCAAAGTGATGCTTTGATATCGACTAGGAATAAAGATTATGGAAATCCGCCGGTGTCGAACGACAAAGGGAAAGATCAACCCAGTAGTTCGACAACAACTTCGGCAGAAGTTGTACCCCCCCTCACGCATGAATTAACAATAAAGCCACCTAAGGGAGTAGTCCACAAGTCGACATTCAACCCTCGCGCTAGAGCGGCGCAACACTATAATGTAGTGGAGGATTTGGCCCAATCGCCATCTGCTATGTCGACTCTTGAGGTACTACAAAATTGCCCATCCCAAAGACAGGCATTGTTATCAGCAATTGGTGGAGTGGATCCTAAAGATTCCAATCTTGTATCCTTTGATCACAAAGGATATGATCCTCAGTTACCAGCGCAATTAGCTTTCCTTATTCAAGTGAAAGCACTCAACAAAACTGTTCATAGAACGATTATTGATGAGGGCGCATCGACATGTATCATGTCGATGAGTTGCTGGAAAACTCTTGGATCTCCAACATTGTCGCGTTCTTCGACGACATTGAAAGCATTTGATGGTAGGACGTACACCCCGTACGGTATCCTAAATAACTTTAAGGTTGAACTAGGAGGAAAAACAGCAGAGATTGATGTTGAAGTCATTGATGGCAATCTTGACTATAACATTCTACTGGGAAGACCACGGATATATGCCATGGCAGCTGTAGTGTCGACATATTTTAGGAAGATCGCATTCCCGTTTGAAGGAGGGATTACGATCGTCGACCAACAGAATTTCCTCCCTAATGGTTCACAAGTTACTGGAAGCATTCCCCTGATCCATGGGAGCGACCATTCAATAAAAGATATAGGAGTAGGCTTGCTAAAAGATCCCACAATGATGGGAACTTTCGCGTTGCCACCTCCGTTCCATGAAGGGAATATCCCGTTTGTAGCAACATGCAACATAGTATCTTCGTCGAAGGTCGCAGAAGACAAAGTCGTCATGGATCATCAGGTGGTTTTGCCCCCTAGCCCTATTGAAATATTGTAGCAATCAATGTTTCAGGCATGGGAGGCGAGCCCAAATGAACGCTCGTCAAGCGTTTGGGTAGATAGGTCCGAAGAATATGGTACCCCATTAGATCCATGGTCAAAAGTTCATGGGACTGACGAAGGAATCTTGCAATCAATGATGATTGAGGGGGCACCATGGAATGATAACCACCATCGTTCCCTTCTTCCAGAGTGTGGAGAAGAAACTCAACACGACCTATACCACCCTTCATTGTTTGAATTCCTAACAAATACTGTAAATACGGTGGATTCAGAGAGAAACCTATCCAATATTGAAGAGACCATAGCCATAAATATCTCGACAAAATCTGATGTTGTTGAGAACATTCATGTCGGCAAAAGTTGTTCCCCTTCAGAACTAGAAATATATAGTGCTCTCTTTCGCGAATTTAGAGATGTCTTTGCATGGTCATATGATGAAATGCCAGGCATTGACTCGAGCATAGTTGAACATGAAATTAAAATGTATCCTGATGTCAAACCAGTAAGACAACGGCTTCGGTAGGTACATCCGAAGAAATCCGCTGCCATTAAGGCGGAAGTTGAAAAACTCCTCCATGCTGGATTCATCTACCCGGTTCCTCTAACCGATTGGGTATCGAATATTGTCCCTGTTATGAAAAAACAAGGGACGATAAGAGTGTGCGTCGACTATAGGGATGTAAACAAAGCTTGTCCAAAGGACAACTATCCTACACCCTTCATCGACCAGATAATTGATGAATGCGCCGGATGTGAAATCTTTTCCTTTATGGATGGATTTTCCGGGTATAATCAAATAAATATCCGCCCACAGGACCAGTCTAAGACTGCATTCATCTGTCCGTGGGGCACATTCGCTTATCGAAAGTTACCCTTTGGTTTAAAGAACGCAGGGGCGACGTTTTCAGAGGGCAATGAATTATGCCTTCCATGACATCAAGAACATCGTTCAACCTTACCTCGACGATCTTCTGGCTCATTCGCGGAAGCGGGCTGATCATCCGCGGCATTTGAGAGCAATATTTCTACGTTGTCGACATTACAAGATAAGACTCAATCCACATAAGTGTGTGTTTTGCGTCGGCTCTGGTCGCTTACTTGGATTTGTGGTTTCTAAGGACGGGATTCGTCTCGACCCCTGTAAGGTTCAGGCAATCATTAATTTGCCTCCACCTTCAAATTTGCTTCAGATTCAGAAACTCCAAGGGAAAGCAAACTTTCTGAGGAGGTTCATTCATAATTACGCAGAACTTGCCAAAGGTTATACTCGTCTTTTGAAAAAGGATGTACCTTTTGTCTGGAACCAGGTTGCGCAAGCTTCCTTTGACGCTCTGAAAGATTGTCTAGTAAGAGCATCATTAATGTACGCCCCAGACTATCAAAAAGATTTTAACCTGTATCTTGCTGCAGCAGATACGACCATTGCGATGGTCTTAGTGCAAGAAGTCGATGGAATAGAACATCCTATTTATTATTTAAGTAAAAACTTAAATGACACAGAAAGTAAATATTCCTATGTTGAAAAACTAGCGCTTGCTGCTGTTCAAGCGATTCAAAGGTTTCGACATTATGTCCTCTTTAGGAAAACTACCGTTTTGTCAGATTGCAATCCCATGACATATATACTGTCGCGACAGTTGCTTGGGGGCAAATATTCAAAATGGATAGCCATCCTTCAAGAGTTTGATTTAGATTTTGTAAAATCCAAATCGAAGAAAGCCCTAGTTTTCGCGGAATTATTATGCGATCTCCCATCGTCGTCCAACGATGATACATCAGAAGAGTCAATCGTGGATGAAAATTTGTTTCTGATATCAGTAAGCGATGAGTGGTATGGAGACATCATAGTTTATCTCCAAACCCAAAAGTTTAGGCCTAATACCTCACACTCGGAACGGAAACGTATACGATACCAATCTAAAGACTACATGATCGTCGGTGATACACTTTACCGTCGTGGCATCGATACGGTTCTAAGGAGGTGCCTTACCCATGAGGAGGCCGAAAAAGCCCTGAATGATTGTCATTCAGGCGCGTGCGGGGGGCATCAATCTGGATATGCAACAGCACAAAGAATCTTACGAGCAGGATACTTCTGGCCAACTATGTTTAAAGATTGCATAATAGCTGTCAGAAGTTGCCATGCATGTCAGATCTTTGATAGCAAAACCAGAAGACCACCCGCACCCTTACAGCCGATAGTTGCTGTTGGGCCCTTCACCAAGTGGGGCATCGATTTCATGCAATGTAACCCCACCTCGACTGGGGGGCATGGGTATATTATAGTCGTTGTTGACTATTTTACCAAATGGGCCGAGGCGATGCCTACATTGGATAACACTGGTGAAACAGCTGCCCTTTTCTTTTTCAATCATGTAGTCGCCAGGTTCGGCGTACCGCAAGCTATAGTGACAGATCATGGATCGCATTTTCGCAATCACATGATGATCGAATTAGCTGCCAAATTAGGGCTATCTCACGACAGCTCTACCCCGTATTATCCACAAGCCAACGGACAAGTTGAGGCAATCAACAAAGTCCTGAAGCGTATGTTGCAAAGGATGATCGGGGTTCATAAAAGAAGATGGCACCTAATCCTGTACTCAGCGCTATGGGCTTACCGAACCTCGGTAAAGAACGCCACTGGGTTCACACCATTCCAATTGGTGTATGGCCTGGAGGCAGTTTTACCAATCCAGTGTGAAATTTCGTCTCTTAAACTCGCAATTGACCTCCTCCCCGGAACCTCAGAAGAAGAGGCTCGTTTCTTGGAATTGATCCATTTGGATGAAAACTGTCGTGACGCCGCTTTGGCGAATGAGGCTCATAAGAAACGAGTCAAAGCACAGTTCGACAAGAATGTCAAACCGCGCAACTTCTCTGAGGGTGACTTGGTTTTGCTTTACGACCAAGAATCCGATAAATTCGGAGCAGGAAAATTTCAGTCCTTATGGATGGGTCCTTATATTGTTAAAAGGGTGTTAGCAAAAGGAGCCTACGAGTTAATGGATTATGACGGAATACCACTGGCGCAACCCCGAAACGGGTTGTACCTCAAGCGTTACTATGCTTAAATAGTAACCTGAGTGCTTTTGTTGTATTTTGTTTTCGCTAAAATGTTTGTTTCGGTAGTAATCCACCCTTCTCGTTTGTTGCAGATGTCGAATTATTCTGACACATATGTGGGATATGCCGACGGAGCGAGTCGTAGTACGCGGAATTTGTCCTCCGCTGCCTGGGCCATTTTTGATCCAAGCGGCGAGTTAGTGAGTTTCAGAGGTGTGTGTATTGGACGGTCGACAAACAATATCGCTGAGTATAGTGCGTTGATCGAACTCCTCTCTGATACCATTGCTCATGGTATACGCCGACTAATTGTCAGGCTAGACTCACAACTTGTGATACTACAGCTCACTGGTATATATTCAGTCCGCAATCCAGCTATTTATCGTATGTTTCTAAGAGTTAAGATTTTGGAAAGAGAGTTTGATTCAATTCAATACCAGCATATTTCCAGAAACTTGAACACATTAACAGATTCATTGGCAAACTATGTATTAGATAGACATTTACAACATATATAAAAAGAGATGCATCGGTGCTATGTAAGTGGATCACAAATAAACTGAAATAAACTCCGAAAATCAAAATATATAAAGCTGTTTATAGTTTGTACATAATGTGCTGTAATCAAAACAAAATTGGTCATACGACCTAGAACTCAAAAAGATGCTAGGGGGCACCCTAGCCTAATGGTGCTCATGAAAGTACGTCACGGTCTGTGCGATCATGCGCAAGAGACGAGTCCATCGTCTAGGCACGCCGATGGTGTGTCGCTGCAACTGTAAAGGTAACTCGTCAATCTGTACATCTGGAAGGCCACGAGTAAGGCTCTCAACCTGCTCCTGCACAGCTGCAAGTATCTGAGTATCACCAAGGTCGCGAATAACAACTCTCCTAGCAGGCTCTGCTGCTGGGGCAGCAAATGGCGACCGTGGACGAGCTACTGGACGAACAGGACCAACATCTGCATGCACCCAAGAGTTCGATCAGTTTTGAATAGTAAACATCATGAATGAAAACAATAAACAGTGATATGGTCAGAGATTTTACCAATAGCACCCCATTGCTCGCCATCCGGAAGCACCAAGTCCGGATCACCTCGGTAGTCCATACCCACGTATGGATACTCAGAAAATGCCATCTCCTGACGCTCGAACCACCTAAAGAAGGACTCAGTGAATGTAATATGAGGTTGACCAGCATGCCGGGACATATGGTCGACCCACCTCTGCATGCGTGGCTCGGTCGGAGAAGGCACATCAAGCAAGATGTACTGAGGCTGCATCAATGGGATTTTCTCCAAGACAAAGGCAATGAGAATAGAACCAAATCCAAAGTTCTTCAGCCCCCCGTCCTTTACCTTGGTCAATTGACTTTTCATCTGAACAAGTACTGCATCACACCAGTTAAACACTTTCGGTTGGAGACACTCCAAGGCGTGCTGCATATAAGATCTGTTGGCAACATGCAAAGCTGCGCTACCGGCCATCCTACCAATAGTAAACAGAATGGATCTGAGAGACCTATCAGTGATGTCACGGATATTGATCTTTCCGTCTTTGCTCGGCTGTGAACCTTCCCGGCAATACTGACGTATATAGTCTCTGGTGGAAGTAGTCCCTCGAGCCATACCCGACAAAGAAATGGGAGCACCCCGCCTTGACAACCCAGTCAAGAAGTACATGTCCTCTATGGTCAAGGGGAAGGACTTCCCCCTAATCTGGAATACTTGGTTAACAGGATCCCAAGCATCAAGCATATACTGCAGTAAAGAAATCTGTGCTCTCATGCTAGAGATACGGAAAAACTTCAGCAGGCCACAGTTCCGAAGCACGTTCACCGTGACTGGGTCATGGAGTGCAACCATGTCCTCTGCTTCATGTTCTCATTCTCGCCATGTAAGGGACATTTTGTCCAAAGTTCCCTACGATCAAACAAGAGAATGAGTAAGTTCCTGAATTTGATGAAAATCTGGCGAAAAAACATCAAAAAACTCATGCAAACTCAGTCTTTTTAGGCCCAGCGCAGGCAGAGAGTGTTCCCCCTGCTCTGTAATTCAGTTTGCCTCAAAGCTGACTGGAACACAGCGCAGGTTTCGAAAGGGGAACCTGCGCTGATGTCAGGGCGCCCTAATGGAACCCCTGGGGCCCAGAAACACTGAAAAACAGGCATGAAACTGAAAAAGGAAACCATGAAACTGAAGGGCTAAGGTTTAGCTCCTACCTGGTCCAAACGGCACCGAAAATCGTCCACAGAATCTCCCAGAATCAGCTGGTGAAAATCAAGGAAGAAGAGGCACCTCCAGAGCTCCAACAAGCAAAATACAAATGAAATGGTAAATGAGAGGTAAAAAACCCTTTTTATGACTTTTTACACCGTTTAAAGTTAAATGTTAGGGTTATATTCTCGTTTTCATGCAATTATTATCCATTTCTAACAAAATTTGTTGCAGCAATTGATAATGAAGTACTACATTTGAAAAGAGAAAAGCTAATGAAAGTAAAAAATTAAATTTGACCATGATTCGAGCAGTTTTACCACGGAATTTATGCTCGTTAAAAAATAGAAAAGTGGGAGCAAATTTTTTCCGCCAAAATTCAAGCTCATTAAAAAATGAACCTATCTCGGTAAATAACCATTGCGATCGTAAATTTATAAGCCTTAAAAGCCTTGGTAGTGTTCTCATCCATCACCTCCATTTCATTTGGCCGATCGTTCACCCCCATGTGTGTTTACCTATTTTGAGGAACAGCTGCGAAGAGTGATTTCACATAGCCCTCCTTGTGACACTACCGTGATTGGAAATTCCAATTTGTACCTGGAATCAGTTGCTATCCTTGTTTATCACTCGTTCCTCAAAAGACGAGTCTTCTTTCAGCTCTTTTCACTGACTCGTAAAATATGAAAAGTTTGCCGAGTTTTTGGCCTTCTAGCTCGTTAAACGACCGAAAGCTATCCCTCCTCTAGATTTTAATCTTTTTGGACCTGAGGGATTATTACACAAAAAGATCGAGCGCTTGTCTTGTTCGGCTCGTAAAAGTACCGAATAGCCATCCCTTCTGTATTGTTTTATACTTTTTCGGACTTAAGGGATTAGATGACGAAAAAGGAATTATGGAGTTGACTTTCCGTCCCTTTTTAGACTCTCTAAAAATGAAAAGGACCGAGTTTTCCTTGTCGTTAGACTCGTTAAAATGTTTAAATAGCGACAAACTTGTCTTTAGACGAGAACGAGTTTCCCTATCGCTAGGCTCGTTAAATCTTAGCGATGGGCTTGCCCGAAGGGCAGGTTATAGAACAAGCATATGTTATCCTCCTCAAGCTTGACAAAAATAAAGAGGTACTGGTCAGAAATGACTGGGGAAAAATTGGGAGAACATCAAAGTTTAGAGGTAGCAAGTCACTCTTGAACATGACACTTTTCCTCCGTATCACATCGGGTTGGGTTGTCTCATTCACCGGTCTCGTCACCATGGTCCTCGCCACACCATCCATTTGGGGTAATGCTACCGATCCATCGCATCAGTGTCGTTATATGTTCAAGAGGGGTCATTCAGAAAGTGTCAACCGTGTCCCATCCACTACCATACATTTTCCTTCATCCATTTCATGATCGCCACCCTGAATCATATGTCACAGTTTGTTTCCACCTCCACTAAATCATTAGCTCCGTTCCGTGTCATTGATGTGGGATTCATCAAGGCCCTCCTTTGACGGGTCGCTTCTCGTCGACATCAGCTCATTATCCGAGAAGTCGATCTAGGAACACCCCCATCAGTACTTTGAAGCTTGCATGCCTCAATGGCAAGTTTCTCACTTCCGGCGACAGGTATACATCAATGACCTTCGACCAGAAGATTTTGCGTGGCGTTCGACGCCAAGTCCTTTATTCACGCCACGTGAATTGTACTGCCGTACCTTGAGGGTCATCGTCATTATTGGTGATTCCTCTCGCGCTTGTTAACGGTTTTCATTATTGACCGGTAATCAAGCGATGTCTTTCCATGTTCGACTTCAGCGTAATTCTCACATGGATCGACTTGTACTTAGAGTGAAGATCGAACGAGTTTGAAGACCCCGGATCTAGTTTCATCCATCCGGGCTGCGATGTATATTCAGGAAATATAAAAGCATTTGCCATGTACATCATTGCAGCAGATGATCATCCTCCTCAAAGGATGATAATTTTAGCGGAAGATTATCAGTCTGTCTTCAGACGATCGTCTGTCATATGTACCAAAATGTATTTATAAAAGCTGAGCATGGGAATGCCCGCCTCAGCTAGATCATGAAAATAATGATGAATGAAAGATAATGTATTGTATTGTATTGTATTACAGGGCACTCTCCTCAGCACTGGAACGAACTTCGGACCCTCTAGCTAAAGCATTTCACCCGATTAACGGCCTCATACTTTAGGGGGCAACTGTTATAGACATTTTTGTGCCACGCGTCAAGGAGCAGGGAATGTCGATAATTACAGGGATCCTCAGTCCCTAAACATGTTGTTCTTACCCCTAAAAGAACAAGGTCATCAATCAACAGCACTTCCAATCAGTTCTCCACCTGAAAACACTTCAGAACAGGCTTATTTTGGATCATGTCAGCTGCCTAACTGAGCTTCTGCGCTGTATTGCACCTGTCCCACTTTGTACCTGCGCTGGAAGTCAAAAACAATGAAGGCTGCCTGCGCTGGGCGAGATTGGCCAAGTGGCACAGTCCTCCTGCAAGGTGTCAGTTGCCCAGGAAGCTTCCAAACTGACACTTGGGTCATAAGATTCGCCCTGTGATGAGTAAGAGGTACTTGATCACCATGTGTAAGCAAGGATCTCCAAGTGGACACAGGAACTGAAGATTAACTGAAGATGGAGAGGACACTAGTCAGCTATATGCCAGCCTCCAGCTGACTCATCCTTTTCTCTTCCCTCCTATATATAGAGCTCTTCTATGAGGGCTAGGGAGGCTGGAATTTTGTATAAGCAAGGAGGTGCTGTTGGTATACTGCCAGGATTATTGGGTGATTGTTTTACTAGAGGTGAAGAAGAGAGTTCTTGCTGCCGAGGAGGTGCTGCTGGATTGGAGCCAACATCATTGGTTGTAACTTCCTCTGGAACCCTGTTACTTTCTATCAATAAAGTTTGCATGTTCTTCTATATACTTGTTTTACATAGATGCTTTTATGTTTACATGTATATTTGATGCAACCTAATCCATGCTTCAGTTATGATTGCTTGTATCTCGTAGTTTGCTCCCTTTTGTTGTGCAGATTCTGTGTGTAGCTGGATCGGCTTGGAGAGCAAAGAGCTGGGAATCGGATACAAAGCGAGAAGGATAAGGATCGACTAAGCGCAAGACACCAGGTTGGTTTACCCTCTTTCTATTCTCTCTGTGCTTTCATAAAGATGAACATGAAAACTTTGTCATTCAGTTGTTGCTAAAGTGTGTCACCTTTAGAAAGGGTTAGTGTCATCCGCATCGGATACTTTTCCCCACAACAACTACATATGTCAGTGGTTCCTTTGTCTTGTGTAGCTCTTGATGGATAGCTCTTGAAGGGCTATGGGACCATCTTGAGGAGGCCAAGTGCCTAATGTTATAGGCTAGGTGCCTAGTATTTTATTGGGATGCCGAAGTCTGGTAGGGGTGTAAGGACTTTGATGACTAGGGTTGTGCACCTTAGTGAGTTGTGGAGGTAGTGGGCCAACCTTGCGAGCTGCCTAGTGACATTGAGCACTGTATAGGATGCCTGCCTTGTGGCCTTGGAGGTAGATGAGGTCTGAATCAAGAGCGAGCCTTAGGGCCAGCCTTGGACTAGGATACAGACCGAGGAGGCTTATGCCTGATTCTGAAAGTGGGAAAAAGGACAGAGATTCCTTAGGATTTCCCAGGTGTTGTGAAACTTTCGATGCCTACTAGTTATACTACTTCAGCAGAGGGTGCGGTGATTGTTACAAGAAGTAATAAATAACAAAATAAATGTAATGTCCCTTAATAATAAATAATAAATAATATAATATAATATTAAATAAATAATAAACAATAAATAAAAAAATAGTAATAGTAAATAAATAATAAATAATAATAAAATAATTTAATTACATGCTCTAAATAAATATAAATAAGAAATAAAACAAGAAAGTAGTAAAGTTGCATGTTGACACATGGAATGTGTGCATGTGGTTCCCCTTCCAATGTTCGCTCTATTTAATAGATGGGGAGGAAGATGAGAGGCATTCCATCATTCCATGATTCCACCATCCATTCTCTTGGGAGAATAGTGTTGTGGGACAAAGGATACCCTGGCAGTAGTACGTTGATTAAGGACTCAGGGGTGGCCAATTGTAGCAATATTTTGTGCAATTAAGCCTACGGTTGGGTGGAGAGTCATCCCCAAGACTTTGTTGTAGCTAGCAAAATTCAACTAGCATTCCACAGGTAAGTTGTCTCTCTCTTCACTCATATTTTGATTAGTTAATAAATTTCATGTTAACTATGAATCACATGATTAATCTAATTAATTACATGTTTTTATTTCTGGGTTGTTACAACAATAAACTCCGTCAATTTCTCATTCTACATATGTAGAGCTCTGGAGTTAGCTCTTTCCTACTCTAATATTGTTGCATCGTTCTCCAGTAGCTTCTCAACCTTGCTTATGGTCATTTCATTTAAATTAAGGTCATTGTACAATATCTCTCCCACTTGCATATGGAAGTTGATCTTATCACTTAGAGGGATTCTTTCCAAGTGTAAATAAACATACAGGGCCTTCAACTAGGAGCCCAATGGTAGTGACTGTGCAAGTGAGCAATGCAGCAAGAATTTCATTTGATTTATCTCCAATTCCATAGAATCCAGAAGTCTGGTTTTGTATGGTACTGAATGGGATGACATTTATTGCTACATCTCCTCCATTATTTTCTTAGTCCTTTCTTCGATGGCCTTTCCAGTAGGCCAACTAGGCTCAGTTGTAATTGTACTTCCTACTGAACTTAGAATGGCTATCCCTCAGGATGATGAAGCTAAAAACTTGGAGTGGGTATTCTAAAGTCATATGGAAGCCTCGTTGGTCTGGCTTTGTCTCTACCAACCCATTCTCGATTTATTCTTATTCTAGCTCTTGGGTGTTGGGATTTTTTATAGTGTGTACGTCTTCCATTTCTAAATCCTCAGTCTCATCAATAGTCATTTTTTGTGCCTTGTCCTTTGCTGTTGAAGTATCAATTTCCATCTCTATGTTTATAGGCCATGAATGAAGGTTAGTTTTCCATCCAAGCTCAGGCCTACATCCATGCTCATAAGTTGAAACCATTATGCTTTCCATTTTCTTTGCAATTACACCATGAGGATCATAATGTCAAACATCTCCCATATATAAATTCATTTGTTTCAATAATTCCTTAGCTATCAGGAAAGCATGTTTGGAGATAACAATAAAAGGCTCTACACGCTTAGCAAACTTGAACATATGTCAATTTTTTGCATGGAAAAAGTGGACTTGGTCCATATGAAGACTCTGTCTAATGAAATCAAGGGGAAATATCCTCATAGTCAAGAAGACATGCAAGCGATAAGGAGGAAGATCAAACCTATAGACCCTAATATTTGTGTAATCCTCAAATAGATACCAGTCTCTAACCCCAGTGTCATTGCTCAATTGAAGGATTGATTTTTGTTGAGGGAGGATTCTTGGAGGGGAAACATTATGTATAATTTTATAATCAATGGCCATGTAGGAGGATAGAAATTTGGAATAAGCATTATTATATGGTCTCCTCCTAACAATGACGTCCTAGTAAAAAAAATACTTCCTTTGTTTGTTTGGGGCAATCAGAAAGAGAGACAAGCACGCAATCACATCCACATGGGTGTACATAAATAAACAGAACAATAGGGAATAATACCTGAAGTATGAGGTTGTAGGAAAATGGCATAATTAGAATTTTATGGACTCATACAATTAATAAAGTATGTTAAACAAATGCCTTGGCAGCATCATCTCCCTTACAAACACAAGGGATGATTTATTGGCCATATTTGCATTATCATCCCCAAAAAAATGAGAAATTATAGACAAAATAGGTTGCACAGATGCATAAAATATAGTTATTTGGAAACTATTAGCAATGCTCAAGGACTACAAGCTAGGGGCTAGTTCCATTTGTATAAAGGATTGTTGTTCAACAAATGAAAGGGTAGTATAATTATAAACCATAGTGGTTTTTGTGAATTGTTGGAGTTTAGGGGAGCCTGGGTAAATCTGAGATTTTTGGATCAAATCTGGGTCACCTCTAGGATTTTGGCTCTAGTGAAGGAAAAAAAAAAATTCTTTCCTTCTATGTATGCAATAGTTAACCAAGAAACGAAATGAACGAAATGATGCAGAAAATGGGAGATCTAATAATATAGACCTAAATCAACTACATAGAATGGGTTGTCTCCTCTAATGTGGTGGCCATACATGTCGAACCAGATGTATGACAGGTAGTAAGAATAAAAGGGGTCTGAAATTTGTGCCTACGTGTCCATGAGTAGTTCAACATTGGAGGAGGGTTTGGATTCCTAGGCTTTTGGGGCCTTGGGGGCATCCTTCTTCATTTTAAACAACTATCAAAATAATTCGTAGGTAGAGGGGATCGACAGGTTACTTGATTTGCTTGGAGACAACTAAAAATTACATTGAAGGGGAGCTTTGGACTAGCTGGGTGATTGAACGATGTTACTGAACGGATGAATGAAGAAAGGAGTTTGCAGTAGAAAAAAAAATTCAAAAATCTGGAGTGGGAAGGGTTTTTATAGGTGGAGAGGGGCAACAATCATCTAACATTAGATGATGTCACGGGGTGGATACATGATGGAGGATGATTCAAAGATGAAGGTGATAGATGGATGCGAGTGGGGTATGGCAAAGTTACCATTTTACCTTTACCTTCATCGTCAACCTGAAAAATGGTGTTAGAAAAACTGTGACATGGTGGGTGGTCCCCACCTTCGTTTTGTGGGTGGAAGAATGGGAGGCAGGCTCCTGTGGTAACCCCACAGAATTAACTGGGGTTGTTTTATCAATGGGCCCACTCATTTGACTGTTAAACTTAGGGGGGTGGCGCTGGTCTATCGTTCGATGAATTACCCCCTCAAAATGTTTCTTGGAGCCAATTGGGTGGAGGTGGGCAACAATATGCCATGTAATTTGCTCGAACTTTAACCAAAAAGGCACGCTTGTGCTAATTTCACTATTTATCCCATTGCACTTTTCTGGTGGAGTATTCCATGGATGAGGGCTCTGGTACTAGAGCTCCTCATTATGGCACTAGGGCCTAAAGTATCCCTCATCACCAATTTGATTATGTTTTAAGCCAAAAGTCTTGAATGCAACCCTTTAACACCTTTACAATAATAAATAATTAAGGGAAATAATACATCACATACTTTGGGTAACCCAAAGTTTTCACAATATTTCTTCTTTTCTTATTTCAACAAATCTAAATTTCTCGTTTTCATATTTTTTCTTTTCTTATTTCTACGTATACAAAGTTTTGGATTATATGATAAATCCAAAAATTTATCTTTCCCTATTCCAACATGCTACCACCTCCATTTCTATAGATACCACATCTTCTCCTACAACTTTGTAGCTCACTAACTAATACACCACTGCTTCAGAAATCGATTTCTTCACCATCATCTATATTAATCGTTCATCAATGTATAATAAGAGTGTAGTAGAGAATGAGTGGACTTGAAAAACAAGGTTGAATTAACATTGTGAACCTATTTTATAGAAGAATAATTAGTTAGTAAATGTTTCTAACTTATATTTTTAATTCTTGTACTAACGCAAGTTTAAATGACATTGATCAATATTTTTTGTATTAAATGACAATGCAATTCATTTCCTTGATCTTCTATATGTATTTATTGCAGGTTAGATAAAACCAAAATTATGGGCAAACCTACTTCTTATCAAACAACTTTTCTCATAAGAAACAACAATATAATTCATTACCTCTGACTTTCTATTTCTTGATTGGAAGAAGTTAAAGAAACCCAAAATTATTGCCCAACCTAATCATTCATTAGCCTCCTTCTATAAATATAACACAACTCAATGTTAAATTAACTTTCATTCCATTGATATAAGAGAACTTATTCCTTAATTCGTGTTGATAGCAATATGTAGTGAGAGAGGAACCCAAGTTTTGAATTCAAGTTTCATATTTTTCATATTTGAAATAATACAACCCAATTGCTAAATTCAAGCCCTAGATTTGATTTGAAAAAAAAAAAAAAAAAAACCAATTTGTTCAATTGAAAATACAAACATTTCATTAGCATAGCTCTTAAAAGCATATTTAGAAGGTAAGTAGTTAATAACAAGTGATCCCAACCTCGAAGGACAAATAGGAGAAGGTAGAGATCAACAATTGGTGAATGTACATGGACGATGAAATAATTTTGGCTCTTATATAAGTAAAACATGTTTAGATACGGCTTGAGCAGTTATGTCTCCCTAGTGTATCTTGTGGTTGCATCAATACCCTATAATGAGTAGTTCCTAAACAAGATGTTTATGAAGGACAATATACCCTTTTGCGTAGCTACATATGAGTATGTAGACCATTCTACTATATCTATAGGCAATATTCCCCATATATTTCATCTTGTTAAATGGTTCTTTGTACTCACAACCTACATAGTGGCTTTGGTGTTGGGATTTTGCAATGCATATGGGTGTCAACTCATAATTTGGAGGTTAGGTTCACCTTTTAGGAAATTAACCTTCTTTATATTTACAGCATGGGAAGGCAAGGAGAGTAGTCGTGTATTGGCAGCATTACCTCCCTCTGGAGAGATTTTGTTGATGGTCATCTTGCTTCAGATCGTGCGTGAGATTTGAAGACTGGATAACTAACCATGTCGTCGTCAAGATATATGTTTGAGAGTTTGGTGGTTCAAAACACCATGGGATGGATAATATCACTTTCTACCTTCTTGATTTTGCAAGTTTGAATTAGAATACAATTAAACTACTATTTTATTTTGGGCAATCTTTAGATGGAAATCATTGTTATAAAACACTCCATGAGAAAATCACAAGTTTATACAATAGTATGAAATTCCATACATTACTCAATCTAGAAATTCATCTAAACTTTGGTTTTATTTATTAGCATGATTTGAGAGTAGAATTTGGGATGAACATTTTTTATTGTTTTATTCAAAAATAGACTTTTCATATGGCCATGACCATTATATCCATATGGGACCATTTCTATCTATAATATGAATCTACCAGGGAAAATTTTAACAATGAATTCTTTTCTTAAAGTTTAGAAACCTTCGTGAATCTCACAATTGCATAATATGCAATCTCTAGAATGTCTGGTGATATTTTTGTAAAAAATATTCAAACTTCTAATAATTTTATATAGTCTATATATAAAATTTTGGCAATTTCTAAAGTAAAATTATTTTATACTATAAAATTTGGGCAAATCATTAAAAAAAATTGAAATTAGAGAATCATTTTTTTGGAAAAAGCTTGCAAAATTAGGCCACCCATGAATATTAGCCCTTAAATTTTTCTCGGGAATCTACCTCTTTGGAAATAGGATGATGATCCTCGTAATTCAAAGAGTTCATAAGAAACTACAAAAATAATATCCAAAGTCCACCACTTCCTGATTGTACCTATAGGAATTACCACAAGGTTGCCACTTTTTTCATATCAAATCACTACTTTTAGTTTACATTAAATTAATGGAATACATAATATTATCACAACTTGCATACAAAATTCATGGGCTACACCAATAAATCAACTATAGTGACTCGATGTTGTTGAAAATTCAATAAAAAAGTATTGGCCTAAAACATTAACTCAATAATAGTGACTCATGGAACATCAGAGGCTCACACTTTGATGAGTGAAATATTATAATTTTGGAATGTTGTTGTCGACTCTTTTAGCAATTCTAACAAGTGTGATCCATTCATGCTCCTAGTAACAATTTCCTTATGCTTATTTATTAATTAATTCATTTTTTAAATTTGAGTGTGGACATAAATTTAAAACAAACTGACCTTATAATATTAGTTGCAAGCATGGGACTTCCGTGAAGCCTATGTGTGCACCATGTATCCATGTCAATCATATTGATTAATTCATACATTCCTTTCTGTTATAGTGTTTTCTCCTCCAAGGTGTATGAAAAGGAAACACTTAAGATTGTGGATGAAAAACAATCTCAACAATATAAATGGTTGCTAATATTTGTAGATCTGTAGCAAATGATAAAAACAAAACCTTTCAAAGCCTTGATCTATACCACAATCATAAGTAAACAAAAAAAATGAAATCGTAATAAATGTGGGTAACTCCAATAATCCAATGGAAACGAGATATACAAACAATAGATTTTACTAAATAACACATGTGAAGGGAAGAAATAAATGTTACCAGTCCCCCTTTATGGGATGAGATCTTGGCTATCCTCAAACATCTTCAGCTTTTGTAGATTCTCTCTCCTCTC
Source organism: Pinus tabuliformis (assembly GCA_031772625.1). Lineage (NCBI taxonomy): Eukaryota > Viridiplantae > Streptophyta > Pinopsida > Pinales > Pinaceae > Pinus > Pinus tabuliformis. Next base: position 1,171,411,637 of record CM062817.1, read on the forward strand.
TAATGTGTAAAATCAACAAATAAAATGTTCGAGCTCAATGGGAACTCAAATTGAAAAGAGACATGCTGTGTGACAATGATAATAATTAGAGTTACAACAGTGAGTGGAACAATGAAAATAATCAAAAGTGAATAAAGAATGGAAAACCCATCTATCTATAACAAAATATTGAGTTATCCTCAGATAATGAGCAATAATAAAATATTATTAACCCCATTCTAGGAATAAAAACTTGGAATATTTGATTATATTTGATTAGGAGGAAAAAAGTGCTTAAACTTTTATCTAGAAATAATAAATAAATAGATGATTTATTTATCATCCAAGAAATATGGTTAAAGAATAATAAAAAAAAATTATTTATTTAATTATTCCTAGAGAAAAATAAGATAATTAAAATTTTATGTGCTTATTTTTCATAACTAGGTCAAATATGACAAGGAATATTAATTAATCAATGTTTTAATTAATTTTCCTAGAAGATAATTAAATAAATAGTGATTTATTTAATTATTCTTCATGGGTTCAATTATTATTCATGGGTTTAATTATAAATCACTTAGCAAATGTGGTTTATTAAGTAATTTCTCACAGTGAAAGACATTTTACTATGGTAAACATGGCCTTACATGGTGTACTTTGATCCATCTAGTAAATTAGGCTAGATGATCAATTTTTTGGTGATAGTGGATTGCCCCCCAATGTACGAGTGTTAGGAGAAAAACATATGACCGAAGTACGTTTTAAAGACACAATCACTAGACAACAAAGTGGAGTGAGAGAGAGAGACAAGCAAAGAGAGAGAGAGAGAGAGACCAATAGCACTAAAGCGAAAAAGGATAGGGACAGACGAGGTAAGACCAATGCAAGTCTCCCTTTATGTTGTGGTACCGGATCTCAGTAAGGCAGGGGAAGCTTAGCTATATCTGCCGAGATAACTTAGTACAAAAATAATGATGTGCCCAGAAACATAAAAATGAGCAATGAAATACATGTTTAATGGTACATGACACAGTGGCATCACTGTTACAGGGAAAAGTGTCTATTTAGAACTGCTCTATCCCACTAAGGTGTGACAACTGCCTTAGAAACAAATAGAGAAAACTACTTTTGTATTTCCTTTATGAACTATAGATAGAGAGGAATAGAAAGAACCAACCTGTGTCTTGTGCTAATCCTTTGATCCAATCCCTCTCCTCTTTGACAGTCTCCAACTACCTACTCCCTTACTTGCCCAACTTCACTAAGTACCTGTAAGATCACAGAAGAAGAACACTACACAAAGACATGGATCTATATTCATAAACAACTTAGGATCAGATTTACGTTAACCATACAAATGTAACAAGCATCAATGATACAAAACCATGGAGGAAAAACTCAGATAGTTTGTATTGATAAACAAGAAAAGATCCGGGAGGAGTTACAACTGGTGGTTCCTGACCCAGCATCAACCTCCCAGTAAATAAGCCCCTCTTCACATCAAACAAAGCATAGATCACCCAATACTCTGATGTTTGTCTCAAAAAACCAACAACAATTCCTTACAATATGCAAAATTCCAGCCTCTGGATCTCTGAGGATGAGTCAGCTTGTGATTTGATTAGTGTCTTCTCTCTGTGAGTTCTTGCTTCCACTTGGAGACTGAAGGGCTCTTACTCATCCTTGGTCGAATTCAGTGAGGCAAGTGTCATAGGAGAAGATTCTGGAAGCTTCCATTGTCTCTCCACCTCGCGGAAAGACACTTCCATTTGTCATTTCTCGCCCATCGCACCCCACAGAAGGGACTTTTGAAATGCAACGCACCCTCACAGTGTATTTAGGTGCAGTGCAACGCACCTAGCCAGTGGAGCAGCTGAAATGATCCTGTTTTGACTTATTCTGAGCAGTTTCTGGTGGAGAACTTCTGGGAGAAGCTGTAATCGATTGACGTTGTTCCTTTAAGGGTTAGAACAACACTTTTAGGGACTTAGGAGCCCTTGGTTTATGGACATTTCATTCTTGGAGTTGTAAGGCACAAAAATGTCTACAACAGTTGCCCCCTAAAGTATGAGGCCGTTAACCTTTTGGTGTCGGGTGAAATGCTTTATTATGAGGATCCGAAGTTCTTTCAATGCTGGGAGGAGACCTGTAATAAGATACAATACAATACATTATCTTCATACTGTTTTCATGATCTAGCTGAGGCGGGCATTCCCATGCTCAGCTTTATAAATTCATTTTCATGTACATAGGACAGACAATCGTCTGAGGGTAGACTGATGATTCTGATAGAGCCATCATCCTTTTGGTAGGATGATTATCTGTGCCGCAATGTTGTACATTTGATGTCTTTATTTCCCTGAATATATATCGCAACCCAGATGGATGAAACTAGATCCGGGGTCTTCAATCTCGTTCGACCTTTACTCAAAGTACAAGTCGATCCATGTGAGAAATGTTTTGAAGTCGAACATGGAAAGACATCGCTTTATTACCAGTCAATGATGTAAACTATTAACAAGCACGAGAGGAATCACCGATAATGATAATGATCCTCAAGGTACTGCAGTACAACCCACGTGGTGTGAATAAATGACTTGGCGTCGAACACCATGCAAATTCTTTCGGTCGAAGGTCATTGATGTAAACCTGTCGCCGGAAGTGAGAAACTTGCCCTTGAGGCATGCAAGCTTCAAAGTACTGAATGGGGTGTTCCTAGATCAACGTCTTGGATAATGAGCTGATTTCAACAAGAAGTGATCCGTCACAGGAGGGCCTTAATGAATCCCACATCAATGACACGGAACGGAACAAATGATTTTGATGGAGGTGAAAATGATCTGATGATATAATGTTCAGGGTGGCGGTCATGAAGGAATGGAGTATAATGTATGGTAGTGGGTGGGACACAGGTGACTTCTCTGGATGACTTCTCTTGAGCATATCGGCGACACTGATGTGATGGATTGGTAGCATTAACCCCAAATGTGGATGGTGTGGCGTGACCATAGCGATGTGACTGGTGAATGAAACAACCCAACCCGACTCGGACACGGAGTGGAAGTGTCATGTTCAAGAGTGACTTGCTACCAATAAAGATTCTTTGAGTTTTCTTCCCAATTTTTCCCCAGTCATTGCTGACCAGTACCTCTTTATTTTTGTCAAGCTTGAGGAGGATAACATATGCTTGTTCTATAGTTTACCCTTCGGGCAAACCCATCGCTATGTTTTAACGAGCCTAGCGATAGTGAAACTCGTTCTCGTCTAAAGACAAGTTTGTCGCTATTAATCTTTTTAACGAGTTTAACGCCAAAGATAACTCGGTCCTTTTCATTTTTAGAGAGTCTGAAGAGGCACATAAGGGTAACTCCAAAATTCCTTTTTCTTCATCTAATCCCTTAAGTCCGAAAAAGTATAAAACAATACAGAAGGGATGAATTTTCGATAGTTTTAACGAGCCGAACAAAACAAGCGCTCGATCTTTTTGTGTAATAATCCCTCAGGTCCAAAAAGATTAAAATCTATATGAGGTATAGCACTTCCTGTCCCTTTAACGAGCTGGAAGGCCAAGGACTCAGTAATCTTTTCATATTTTACGAGTCAGTTGAAAAGAGCTTAAAGAAGACTCGTCTTTTGAGGAACGAGTGATAAAACGGGTAGCAGCTGATTCCAGGTAAGGTTTGGAATTTTCCAATCACAGCAGTGTCATAAGGATGGCTAGTGAAATCACTCTTCGTAGCTGTTCCTCAAAATGGGTAAACAATCAAATGGAGGTGAATTATCGGCCAATGAAAAAGTGGAGGTGACGGTGCAAACACGACCAAGGCTTTAATGGCTGAAGTACTACATCCACGGTGGTTATTTACTGGGGATAGTTCATTTTTTAACGAGCTTAAACGCGGGTGGAAACATTTGCTCATGTCTTATGTTTATTTTTTAACGAGCTTGAACTATGTGCTAAAACTGCTCGATTAATCCAGTCGTATGATAAGAATGTCTCATATAAAAACGACAACTTTTAGAGTTTTGCCCCACATCCTTTCTTTATGCAAGTTAGGAAACGACCAATCCAAAAAACAGATAAATGATCACTCTTTGCTTGCACTCCAAAAGGTTTGCATGCCCCCAGGTATAAAATAGAGTTTCAAGGTTACCCCTACTTCTTTCCGCTAAAACATTTGTTTTACCGAGAGAGGCCTACCTCTTACAGGCTACCCAAAGATTGTTCTATTCACAGCGCAAACAAAACACTTCTTTGGCAATGTCTACCTAGATAAACAAAGGTGAGTGGCGGCGCTCGCCAACTCGCATAACTTTGACAAGAGAATCTTGTTCTAGAATAATGCCTCTTCCAATCACGGACGGGGGTACAGACTAGTCATATTCTCCCGTGGAAACCTACCCTATATCCGAAGTTTTCCTGCCGAAGCAGACCAGGGTGCATGCCCCCTGGGATTCAGTCATATCCCTCCGAATTACTCGCGCTCATCAGGAGGACGGACTGGAGATTGACGCATTTCTTGCGTGAAAAGACCCTTCAGGGATGTTATATGACTATTTCCTCTGTACGATCCGGGGAATGAAAGCTGGTCCACGAGCTTGACCACTCTTCCTTCGTGCGAAAAATACATTACTCTAAAGAGTGAGGAGACAATTGCTCCCATGCAATAAATATAGTCTCGTCCAAGGAGTAGATTGTAATCCAGGGGTCCTTGAACTACCATCACGTTCATGTGAACGGTTTTCCCTCTCAATGTTATGGGCATATTGGGAAGGATCCCTAATGGTCGACTGGTTCCTTTATCAAAGCCTGTTAGATTTCTCATCTCAGGCAAAAGCGATGGCGAACCAAGCGCTTTCCAAGCAGTTGAGGAAATGATACTCACAGAAGCCCCTTCATCTATGATGGTACCAGCCATAACCATTCTATATATTTGAACAATAATTCGGAATGGTACACTAGCTGGTAAACAGGGTTTGCCTAGTTGATTCCAGTCGAAGGAGACAACTAGGTTGCTTGGAGGTGGGACCGAATAGACGACCGGGTACGACTCTGACGAACTTCCTTCCTGCGGTAAAGGAACGGGTAAATTTCCCCCATGTTCGTTGGAGTCTGCGCTTATGAAAAGAATTTGGACGGTGTCGTCCTTGTTCTCTTCAGTGATTGTATCATCTGAAGATGGAACCTCTGAATGCAAGACTGGGTCAACTGTCGCCTCGACCTTTTGACTTTTGTCTGGTGTGGATTCACATGGTTCATCTTCAATGACAGATGCTTCGGCCGACCACCTGAGCGGGTCAGCCGGATTTTCGACTAGTGATGGACTCAGCAAGAGTTTTTTATATCCAGGAGGAAGTCGTAACGGTGAAACCAGACGATCATCCAAAACACTTTTAGCTTCGTCTAAGAAGGGACAACGGTGAACGGCATGATCGCCTTCACACAATTTACAAGGAAATCTATATTTTCCTTTTTGTCTTGGGGCTTCACTTTCACTAGTCGACGGTGTGTTTTCAACATGATCATCAGAGGTTGACGACACCGGGTTGTGCAAACGAGGAGACCAGTCCCTTAAGATCCGAGGGATGCAAGGAAAATCTTTGTGAAAGTGGTCTCCTTTGCGAATGACACATGGTGATTTAGGCTTGTTCCTTGCAGTGTGTTTTTCGTTAGACAACACTCGTTTGCCCCCATTCGCTTTTGACTCCTTCTTCTTCTTCTCTTTCTTCTCCTTAGGAACTTGACTTTTGGCTTTACCAGCCCCATCAAGCGAAGAGGAAGGAGGAGAGGAAGAATTAATGGAAGTAGAAGGTTGGTGGGCTACTCTGGATTCATCTAATTGCTGATTCGATTGTTCAAGAATAGTGGTGTTCTGAAAGACAGAGGTTGAGAAGAGCCATACAGGCAAACCAATTGTCCGTCCTGGAAGCGCCAATGTGGCCATATGGGGTGCACCAACATCTCCCCAAGAGGAGAAGGGACTAGGATTTCCTCCAAGGGGAATTCCTTGGTTGGTAGACTCCATTTTCTCAGCCCAAGATCAACATAGGAAAGGGTAGAATATTCCGTTTAAAATAAATTTTAGACGCTTTGACACAACTTGTTTTTTCAGTTTTTAAGAGTCGAGAAAAAACAAAAGATGACTCTAGTCTCCTTCGATTTTTAATGAGCCTGAAGTGACAAGTGCTCAGATGGACCTTTTCCGTTAAGGAGTCTGAAAAGGAATGAAAGGGACTACTCTGGAGATCTAGGTAGAGGGAGTACCAAACCAATCGCAAAACTGCAGAATACTTTTTACGGTACGGCAGTCAATCTTCTCGAATGTTGTGTTCAGTGCATTGCGATCGATAGGGTGGCAGACACGGTTTCCTAAGGATAAAGGATTTAAGCCTTTAAGGGTCTCCCAAAATATACTCGACGGTACGTGGGAGCACAAGTCCGTACTGGCACTTATCGTCTCAAAGTGGAGGAATCACCCAACCATCAGTGAGGACAACAGTTACCAGGCTTTACGACGTCGGAATACGTCTCTAGCCTAGACCTCTAAATGTTGTGCGTTAAGTTCCAAAGCGTTGTTAGATTCATTGGATTTATTTTAAGTTGATCTTGCTTATGAATTTTTCCTTTTGGGTTCACCACGAGATGTAGATGTAATTCCTAAAATGCAATCTAAAGATGATAAACAAACTTTTATCTCTTTTGTGCAATGAAAATCCTAGCTACTAGCGGAAAAGAAAGACACAATCTTTTCACAGAGAGCAAAGAGCACACTATAAATGCACTTTCCTAAATCAAGCCAAACAGACTATCAATATGCAAATGCACATGCATGTATTTGTTTTTGAATTTCTTAGTATTGATGCTAAAAAGAAAGTTGATGTACAAATCTGAATTTTTTCAAGCAACAAATATAAACAAGCTCTTTTTCGAAATCAAAAACAAAGATGATTACGACACCTTGCGATTTTGAAATGAACACTTGTTCTTAACACTAGAAAATCACAAATTCAAACCAAAGAAATAGTAGCAATATAATCGACCATCAACAACAATCAAAATTTCTCCTATGATCGAAATCGACACTTGCGACAAATCCAAATCAAAGGACGACAGTACGACTATTCTACTTTTGCAATGGAAAACTGTAAACCACTCAACAAACACACAAAAAAAATCTATAGTTCTTTTGTACAAAGGAGGTGGAATAACAGCTAGGAAAAGGGGTTCTAAACAGACATATACTGATCACAGATAGCAAAATTCAGACACAAAACTGGAAAGAATGAAGCACAATAACCACAGCTGCACAGGGCTAGTCTGATCAGCGCACCTGTAACACAAAGAAACTGAAATGCAGTGCAGGTTGCCCTTTCGGGAAGTGCGCTGACATTCAGGATCTCTTAACAGTACCTCCGCTGGGCTAGAAACGAGAATCTATCCGAGTTCCGGGTCACAGTTTGCAGTTTAGTCTTTGGTTTTTGGCCGAGTAAAAGCAATCAGTAATGCACAATCAGGGGTAGATCTAAGGAGGATCTAAGAGCTATCACAAGGGCAATCAGATAGTTTGTGAATCAGTTGTTCAAATCATAAACAGATCTAGTGAATGGATTGAAGCAGCAGATGTCTACTTTGCATTTGTTATGGCAAATCCAGTTCGAATACTACTTATAAGTTTATGAAACAAACAATAAAGAGATACATAAACAAACTAATTAGACACTGCCCAGTGGAGTCGCCATTTTGTTACAGGGAAAAGTGTCTATTTAGAACTGCTCTATCCCACTAAGGTGTGACAGCTGCCTTAGAAACAAACAGAGAAAACTACTTTTCTATTTCCTTTATGAACTATAGATAGAGAGGAATAGAAAGAACCAACCTGTGTCTTGCGCTAATCCTTTGATCCAATCCCTCTCCTCTTTGACAGTCTCCAGCTACCTGCTCCCTTACTTGACCAGCTTCACCAAGGACCTGTAAGATCAAAGAAGAAGAACACTACACAAAGACATGGATCTATATTCATAAACAACTTAGGATCAGATTTAAGTTAACCATACAAATGTAACAAGCATCAATGATACAAAAGCATGGAGGAAAAACTCAGATAGTTTTTATTGATAAACAAGAAAAGATCCAGGAGGAGTTACAACCGTGGTTCCTGACCCAACATCAACCTCCCAGCAAAGAAGCCCCTCTTCACCTCAAAAAAAGCATAGATCACCCAATACTCTGTTGTTTGTCTCAAAATACCAACACCAATTCCTTACAATATGCAAAATTCCAGCCTCCGGATCTCTGAGATGAGGGATCCATATATAGATATGTGTAAGGAGGATGAGCCAGCTTGTGACTTGATTAGTGTCTTCTCTTTGTCAGTTCTTGCTTCCACTTGGAGACTGAAGGCCTCTTACTCATCCTTGGTCGAATTCAGTGAGGCAAGTGCCATAGGAGAAGATTCTGGAAGCTTCCATTGTCTCTCCACCTCGCAGAAAGACACTGCCATTTGTCATTTCTCGCCCATCGCACCCCACAGAAGGGACTTTTGAAATGCAGCGCACCCTCATAGTGTATTTAGGTGCAATGAAACGCACCTAGCCAGTGGAGCAGCTGAAATGATCCTGTTTTGACTTATTCTGAGCCGTTTCTGGTGGAGAACTTCTCGGAGAAGCTGTAATCTCTTGACCTTGTTCCTTTAGGGGTTAGAAAAAAACTTTTAGGGACTTAGGAGCCCTTGGTTTATGGACATTTCATGCTTGGAGTTGTAAGGCACAAAAATGTCTATAACAATAACTAAGCCAAAATGTAATACAATGTGTCCCACATACATAATGCACCTAGAAAAAACATGAGTGAGGACTGCATACAATAATATTTAATTGAATGAGATATAACGACCCTTCCCTCAAAAAATGGGTGGGAAGGAAGGTAGAACAACTAAACAAGCCCTGTTGAACGGGGAAGGTTTCCACAAAACTAAATGTACCATCTAAAGGGGACATGCATGCTATGAACACTGCGATCGGTAGGAATCAAACCCATCTAATCTACAGAACTGCATTTTTAGCTATAGTATAATTTGAAGGCATCCAAGCATGTGGGAGGCTACGTGAAGGGCCACCCCCTCATGAGGTTTGAAACATCTCACGCACACCCGAGAATCTGTGCTACAATCTACTGCATCAATGGGCCATCAAGTGTATGAATCAAGAGCATGACACAACCAAGTCAAAGGGAAATGATGAGAAACTCTGCCCGATATGATGCATTGAACAAGAATGGAAGTTGGAACCAGGATGCAACCCCCTATAGGTCGTTCTTCTAGAATAAATGAGATGATGTCGACATAATAGGGCCCATGATAGGTGAGGCAATGTGTTGGGTCCCTATAATACTAGTGATTACCCCATTACTATTATAGTTATACCCCTTATTTATATTGTTGTGCCCCTATTACCCCCATGTTGTTATTTTTGTGCCCCATGGAATCCCTCTATTGTTATTTTTGTGGCTTTATATTATTATTGTTAGGTCGGCTGGATTATATTGTGACTCCTTAGACTCCTATATATAGAAAGGAGGTTTTGTCATTTGTATCATGAAAGGATTGTTCATTTATGTAATGTAAAGGAGGTTGCCCCCTCGAAGAGGCTCAATTCTAAGGCGTTGATCTATCTTTTCTATCTTTTCTTGAGCTGGTTCCATAACATTTGGTATCAGAGCTTTGGATTCTAGGGTTTCGCTGCTCCAAACAGGTCATCGTGGAATTTTCGCTATAAATTTTTTTCTGTGACATTTCAGAAGTCGCAAAAAAAACACATTTGAGAAGAAATCGCGCTAAACCTTGGGTGTAAATCTCAGATCTTTTTGCGTGATATTTGCGGAGATATGATCTGAGGAAGTTGGTCTTTTTGCAGACTCTTGAATTACATTCAAAACAGGTGACCTGGGGAAAATCGTCATAACTTTCTCTCTGGGGATCGGATTGAAATTTCATAAGAAGGTACAGAAAGAGAACGGATTGTAGTTTCTTGAATGCATGTTTCAGATCCAAAGGTCGAAACAGTGACTCGTGGCACGTCGTACAAGTTCGCTCTACTGAACTAGTCTATAAGCAAGTAATTATGGGAGATTTCACATAACTCTTCCTTGGAGAATCCAATTTGGGTCAGACTTGTGGCATTGGAAAACGGACACAGAGGGATACTACATCTCACAAATTTAGAAATAGATGATTGGAAAGTACAGAGATACATCAGAGGCAATATCGAGCTCCTACAAAGTGAAAAAAGGTGTGTAGATTTTCTTAAATTTTTGCTTAAGCTTGGTTTGAAAAATTATTTTGAAGGAATTCAAAGGGCATAGTAGAGCATTATTATCGGTAATTGATGCCACGAGGAAAGAAAATGCAAACACCTAGTAAGGAACCTGAAAGCTCTAGCATGACTCATGAAACAAAGGAAGAAATGAAACATGATATATCAAAATTACAAGACCAAGTGCAACCACTATCGCTTGCACAAAAACGAACAGAATCTAGGATGGATGGTTTAAAGAAAGATGTAGAAACTAAGATGGATGGTTTAAAGAAAGGTGTAGAAGCTAAGATGGACTATTTAAAGAAAGGCGTAGAAACTAAGATGATTGATGTGGAAGCTACGATGGATGATTTGAAGATAGATTTGAAGACAGACACGGACGAATTGAAGATAAATATGAATAAGTTGCTACAAGAAATGGTCCCTAAGGGTGAAAGGGTACTAAAGGAAACTCATGATGAGAACAAAAGAAATGTTAACCATGATTCCATAGACGCTAATGTTGGATTGAAGACTCACCATATTCCAAAAATCTATATGAGGAGGTTTGATGGCAAGGACCCTGCCACATGGATATTATAGATGGAGCAGTTCTTCGATCTCAATAATGTGCAAAACACACAAAAGGTACGTATGACAAATGTATATTTGGAACCAAATCAGTTTGTATGGTATCAATGGCTTTGCTCTCGTAAACAATTTATCACTTGGGCAATTTTTACGGAAGAATTGATAGCACATTATGAAGATACAAAAAGAAACACTTTTTTTAGCCAATTGATAAGTCTCAAACAAAAGGGTTCAGTAATGGAGCACATTGAGCAGTTCCAAAAATTGAACATAAGTGTAAAAGATAATCTAGAGGAGCATAGGATTGACGTGTTCATAGGGTCTTTAAAGGATAATATCCAACATGATGTTCGCCTTTGGGAACCTGATTCATTAGAGAAGGCATTCAGGTTAGCAAGAAAAATGGAAAGCAAAATTATGGCAACCAAGAAGCATACCACTCACAACTATAAAAATGGAAGTGTTGTTACCCCTAGTCTTCCACAACCTATAAGGTTGACACCACAACAATTGGAAGAAAAAAGAGCAAAAGGGCTTTGTTACAGTTGTGATAGCAAATACACTAAAGGTCATAAGTGTGCTGAGAAGAAATTATTCTACATAGATTGTGAAGAGGAAGAAGAAATGGAGCAAGAAAGGTCAAAATAAGAAGATATACTCCAGGAACAAAGCCTAGATGAAGAAAAAATAAATCCAACCATATCTTGTAATGCATTGGTGGGAATTACCACTCCTCAAACCATCAAGATAGAAGGACAAATCAAGAAGAAAAAGGTAATAGTGTTGATTGATTCAGGAAGCACCCACAATTTTATTCATTGTAGGGTAGAAAAGAATTGAATTGCTTCCTATATCCAGCACCAGAGTGTCAAGTGATGATTGCAAATGGAGGAACAATAAATTGCTCTGGAAGGTGCCATAATATCAAGCTATCCATGGGAGAATATGTATTGACTAGCCCAATGCTTTCCATTCCAATGGGAGGTGTTGATGTTGTACTAGGAGTCCAATGGCTACAATCCTTGGGTACAATAGCTTTTAATTTTCAAGAAATTTTCATCAAATTTTCTACGGAAGGAAAGGAAGTTGAATTAAGGGGTATTGCAGGGAAACCAGGAAAGATAATCAGCTCTAATGGTATGACAAAGCTTCTAAAAAAGGAGCAAAGAGGTGTAATTGCACAATTATGTTCGCTAGATGTTTCCACATCAGAATCATCTATTTCTCCAGATCTCCAAAATGTCCTGGACAATCATTCCAAGGTATTTGAGACTCCCAAAGGTCTCCCACCTATGCGTGATCATGATCATGCTATCCATCTGATTCCAAGAAGTGTTTGTCCAAACATCAGGCCGTACATATATCCCTATGTCCAAAAAAGTGAAATTGAACGTATGGTTGCAGAATTGCTAGAGGCTGGTATAATTCAACCAAGTCAAAGTTCTTTCTCTACTCCAGTAGTATTGGTGCACAAGAAGGATGGATCATGGCGCATTATTTCGGATTATAGGGAGCTCAACAAGCTCACTATTAAAGATAAGTTCCCCATTCCTGTCATTGATGAATTACTGGATGAATTGCATGAATCAATTTACTTCACCAAGTTGGATCTTCGTTCGGGATATCATCAAATCAGAATGAAGATTGAAGACATTCTGAAAACATCATTTAGAACTCATGAGGGTCATTATGAATTTTTGGTCATGCCTTTTGGCCTTACCAATGCGCCTTCAACATTCCAAGGTTTGATGAATTCAATTTTCAAACCATTCCTTAGAAAATTTGTGTTAGTATTTTTTGATGATATGCTAATCTACAGCAAGTCTTTGAAGGATCATGTTGAACATGTTGACAAGGTGCTACAACTATTGGAGGAGAAACAATTATATGCAAAAGGATCCAAATGTTTCTTTGGAGTCCAGGAGGTGGAATATTTGGGTCATATTGTATCTCATGAAGGCGTTAAGGTAGACCCTAGCAAAATTAAAGCCATTAAGGAATGGAAAATCCCCACATCCATAAAGCATCTGCGAGGATTTCTTGGGTTGACAGGGTATTATCGCAAATTTGTTAAGAATTATGGGAGAATAGCAGCACCTCTAACAACATTATTGAAGAAATATGCATTTTCATGGACTCCGGAAGCAACAAAGGCCTTTGAACATCTTAAAGAGGCAATGTGCCAAGCACCGGTCTTAGCTACACCAGACTTCACAAAAACCTTTATTGTGGAATGTGATGCTTCAGGAAATGGAATTGGTGTTGTTCTAATGCAAGATGAAAGACCCATTGCTTTTGAAAGTCGTCCAATCAAGGGAAAGTTTTTAAGCAAAGCTATTTATGATAAGGAAATGTTGGTAATACTCCATGCACTTAAGAAATGGCGACCCTACCTAATGGGAAGACACTTCAAGGTAAAAATGGATCATGATAGCCTTAAATACTTTTTAGAACAAAGATTATCCTCTGAAGAGCAACAAAAGTGGGTCACAAAGATGTTGGGTTATGACTTTGAAATCATCTACAAAAAAGGCAAGCAAAAGGTGGTGGCAGATGCACTCTCAAGAAAGGATGAGGATGTGGAAGCATTGTTGCGCGCCATTTCTATTATCCAACTAGATTGGATAAACGAAGCAAGGGAGGAATTGAAGAATGATGAAGAAGTGTGGGCACTTACTCGAAAGATACAACAAGATTCCAATACGTTTGATACATTTAGCTGGAAAAATGATTCGTTATGGTACAAAGATCACTTATACATCTGTAAGAATTCCCAGCTAAAACAAAAGATTCTTATGGAATTTCACACTTCTCCCTTAGGAGGGCACTTAGGATTTTTAAAAACTTACCACATGGTTAAGAAGGAATTTTTTTGGGATGGCCTTAAATCAGATATTCAAAAGTTTGTGGTGGAATGTTTGGTTTACCAACAAAATAAAGTTGAAACAATTAAGACACCGGGTCTATTAGAACCTTTATCCATTCCAAGCCAACGTTGGGAAGAGGCTTCAATAGATTTTATCACAGGTTTACCCAAGTCTGAGAGAAAGAGTGTAATCATGGTGGTAGTTGACAGACTTACCAAGTATGCACACTTTTGTGCATTATCACATCCATTTAAAGCCAATACATTTCTACTGCATTTATGGAAACAATTCAAAAGCTACATGGAAACCCAAAGATTATTGTAAGTGACAGAGATCCCATTTTCACTGGAAATTTTTGGACAAAATTATTTTCTTGTCTTGGTACTCAGTTAGCTCATAGCTCATCTTATCATCCTGAATCTGATGGGAAAACTGAGATAGTAAACAAATGTTTGGAAGGATATCTTCGTTGCTTTGTATCTGATAAACAGACACAATGGGTCAAATGGTTGCCTCTAGCTGAATGGTGGTATAACACTTCCTTCCATACAACAACAAAAATGACCCCATTTATGGCACTTTATGGGTATCAACCACCATCCATCACATCATATTTAAGAGAAATTTCTAAGGTTCAGTCAGTGGAACATCAAATCAAACATCAACAACAAGTCCTCCAACTCTTAAAGGATAACCTCGTGCTGGCACAAAATAGAATGAAACAATAGGCAGATCAACATCGCAGTGAAAGAAGTTTTGATGTAGGTGATTGGGTATTCCTACGGCTACAACCATACAAGAAAATGTCCCTAAAGCAAGCTAAGAAGGATAATAAATTATCACCAAAGTATTATGGTCCATACAAGGTGTTGCAAAAGATTGGTACTATGGCATACAAATTGGAGCTTCCTGCAGCTTCTGGATTGCACCCAGTTTTCCATGTTTCATGTTTAAAGAAGGTTATAGGCAACAAGCTTTGAGTTATAACAATATTGCCAGAACTTGACGAGGAAGGAAAAATTATATTGGAACCGGAAGCAGTCACAGAAAAAAGAACTCGACAACTACGAAATCGATCAATTTCAGAGTATCTTATCAAGTGGAAGAACTTATCCGCTGAAGATTCCACATGGGAGGATGAGAATTTTACGCAGAAGTATCCAGAACTACTCAAGCGTTGAGGACAAGACTTTTTTGAAGGAGAGGGGCATGTTGGGTCCCTATAATACTAGTGATTACCCCATTACTATTGTAGTTATACCCCTTATTTATATTGTTTTGCCCGTATTACCCCCATGTTGTTATTTATGTGCCCCATGGAATCCCTCTATTGTTATTTTTGTGGCTTTATATTATTATTGTTAAGTTGGCTGGATTATATTGTGACTCCTTAGACTCCTATATATAGAAAGGAGGTTTTGTCATTTGTATCATGAAAGAATTGTTCATTTATGTAATGTAAAGGAGGTTGCCCCCTCGAAGAGGCTAAATTCTAAGGCGTTGATCTATCTTTTCTATCTTTTCTTGAGCTGGTTCCATAAAACAATGAGGATCCTCAACTAAGGTACGAGGGGAAATAGTGATGTGACTGATGGACTGACATGAGGGACAATGGAAAATGTGGGACTGAGGGACAAATAGATGACTTCCCTTTTCAGAGCATAAACTGCATGGTTGACCTTGCAACAACTCACTTGACTCTGGATGGGATGGGAAACAATATGACTGGAGGCCAAAATCGGCAACACAGGATGAACTGTAACATGATATAATGGTACATGAAATAGACTCCATCGATGCAAGGTGACTCATTGCAGATGCTCTGAACAAGGTTGAATTGATGACATTGTCACATGGAATAGGCCTACTGGGGACCATGAGAGCATGAGTAAATGATGGTTACTCATGATGAAAAATGACATGTGAGATGACAAGCGCCAAGGAAAGGTGGTCCCCAAAGTACAAGAATCGCATATGAATACTTTCAATTTTGATAGGCGACGAAGTGACCCTTCCTGGAAAAATGGATTCCTAATGAAGTGTCAAATCATCAAATGAAATGATGCAACCTTCCTAAATGTAGGATAAAAGTAAATATGCGCAAATCAGTGGGAGTTTCTATGGGTAAAATTTATTATGGTTGAGTGTATTACAAGGATTAGGAAGGAGTTGGCCTACAAAACTATCCAGGAGATATCCCCCCTTGCCTAAGTCCTTACGAATGATGTAATGTCCTAGTGATAATGATTCTAACTTCCCATGTCCTAGGGTATCATGGGCCTGCTCATACACCAGAACAAGATCACCTTTATGGAAGGGATAAGGGTTGACTTTTTAGTCATACTGAGCTTCGGTGCACTTTTTGGCTGCTTCAATGGTTTGAAAAGAAACATGATGGTCTTTAGAGGCGTGTTCAAGCGTGACAAGTCTTTGTTCTAATGGTTGGGTGTTAGGGAGAAGTTCGATAGCTAGGTAAAGGGAAGGGATCTCACACTCTATTGGAAAGACTACCTCCTCGCCAAAAACTAGGTGGAAAGGAGTGAACCTAGTATCGGTTTTGACAGAAGTTCTATAGGCCCACAAAGTTGGGAAGAGCATAAGGGCCCATTGGTCTTGTCCTTATTCACCATTTGTTGAAGCATCATTTTGAGAATTATTTTGACTACTTCAACCTATCCATTACCTTGGGGGTAATAAGACAAGGTATACTAGTGCTGGAAACCCAACAGTAAGGAACACTCAAACCATACCTCATATTCAAAATGTTGGCCTTAGTCATAGATCAATTGTTTCGGAACTCCAAATCAAGTGATAACATGGCTAGAAAGGAAAAGGGCCATGGTATCTGATGTGTTATTGAATGTTGGCATGGCCTCAACCCATTTGGTAAAATAACCAACTATCACGATAATATACTTATGGTTATTAACAGATGGTGGTTGACACTTCATAAAGTCAATGGCTCATTTACAAAAATGACCAGCAATGATGACAGGATGGAGGGGAGTCGGTGGGTCTATTTCCTTTAGAGAAAAATGTTGGTAATTGGGGCAGTGTTCGACTACCTCAATGCAATCACTGAATAGAGAATGCCAAAATGAGCTAGTGTGCATCACTTTCTGTGCAGTGGCCATACCAGAGAGGTGACCACCACAAGCACCATTGTAATAGGAATTTAGCACATGGTTTGCTTCAGTATGGGTGAGACAACGGTGAAGGATAGAATCCACACCACGATGATAAAGGTCTTCACCGATGAGTAGGTAGCGAGGGGCATAGTATCGAATTCACCGTCGATCATCAAGAGTAAGATGGGGGGAAAAATTTTGTGTTCACAAATATGTGAGGATATCTATGCATCAAGGTTTGTCTGAAGTGATGACAAACAAGTGTTCTTCCGGGAGCTTGTCGTTAACCAGTGGATCATGTGCACCAGTGGGTAATTCAAAAATGAGTTCGGTGATGGCCAAACCTTTCTTACTCTTAAGCGTAACAAACTGAAGATCTAATTCCTCGAAGATAATGATCCAACATGCATAATTCCCATTGATGATCCTTCAACTCAATAGGAATTTAATCAGGTTGGATTTTGTTATGACCCCGGTGTTACCCATAAGGATATAGTGACGGAGCTTTTGGAGAGAGAACACGACACCCATCACTAGTTTCTATTTGTGAGAGTAGCTCACGGGGGGACATACAAGGTTATTACTGACATAGTAGATAACATGCCCATTTCTATTAGCACCTTATTGAATAAGGAACCCAACAATCAAATGGGCAGAAGCTGAGATGTACAAGATGAAATCCTTGGTGAAGTTAGGGGGACTGATCAAGGGAGCAGAAGTGAGAGCATGTTTCAGGGCATCAAAATATTGTTGAGCATGGTCATCCAAAACAAATAGAATGGTTGAGTGAAGGAGTCTAAAAAACCCATGTGTGGTGGTCGTATAGTCAGACACGAACTTATGAAAGAAGTTGGCTTTTCCTTGAAGGCTTTGTAACTCTCACAAAGTACGGGGAGGTGGAAGCTCAAGAATGGCTTGAACTTTTAGGGGGTCAAGAGTGATACCATATTTCGACACAATGAAGCCTAATAGACTGATGATAGGAACACAAAAGACACATTTCGATGGATTAAGACAAATGTTATACTTGCGACAATGGAGAAAAATGGTGCGCAAATCATGAACATGTTGCGCCCGAGACGTAGAATGAGCAGTGAGATTTTCAAGGTAAGCAAGGGTAAGGTGCACCAATTCATGAAAAGGGTATGACATGGCTCACTGACATGTGGCTCCAACATTTTTTAAGTCGAATTGCATGACCCGATATGAAAAGGTTCCCCGCAGTATAATGAACATTCTCTTTAGCTGATTGGCATGACATATACTGCTCTAGTTGCACATGGAGAATACATCCATAAAGGATAGAACCTTGTGCCCACCACACTCATCAATGATCTAGTCAATAGAGGGTGTGCAAAATTTGTCTTTAAGACAAGCTTTCTTCAGGTCGCAAAAATCCATGTAGACATGAAGAGTTCCTTTCTTTTTTAGAATAGGAACCGAATTGGATACCCATGTCATATACTCAATGAGATAAATGAAAGAAACATGCTTAAGATTGTTGATACCATCTTTTATCACCTCATGACAAGAACGGTGGATGGGTCTCAACTTCTGACCCAGAAGAGTGGCATCCAGCCATGTGTTGATATGATGTTCAATAATGGCGGGATCAAGTCTGGGCATCTCAGAGTAATACCAAGAAAAAATACGAGGGGATTCTTTGAAGAGCTTGGCATAAGCTTCAATTTCTTTTGGGGAGCATTGTACCCCCAAGGCAAGGAAAATTTTAAGGATCAAAATTTATCTTAAATTTTAGAAACCTTCCCGAGTCCCACTAGCCCATAATATGCAATCTATAAGATGTTTAGCAATACTTTTGTAAAAATATTCAAATTTTTAATAATTTTATATACTCTCTATATAAAATTTTGGTGATTCTTAAAGTAAAATAATTTATACCAAATAATTTAGGCTAATCATGTTTTAGAAAATATGGAAATTAACGAATCTTTTTTTTTGGAGAAAGCATAGAAATTTTGCCCACTTGTGAATGTTAGCCCCTAAAATTTTCCTCGCGCCAAGGTAATGTTTTATTCGACCCATGGTTTATCTAAAATGTTGATTTTGATAGTAGGAGAGATATTGTCCATATTCCCCTCTTGAAAAGCATCTGGGGTAGGGATGGGATTCCGAAACCAATAGACTTCACCATGGATGAATTATTTTGATTCCACAAAATACTGGTCATGAGACTATTATGGTAGGAAGTATGCATTGATCGTGCATATCATCCCAAGGGTAATCAAGGGTAGACATAGCTTCCATGATATCCTCATCATAATTGAAGATGGGTAGACGAGAGGAAGACTAACTACCTGATGTGGCGGCTGTACCTGGGGAATCAACCTGGGAAAGAAGGTACACATATGCATCATATGGAATGGTAGATGATGGGCTAGTAGATGGAGGATATATAGATGTTGAGACCTAGGATTTTGTCAAAAGAGGTTCAATAGAAGCGTGCAAAAAAACCTCAGAAAGGTTTTCCGGTGAGGAACTCAAGGATGATGATAGGTAAAGGATATGGCTTGTCGAGTCGATCATCTCGACATTGGGGAGAAGTGTCACAATGGTGAGACTAGAGTCCCCCTATTCTAGTTTACTAGTGGTACTAGAATCTGCGAGTAGAGGAGTAGGTGATCCACTACATGTGGTCTCTTATTCACGAAGCGCCTCAAGTTAATCATGAAATTCATTGAGATGAAGGAAACAATGGGAACAGTGACCATGATTATCGCACAAGGCACAAGGGTGATTTGTGCGTAAAGTTATGATTTTCTTGGCTGTACCTAGTAAGGTAACATGGACCTTAGGGATATTTGACTCAGGGAACATTTCATGAAGCAAAGGTTTGAGATGAGGGAGTTGAAGAAAATTATTGGTGGCATGCCTAACAAATTGACACAAAGCACATAGAGGTGACGGATTTGAGGCCTTAGGGGCTCAAGGAGCTTAGGGAACCTTGTCCTTAGGTTATTTCCTACTATCTTTTCCCCCCTATCTATATGCTTTCACAAAAGGAGTGGGTTCGTGTTGAGGTTGTGAGGGGACTTGAGCAGTAGCAGGGGTTGTAGGGACCAGTTGAACTCGGTTCAAAGCATGATAAGGTCTTAGCTAACCAGGAAAAGTACTTATAGGGGGATAAATGTACCATAATGGGATCACCAAAGTCTTATTATGGAGGACCAGTGAATCCACGAAATGGACATAAAAGATTCTCAGACGAGGAAACAAGAAAGTGATCTAGCCTACAGGGTAATGTCTTTGCACAACAACTCCTGGATGGTTAAGACCTGAAGGAACAGTTTCGGGTGGGAACATAAGAGAGGCACCTACAAATAGAGGAGGTCTTGGGGGGGTGAATCTATATGGCTAAGATGAGATGGAAACAATAGGGTGCTGAGGAGTTGGTTGTTGATCAGATGTACCAGACTGCTTGAGAGTAACTCAATGACACTTGTAACATGCAAACACTCAAAGAGATAGGATCTAATATCAAGGAGGGAGGACCTCGGAAAGCACCCAACAATGAGGAATATTTGTAGACTCTAGGTGAAACATAGGTGAGTGGAATGGAAAACTATTTATCAGACATCGACATAATAATGTACTCAAGGGAGGTCACAGTTGATGGCTCGTAGAATGTCGCCTAATCAATGGTGATGATCTTCCCTTCGTGGGAGAAGAACATCTTGTAGAAAATTGTATATGCGATGATTGACATGGGATAAGTGTAACTATGACCCAAAATAATGTTATAATATAGAGGGGCATCAATAACCTCAGTGTCTACATGGAGAATGTTTCCCACAAGAGTCACTAGATAATTGCAATACATGCCAAGAGGATGAGAGGAATGATCGTCGCAAGAATGCGAAGTGATGGTGCATGGGGACAACTCATGTTACTTGAGTTGTTTCCAAATGGTAGTGTGAATCACATAGGTGGATGGACCTTCATCAATAATGCATCAGGAGATGATGGCATTACAGACTCCAACAGGTATTCGGGAAGAAATGGTTCAAGGTAATGGGGGATGTTCTGATCTATCAATTGGGAAGACAATCAAATGATTGTCAAAAGAATCTACTCCTCCCAAAGTGGTTATTTGATATTTCTTTTGAGATGGGCATGCCCGGAGGACTTCCAGCATTGATATGGAAGCAGGTGACTGTGCCAAGTCATCTACTATATTCTATGTATGGGTAGCTCAGTTAGAAGACATGTTACACCGTAATGGACACTCAGGCATCTTGGGAGTTCCCTCAAATTGAGTTTGAGGGATCTGGAATGGACCATTTGGTGTCATAAGAGGCTCAGTGTATGTTTTGGTTTTGGAATTCGTAGTCGATGAAGTCGATGGCTTGTCATACTAACGCGACTGGGTTTGCAGGTTGATATCGGAGGTATTAACCTCACCAGAATTCATCATGAGTATCTGGTAGTCACCAGGACTAGAAGATTGGGGGGGATGGGTTGCTTGACCTAGACGAGGTTGAGCAACAACAATTCATTGCTGAGGGAAAGGATTGGTAAGCACTGTCAGTTGATATGCAATAGGATTCTCAGGTAATTCTTGGATCGACAGTTGACCTCTAGAATTTTCTTGAGCTTCCCACATTTGGTGCATTTGTGGTAAGAGATGAAACTCATGTGTATAATGGCCATGTACACCACGAAATGCATAAGGATTTTTCAGATGAATAACCCTGTTCTTGTTAGGTTGGTTGCCCCGTTGCTGGTTGTTGGTGTTAGTCTGGTTTGCTTGGATCTCACTATGTTGATTACCTTTATTACCCTAGTTACCATTCTTACCTTTCCCCTTATTCTTTTTCTTCGAATGTTGGGGACTGCTCACACTTTGTTGTGAAAACGCTTGACCCTAAGGAGGCGGTGGCTGGTGGGGACGAGGATGCATGGGAGGTTGTGGTGCTAATGCTTGAGTGGATAGAGTGCTCAACTGTGCATAGTGATAAGATGATGGAGGAGGAACAATTTGGTAGACATGTTAACCATTGGATTTCCCTGAAAACATGTTGCTAGAAGGAGAGGCATAAGTGTTGGAGCAACTCGTGCCCCCTATGGATAGCCATAACTTTGTGAGAGATTTTTCGGTGAAAATCACATGGGATACCATTTGTCGACGCATTTCAAACCAACTAGTTTGGTTCATCGTCAGGACAAGTTACGATGAACCACACTAGTTGGTTAGAAACATGTCGACAAATGGTATCCCTTGTGATTTTCGCTGAAAAATCTCTCACAAACTTGATATGTATCACAGAAGCCTGAACTCTATAATTGAGCCATAACTTTGTTGAGTATATGGCGAAGGATGTGAAAGGTTTCCAATGATACCATTAGCAGCACAAGATGTCCCCGGTGCATTGGCACCTCCAAGATGGGGGACTCGGTCTGGAATGATGGTATATGCATAACCAGATTACGCATAAATCAAGTCATATCTTAGAGAAGTTTTCAGAGCTTCTTCCTTGGTTTGAGGAATATGGGATGCGACACCTTTGGCAATGGGCGATAAAAGGCTTATAAGAAACCAGTCAATATAGAAACGATCTTCGAAGGGTAGGGCACCGCATGTGCTCCTCCTTCTACGCCATTCCTAAACATGATCGGAAAGACGGGTGGCAGAGGACTGATGGAATGAGGTCAAGAGCTCTGTACCAGTGTCATATCAGAGAGCTAATTAGAAATATGAGATGAATGCTTTAAAAATCATGGAAAAAATTGAATGAGATGTGGTAGGCTGGTATGCATACCATTTTGCAACATCTTGAGTGAGAGTGCATTGGAACAATTGAAGACAAATGAAGTCATCGGTGATGGAATTAGATGAACACCACATATGGAAGGAGTGGTCGTGATTGGTAGGGTCCGCACGAGAATTACCCTTACACTTGGGGATGTTGGAGGGAAGCTTATTCGGCATAGCAGGCCAACCAACATCATGGTGTATTGGGTCATTTATCAACTAGATAAAATCTAAGAGACTTAACCCAACCATAAAGGGTAGCATGGGCACTATTGGAACTGTTCCTGTGACGGTTTTGCTAGAGTCGCCAATTTTTCTATAGTGTTTTCTCCTCGAAGGTGTATGAGAAGGAAACACCTAAGACTGGTGATGACAAACAGTGTCAACAATATAAATGGCTACTAAACATTGTAGATCTGCAACAAATTATCTATGTGACAATCATAGTTAAACAGAAAAATGAAATAGTAATAAATGGAGGTAACCCCTATAATCCAATGGAAAACAGATATAGAAATAATAGATTTTATTAAATAACACATGTGAAGGGAACAAATAAATGTTATCAATCCCCCTCTATGGGATGGGTTCTTGGCCATCCTCAATTTTCTTCATCTTTTGTAGAGTTTTTCTCCTTTATGAGCAAATAAAATGTTTGAGCTCAATGGGAACTCAAATGGAAAAGAAATATGGTGTGCGGAAATGATAATAATCAGAGTAACAATAGTGAGTGCAACAATGAAAATAATCAAAAGTGAATAATGAATGGAAAACCCTTCTATTTATAACAAAATATTGAGCTATCCTTGAATAATGAGCAATAATAAAATATTATTAACCACTTCTAGGAATAACCACTTGGAATATTTTATTATATTTGATTAGGAGGGAAAAAGTTTTAAACTTTTATTTAAAAATAATCAATAAATAAATGATTTATTTATCATTTTAAGAAATATGGTTAAGGAATAATACACAAATAATGATTTATTTAATTATTCGTAAGGGATTTAGTCAAACTTGACAAGCAATAATAATTAATTATTGATTAATTAATTATTCCTAGAGAAAAATAAGATAATGAATAATTTATCTGTTTATTTTTCATAACTGGGTCAAATATGAAAACAAATATTAATAATCAATGGTTTAATTGATTATTCCTAGAAGATAATTAAATAAATAGTAATTTATCTAATTATTCTTCATGGGTTTAATTATAAATTACTTAGCAAATGTCGTTTACTAAGTAACCTTTCACAGTGAAAGAAATTTTACTATGGTCAAATTGGCCTTACATGGTGTAATTCGATCCATCTAGTAAATTAGGCTAGATGATCAATTCTTTGGTGATAACACTTTCTATATAAGGTTTCTTGATTGAGTCACACTTCTTATGGTTCACCCTACAAGAGATAGCTATAGAGTTTGGAGGCCTTGAAATCTTTCCAATTTATCTACCTACTTCAATGGAGGGCCAATGGATCAGAAAATTAATAATGAATATGAAGTGATCCTCTTGTCATGATAGCTACTTGATATATTTGTAGTAAATTCTCAATCCTTGTTACATGTAATACATGTAATCAATTTATTTCCTTTCCATCCATCGGTTGAATGGAATCGAGATCACACCCCATTGTGGTTGAAGGAGCTCATAGCATTTCAATGCTTCCCAATTGAGCATGGAAAATGCAAGTAGAAAATATAATTAATTGGAATCAATTGACACCAGAGGCACTTACCTTATAAATATCCCTTTATATTTGAAATGATATCCAAGTTACACACCATTCTTTTGTTTCCTTATGACATGACATGTAAGTAATCCTCATTTCATATCTCAGATTCACTCTTGCTAGGGGGAAGCCCCTAACCCTCGTCCCAAGAAAAAAAGGTTGAAAGCCATCGATCTAGCCAACCACGCCCATGTTTTCATTGTGATAAGTGTTTCTCTCCTCTATTCATCACACAATTTCCCTCATGCTTAGGAAAATCCCCCAAACCTTGTCCTAAGCAAGCAATATTGATAGCCACTAATCTGGTTGACCATGACTATGTCTTCATGGTGTAAATTTTGTTTCTCCTCCACTATGTCATCTATTTCGATATAAAATTCATGACTATCAACCCCTACTTCATTGGCTCAGAATGAGGACCAAGATCACCCATACCAAATTGGAAGCAGTATCTCTTCCTATATTGAAATTGATCTAATTCTTACTAGTTGTTCTCTTAATGTTTCAAAATACTTAAAAATGAAATATATTGTTTTAAATTTATTAACATGTGCTATTTCATTAAAATATACCAATAAATGAATAAATAAGGGAAGAATTAACATGATGCCTCTTGCATCCACCACATATGAAGATGTGGGACAACGTAGTGTTTCGTGTGTCCAACTTGTGGGTTAATAGAAAGAGTTGTGGGTGTTAAATGTTAATGTCAGAAGGGAAAAAGAGAAAACCATCATTTTGAAATATTTCTCTTGTGGAGACCTAATAAAACCCATACAATCCACCATAGCCACGTCGTTGGACAATCCCTGTCTTTCAATATCCGTGTTGAAAATGCAGCAAGCAAATATCAATTAGACTTTGCCTTGGTCAAACTAAAGAAAAATTAAATTTATATTTCAGTAAAAATCTTGGAGGTACTTAACTGAGGTGACGTGGTACTTTTCCTTCAGTTAAATTAATTAAGTTGATTTGGGTAGGCCTGAGTCTAGTTCAGTATGATTGATTGCTAATTTGTAACAATCTATTGAAGTTTACTTGAGTTATTGTCAGTTAAATTACTTTTAGCTGTTAGAAGAAGTAGTGGATGTCTAGTTGTGGAAGTGGAACTTCATCCTCACTCAATGATCAACCAGTTAACTAATCAATCAACCCAAAATAATTATTTTCAATGAGAGAATTTGAGTTACGAAGTTGTGATGGAGATTCCAAGTTAGTTTACTATGACTTATAGACTACTATGAGTTATATTCTATTCCCGTGTGTAGAGGTGGTGCATGTAATCAGAGGAATGACCTAGAGGAATTGGAAAATTCAGTAGAGGGAATTTCCCAAATAGTAGCGGACAATTTCCTTAGGGAACAACACAAGTAAATAAGAGCTTGGAGGGCTTAAAAATTGGCTATGCATTGGCCAAATTTAGTCAGCCAGGTAGAGGGATAAAATATACACTTGTAGGGTGTGCTAAGGCTTGAGAAAACATATGTATTCCATCTCTATTCTATAATTAATGCAATACAGATAGGAAAGGGTTTTGAGCAGTTTCATTCCCCTTGATAAATATGTGTGCATGTGTGATGTTTCCTTTTGCATGTCTATGATTTGTGTTCTAAATGGTTAATTAACTCCCCCAAATCAGTAGAGTATCTTTGAGTCTTATCATTTAATAAATTTCATGAGAAGTTTCGAATCTACACCTTAATTTTTAAATGGTATCAAATCAAGATTTGCAGTAGAGCACAAATTTCAAAGTTGTTATTGCAGGAGGATCAAATTTGCAGGATCAATTCCTTAGAGCTAGAAGGATGGATTTCTATGCACTAAGATTTGTGTAGGCCCCTAAGGGAATCTCAAATTACATTTCCTTGAAGGACCACATGGAAGAATTTCTAGAAGATAATGAATAGAAGGAATTCATCGATAATGATGTCGTGAAACTGATAGTAGGTGATGCTCATGATCTAGTATAATGGAAGAAGCTTGTAGCCAAGGCCAAGAGAATCATGTTGGAGGGAGTACGAGACCACATTTTATATAAATCTCCATAAGATAGAGACTTTGTATAAAATGTGGTAGACATTGAATAATTGTTCTAGAATAGTAGTGATGAGAAAAAGTTAGTGCTCAAGGACACGCTTCGAAAATTCAAGACACAAAAGAACGAAACTATTCCACAATACCTCAGCAGGTGCACACAATGTCATGATGAACTTGGTCAAGTTGGCTTCAATGTTGCAGAAGATGATTTGGTAATCCTATCCCTTCTAAGCCTTCCCAAGAGCTAGCACATGTACCAAGATTCAATGAGTGGGAGGGAAAAATAGCCAAATTTTGACCGCCTATTGTTTGACTTGGTGTAGGAGAAAATAAGGCGAAATACCAGAGACAAGACTTCATCCAAGGGTAAGGATGTGGAAAATTGTACCTTGCCTCAAAAGGAAAATAAGGGGATAGGGAAGAAATCCAAATCCAAAATAGAATCTAATCAAGGGGACAAGAATAAAGACTTGTCAAAAATCAGGTGCTTTCATTGTCATGAATTCAGACACTATGCCAAGAACTTTCCACATAAGAAGACAAGAAACAATAGCTCAAGAGGAGCAGTAGGTGAAGCCTTCACTTCGAATTTTGAGCTTGAATCACTCTCATTTCATGCATGACGAACACGATGATTGGGAGTGTGTCGTACTTGGACTTAGGTGCCTCGTTCTATATGACGCGGAATAGAGAATTTTTCAGTGATCTGGAGGAAAAATATTTCCAAATGCACATCAATATTGGAGATGATGGAAGTATACACAAAAGATATTTGTACAGCCACATTTTAGAGGGATTGAAACTCCCCTCCTAGACTCAATGATGTGATGTTTGTTCCAGGTCTAAAGAAAAATATTGTCTTCATTGCAGTTTTTGAATACCATTGTTTTGATGTGCTCTTTAGGAAATGAAAGGAATTATTGAGATACATACACACGAGATAGGTGAATAATATCGAGGTTCATGTGAAGAACCTATACAATCTATATGTGGAGGATTGTACCGAATTGAGCACAAAGGTAGAGAAGGTGTAGAGCTACGATGCCAATGAACTTTCCAATAGAATACTTGGACATTTGTATCATGGAGATTTGAATATCATGCAACAAATAACCACAAGCCTCGCTAAAGGAGCATGAGAGTAGTAGTATACATGCAAAATGTGTACCTTTAGTAAGTACATAAGGGAACTTTCCATGATCAAGACAATAAAGCACATGCAATCCTTGAAAGGATCCACTCTAATGTTTGTAAACCTTTCTTCACAACTTCCACGGCTAGGCACAAATATTTTGTCATCCTTATTGATGACTTCTCACAAATGTGTTGGATCTTCTTAATGCCAAAGAATGATGATACATTCTCCAAGTTTGTGGGGTTCAAAGAAATGGTTGAGAAAGAAACAAAAAAGAATGTGAAGGATCTTAGGAGTGATAATGGAGGTGAATACGCGTCAAATCAATTTAGAAATCTATGTACAAAAGAATGCATTCAACGAGAGTTGAGAGCACCCAATAATCGACAAAATTATGGGATGTGTTATGCAACCATTTCAAAAATAGATAAATCAATGACTTAAAAATTATCCTCTTCAAGGGGGAACTTCCTTTACATTACATAAATGACTAATTATTGGATAATACAAATAAAAAGACATCCTTTGTATATATATGAGTATAAGTGGTCACAATATAACCAGATCCTACATAACAATAATCATATAAGCGCATAAAAATAAAAATAGTGGGCTTCTATGGGTCGCAAAATTAACAATATGAGGGCTACATGGCACAACAATAATAATAAGCAGGATACATTAGTGTTATAGGGACCTAACATGCCTCTCGCCTTCAAAACATTTATGTCCTTAATGCTTGAATACTTCTGGATGCTTTCGTATACAATTATCATCCTCCCATGTGGAATGTTTAGTGAGTAAATTGGTGCACTTAATGATATGCTATGAAATTTGATCGATTTCATAGCTGTTGGGTTCTTCTTTCCATGACTCCTTCAGGCTCAAATATGACTTTTCCTTCTTCGTCAAGTTCTTGAAACACTGTCTAGACTGGAAGCTTGTCACATGTAACCTTTTTTAATCATGAAACATGGAAAGTGGGTGTACTCAAGAAGATACAGGAAACTCCAATTTGTATGAATAGAACCAATCTTTTACAACACCTCGTAAGGACCATATTACTTTGGTGATAATTTTTTATCCTTCTTAGCTTGCTTGAGAGACATTTTTCGTATGGTTGTATCTGTAAAAATACCAAATCACTTACATCAAAACTTCTTTCATTACAATGTCGATACACCTGTTCTTTCATTCAATTATGTGCTAGAGTGAGGTTATCTTTTAAGAGGTGGAGAACTTGTTTTCGATGCTGGATGTGATCTTCCACTGCTTGAACCTTATATTTTTGTCTTAAAGATGATTTAATGGGTGATGGATGATATCCATAAAGTGTCATAAATGGGGTCATTTTTGCTTCAATTGGAAAGAAGTGTTATACCACCATTCAAATATAGGTAACCACTTGACCCATTGTGTGTGTTTATCAAATACAAAGAAACAAGGACATCCTTCCAAAAATTTGTACACTATCTCAGATTTCCCATCATATTGAGGATTATAAGATGAGCTATGGCCTAATTGAGTACCAAGACAAGAAAATAATTTCTTCTAAAAATTTTAAGTGAAAATGGGATCTATCTCACTTACTATAAATTTTAAGTTTCCATGAAGCTTTTTAATTGTTTCCATAAATGCAACAACAATTGTGTTGGCTTTAAAATGATGAGGTAATGCAGAAAAGTGTGCATACTTTATAATTCTATAAAATACCACCATTATGACACCCTTTCCCTCAGACTTGGTAAACCTATGATAAAATTCATTGAGGTCTCCTCCCAATGCTGACTTCACATTGCTAAAGTTTGTAACAGACCTGAAGTCTTAATTATATTAACTTTATCTTGTTGGCACACCAAACATTCTGCCATAGCTTTTGAATAACTTGTTTAAGTCCATCCCAAAAAATTCCTTCTTGACCCTATGGTAAGTTCCTAAAAATATCGAGCGCCCTCCTAAGGGATACATGTGTAATTCCAAAAGAATATTTTGTTTGAGTTGAGAATTCTTTCAAAGATATAAGCAATATTTGTACCTTAACGAATCATTTTTCCAACTAAATATATCATATGTTTTCTCTGTATTCAATCTTTTCTGATCCATAATGAATTAAGTGAAGTCTTTCGGTAGAAATCACATAAGAGAGAAATTTGGTCGACACGTTTCGAACCAACAAGTGTGGTTCATCATCTAGTCCTCATGATGAACTGCACTTGTTTGTTAAAAAAGCGTCAGCCGAAAATTTATCTTATGCGATTTATACTGAAATAGTTTTCTTAATTATATCAGATGTACCGGGATATTGTTGCAACTTTTGAATGAGATACCACAACTCTTCATCATTCTTCCATTCATCCCTTGCTTCGGTTATCCACTCAGTCTAGATAATAGAAATGGCACAAATGAATATTTCCACATCCTCATCCTTTCTTGAGAGTGCATCTAGAACAACATTTTTCTTCCCTTTTTTGTAGATGATTTCAAAGTCATAAATGAACATCAATGTCACCCATATTTTATTCTCTTCTAAGGATAAGCTTTGTTCCAAAATGTATTTAAGATTATTGTGATCTTTTTCTACCTTAAACTATCTCCCCATTAGGTAAGGTTGTCAATGCTTTAGTGCATGTAATATGGCCAACATTTCCTTCTCATCAATATGTTTGTGTAAATTATTTCCTTTGATTGGAAGAATTGAAAAAGTAGTGGGTCCTCCTTCTTACGTTAAAACAACACCAATTTGATTTCCTAAGGCATTAGACTCCACAATAAAGGTCTTTTTGAAATCTAGTGTAGCTAAGACCAGTGCTTGCGACATTGCCTCTTTAAGATGTTCAAAGGACTTCATTGCTTCTAGAGTCCAATAAAATGCATCTTTCTTCAGTAATGATGTTAGAGGTGTTGCTATTCTCCCATAATTCGTAACAAACATGAGATAATACCCTATTAACCCAAGAAATCCCTGAAGATGCTTTATGGTTGTGGAGATTTTCAATTCCTTAATGGCTTCAATTTTGTTAAGGTATACCTTAAAACCCTCATGAGATACAATATGAACCAAATATTTGACCTCCTGTGCTCCAAAGAAACATTTGGAGTTTTTTACATATAATTGTTTCCCCTACAATAGTTTGAGCACACTGTCAACATGTTGAACATGATCCTTGAAAGACTTGTTGTAGATTAGTATATCATCAAAAAATACTTAAAAAAAAATCTATGGAAGGGTCTGAAAATGGAATTCATCGAACCTTGAAATGTGGAAGGTGCATTAGTAAGGCCAAAATGCATTACCAAAATTTCATAATGACTCTCATGAGTTCTGAATGTTGTTTTTAGACTGTCTTTAGTCTTCATTCTAATTTGATGATATCCTGAACAAAGGTCGATTTTGGAAAAGTAAATTTCTCCGTGTAATTCATCTAAAAATTCATCAATGACAGGAATGGGAAATTTGCCTCCAATAGTGATCTTTCTGAGCTCCATGTAATATTAACATATATGCCATGATTCATCCTTTTTGTGCACCAGTAATACTAGAGCAGAGAAAGAACTTTGACTAGGTTGAATTATACCATCCTCTAGCATTTTTGCAACCATACATTTAATTTCACTCTTTTGGGCATAAGGATATATGTAAGGTCTGATTTTTGGAGGAACACTTCTTGGAATAAAATTAATACCATGATCATTATCATGAATAGGTGGGAGGCCTTTGGGAGTCTCCAACACCTTGGAATGACTATTCAAGGCTTTTTGGAGATATGGAGAAATACATGATTTTGATGTTTGAACATATAGTGAGCATAATTGTGCAATTATGCCCCGTTTGTCTTTCTTTAGAAGCTTTATCATGCCATTAGATGTGATTATATTTCTTGGTTTCTATGTGGTACCCCTTAATTCAACTTCCTTTCCTTCCCAATTTTTTTAAAGAAAAGTTCTTGAAAATTGAAAGCTATCATCCCCAACGAATGTAACCATTGGACTCCTAGTACAATATTACCACCACCCATTGGAATGGAAATCATTGGACTATTCAATACACATTTCCCCATGGTTAGCTTGATATTATGGAACTTTCTAGAACAATTTATAGTTCCTCCATTTGCAACCATCACTTGAAACTCTAGTGCTAGATATACAAAAAAACTCAATTCCTTGGCTATCTTACAATGAATAAAATTATGGGTACTACCCGAAACAATCAACACTATTACCTTTTTCTCATATATATACCCTTGTATCTTGAGAGTTTTAGGAGTGGTAATTTTGGCCAATGCATTACAATATATGGTCAGATTGATTTCTTCTTTCTCATGGGTTGGTTCTTGGTGTATATCCTCCTCTTTTGATTTTTATTATTCATTTTCCTACTCCTCTTCACAATCTAGGTAGAATAATTTCTTCTCAACACACTTATGACCTTTAGTATATTTTCTATCGCAACTGTAACAAAGACCCTTTTCTCTTTTTTCCTCCAATTTTTGTGGTGTCAACCTTGTAGGTTTTGGAAGACTAGGAGAAACAACACTCCATATTTATAGTTGTGAGTGGTAGACTTCCTTCTTGCCATAATTTTTCTTTCAACTTTTCTTCCCACCCTGAATTCCTTCAACAATGAATCATGTTCCCAAAAGGTGAACCTCATTTTGGATGTTATGTTTTAAAGTCCTTATAAAGTCCTCAATCCTATGCTCCTCTAGAATATTTGTTGCCTTAATATTCAATTTTCAAAGTCTTCAATGTGCTCCACCATTGAACACTTTCGCTTGAGATTTATCAATTGGCTAAAGAAGGTGTTGATCTTTGTCTCCTCATAACGTGCTATTATTTCATCTGAAAAATTGACCAAGTGACAACAACGTTATGAGAACAAATCCATCTATATCATACAAAGTGATTCGGTTCTAAATATAAATATGAAATACACACCTTTTATAAGGGTTGCACATTTTATATTTCAAAATATTGTTCCATCAATGGTATCTATGTTAGCAGATACTTCCCATAAAACTTCCTCATATCTATCATTGGAATTTGGTGGTTCTTAAAATCCACATTTGAGTCTCTAAAATCATAATTCGTATTCCTTTCGTCCTCATCATGTTTTTCATGGATTACCTTGTCACCACCAGGAAGCCTTTATTATAACAACTTTGTCAACCCTTCCAACTTGAAATTCATCACATCCATGTTTACCTTGAAAAAATTCATGTTTCTTCTTATACCATCCATTTCCCCTTCTAGTTCATATTTGGTTTCTCTTTGTGAGAGCGAAATTTGTAGCACTTGGTGCCTTAATTTCGACAAATCATGTTGGAATTCTTCCTCTTCATACGTTATAGTAGAGGTTTTTGAGAGCTTAATGCGTGTATAATTTTTTTTTTGGGAGATATTATAGAACCCAATACAGATATATATCCTCCAATATACCCTTTGAATCACTTCAAACTGATTCTTCAAAAAAAAGCTATGTAAAATTTAAGAAATACACAACTGTTTCTTTATTTTTAGGATCGCAATATTGAAATTGTTGTATATCTATAATTTTTTACTTCCAAGGTCTCAAATTCAGTTTATTAGTTGTATGAATAGTGTTTCCAATGTAACAAGTCAAGCCCAAATTGGATTCCTCAATATAGAGTTATGCCAAATCTCTTACGACAACATGATTATGCACTGGTTCCATAGAGACAAGTTGTATGGGATTCTATGTGTCCCTGTTTCACAATTATGGCATGAAATTATACAGGGAAGACTACATCCCATCCACTATCATCCACTATTTACGTAATTCAAATTTGATGCGTGAAACAAAATTTATAACAACTTTCCCTAGGTTGCCTGTTTGAGACTAAATTCTGGAGCCTCGCTTCCCTCATTAATATCTCAACAAATATAGTGAACAAAGATAAGAAATATTTACTAGAACTCAATAAATATTTCAAATCCATGTGGTAGAACTTTCAGGTCTTGAATCCTTGCAGAAAAAAATTTACAGCAAAAATTTCAAGGTCACTTGTTTGAAGAAGCAAAACCCGATAATCCAAAGCTCTGATACCAAGTGTTATGCAACCATCTCACAAATAGATAGATCAATTATTTAAAAATTATCGTTTTCAAGGGGGAAACCTCATTTACATTACATAAATGAACAATGTTTGGATGATACAACTGACAAGACCTCCTCTTTATACATAGGATTCTAAAGGCTCACATTATAATCAGAGCCTACATAACACTCATAATGTAAGGGCAGAACAATAGCAATAGTGGGCTCCTATGAGGCACAAAGATAACATTAATGGGGTTAATCTAACAATAAAAATGAAGGTGCTACATTGGTGTTATAGGGACCTAATAGGGTGGCTGATAGGAAGAACAACAATGTTGTGCGAGTAGCGAGGGTGATGTTGCATGATTAGGGCCTACCTTGGAATTTATAGTATGTGGCATGAAACACAAACTCTATATGCATCATAGGATTCCTCATACGATTTTTGGAATGGTCTCACCGTAGGAGGCTTTCTCGGGGAGGAAGATAGATAAGTTGCACTTTATAATTTTTGGATCCACTATTTACTTCCATGTATGAAAGGAATCAAGGAATAATCTAGAGCCAACAATGGAATTGGGGGTATTTTTGGGTTACACAGAAACTCCTCACAACAATCGTTTGTAGTTGTTATCCCTTAGAATGATAGTTGTGCAAAGGGATGTAAAATTGCATGAAGACAAAGCTATGTGGTGCTCTCTTGAGAGGCAGATTTGGATCTCACAAGAAGAGAAGCTTTTATCTCCAAAGTACTAACATGAAGAAGCTTTGAAGCAACTATAAATTTGGGAGAAGAGAGTGGAGACAACCACTCTAGTATAACCATATAGATAAGGCAAGAAAAGGACCAGGTAAGTTGAGAGACTTGTGTAGGATGCGAGGGAGAATGTGAGTGCTCCTTAAAATCAACACACGAAGAGAAGGTCAACAGATCGGTACATTGCCTACAGGGCTCTAATGACAGAGCTTGTAGAGACTGAGCCATCCTATTTTGAGAAAGCAATAGAGAAACTAGTATGGGCTGATACAATGGTGGAAAAATCACATGTGGGTTCAACATGAATCTTTAGTGAAGAATGCAGGAGACAGAATAATAGAAAAGTACAAGGAGAAATTTATAGCCAAGGGGTACTCTGAGTTTGAGGGGATTGAATAGGAGGAGACATTTTATCCTATAGTAAGGTACTAATCCATCAGACCAATCCTTTCCCTTGATTCACAAATGGGGTGGAATATCCACTTGATGGGAGTGGAAAAAACATTCCTCAATGGAGTTATTGAGGACGAGGTGTACATCGAGATACCAGAAGGCTTAAACACTTTTTATTGAGAGACTCATGTCTGCAAACTCAAGCGAGTGTTGTACACTCTCAAGAAAGCACCTCGTGCTTGGTACACTAGGATTGATATTTATCTCACCAGTTTGGGCTTCACCAAAATTGAAGAGGATTCAAACTTCTATCATATTCTAATAGAAGGTAGATTGTTGATTATTCTCTTATACGTTGATGACTTGATTTTTACTGGTGATGAACAACTGATCATAAATTGAAAGGAGGACCTTGCAAGAGAGTTTGATATGAAGGACATGGGCCTCATTTACTACTTCCTTGGATTGGAAGTATGGAAAGGTGATCAAGAACTATTTGTATCTTGGGGAAAATATTCCAATGAGATAATTCATAGGTTCTGCATGGACAAATGAAAACCCATGGAGACTCCTCTAGCATCTAATTGGAGGAAAGAGGATGCCACTTTAAGTGAGGAAGTGGATGTTGTTACTTACAGGAAGTTATTTGGTTGCCTAATGTATCTTGTGAACACATGACTAGATATGTGCTATGTAGTCAATGATCTAGGTTAACTTATGGTTGGGCCAATAAAAATAGTTTGGAGGGTAGAAAGGCATGTTCTACGGAACCTTAGAGGCACTACATATTTTGGACTATGGTACAAATGGACAATGCGATTGAAGTTACATGGCTTAATAGGTGCATATTCGATAGGAATTCCATCACATTGAAAGAGTAGATCAAGTGGGAATTTATGTTTTTGGTACGCAACAGTTTCTTGGTACGCAAGGAAGCAATGATCCGTGGCACTTAGCTAGACACAAGAAAAATACATGGCTACAAGTCAAGAAACATGTGAGGCAATCTGGATGATAAATATACTTGTTGGTTTCTTTGGTTAGATGATGGATCCAACTATGATCTATTGTGAAAAATCAGAGTTGCATCAATCTCTCTGAAAATCGTTTTTCACAATTGATCCAAGTGTATAGATATCTGATATCACCATTTACACGATTGTCTGTAGAGGTGGATAACAAGATGTTGATATTTTAACAAAGGCATTGTTAAGAGGGAAGTTTTAGTCCCAGAGATGCATAATAGGGGTGGTTGATAATCCCTTTCTTACTGAGAGGGAGTTTTGAAAATGAAGCCAGAAAATATTAGTTTGACTTTGCCTTGGTCAAACTAGAGAAAATTCGAATTTCTATTTCAATAGAAATCTTGGAGGTAGTTAGCTGAGGTGACATTGTACTTGTCACTCAATTAGCTCAATTAATTTGATTTTGGGAAGCTTGATTTCATTTCAATATTATAGATATCTAATTTGAAGCAATCCATTTTAGTTAAATCAAGATATTGTTAGTTAAACTATTTCTAACTATTAGAAGAAATATTGGAGGTCAAGTTGTGAAAGTGGAACTTCATGCACACTAAGTGATCAACTAGTTAACTAATCAATCAACCCAAAATAATTGTTTCATGCATGGGATTTGAGTTACCCTATTGAGAAGGAGATTCTAAGGCAGTGTGCTATGAGTTGTGGACTATTCTCATGTGTGCAAGTGGTGCATGCCATTACAGGAAGGACCTAGAGGAGTTGCACAATTCAATAGAGGGAATTTCCTAAATAATAGGGACTAATTTCCTCAAGGAATAGTGTAATCAAATAGCATCTTGGAGGGCTTTAGAATTTGCTACGTGTTGGCCAGAGTTAGTAAGTCAAGAAGAGGGATAGGCTATACACTTGTAGGGTGTGCTCAGGCTTGAGTAAGATGTATTTCATCTCTATTCTTTGATTATTACAATAAAAATAGGAAGGGGTTTTAAGAAGCTTCTTTCCCCTAGATAAATATGCGTTCATGTGTTATGTTTCATGTCTATGATTTGTGTTCTAAATGGAAAATTAACTTCTGCAAATGAGTAGAGTAGCTTCAAGTCTTGCGATTTAATAAATTTCATGAGAAGTTTAAAATCTACATATAAATTTCTACAATCCGTTCGAAGTGAGGATACTTAGTCTCTATTATGTTTTATATAGTTAGAAATGAAAACTCTAGAGCTAAAGCATAGTCAAGTGTTGAATTAATCTCCAAATAATTCACAAATAGAAAATGTTTTGCTATAGTTCTTTGTCTCATGTTAGCTAAATTTTGGGTATTGATGTAGCTTCTTTGGTGCTTCAACAAGTTTCATTTGTTCTTCCATATACTCTGATGAACCCATAAATAAAAAAAGTTCTATTTTTTTTGCAAGGAAAACATATGCGAGAGACCTCCATTTTATTTTTTTCTAATGAAATCCTCTCACAGAAACATCGTGGCACATACTACATTTGTGGATGGAAACCATTACAAACCTATTGAAAATGATTATTACACTTACCTAGGATGTCCATTCACTGAGGGATGCTACAAGGGAGGAGATCATATGGAATCAACACCTATACTTTCATGAAGCTTAAATCTAAAAGCTCTCAACCACTCAAGCTAGTGCATCGAACTAACAATAGATGTTGAGAACCATGTCACATGTTTGTATAAATCCTTGGTATTAATTGAAATTTCCTTGCTATTATATTGAGTTACACATTTCCGTTTAGAATATCATAAAAGATTTGTATCACTCAAGTGGTGCTAGATATATCAAGTAAAATATGTTGCTTTTAGTACCATTAATTTCAAAGCATAATAGAAATTTTTTTGATATGAACCAACCTTCAAAAAATCAATGTGCACAATTAATGGATCAACCATATACCTATAGAATATAGATTTTATTGGAAGGAAAAAATAAAAGAGAAAATTTTTTATTAAGTGGGTTATGTTAGACAGAAGTAATAGTTAGGAAACGGGGGAGGGATGAATCAATATTACGAAAATATTAGAAAAATTAGACAACTAAAAAATATTCAAAAATATGTAACGAGATCATTTACATGGACATGAAAAACAAAACCAATCATTAGATATAGACACTTGGATTTTAGGCAGATAAACCTCTCTCAAAGGCGAAAAGCCACCAAACTATTTGATTCTTCTTCCTGTTATCTATTTCTTCAAAACATTCTTAATTACATTATATTAGCTAACCACCACTAGGAATGGAACACCCATCCTTGACTAAAATGAGAAATGTTGGCCACAACTAACTTAGAGGACCCACTTATACAATAGACAATCAATAACCACTTAGCTTGAAGCCCCTACTTCAAGTACAAACATCTCTACAACATGATATTAACATTCATAACTAAAAACACGACTACATAAAACAAAATTAGAATCAAATGAGAACACTGATGTGACCATAAATTCAAACTCCAAGTGAGAGAACAAATCTCCACATACACTTCCTCCAATCTGATCTTCAATCTCTGTAAACAAGTGCCAAACATTGTTTATGAATAATTTCTAAAACACACTGTAATACTGAAGTTTTAAACTCTCTTCTCAATCACTCATTTTTTCACTTTCTTTCCATAAACACTCACACACCCACACTACTACATAACAAACCAAATGGGAAAATTTTCTTCTCACATTTTTGATTTCTAGAGGTGGTTAAGTCAATAAATTCTTTAGATGGTGGAGCTTGCCCAAAATCCTTATCGCACACTTCAGATTCTACTGAGATATCCTTATTGACCAAATCTAGCCACTTACTTCACTAACCATTTGATATTTTCAACTTTGGTTAATTTCTAGAGACCTTGTGACTTGCCTAGATTTTTTTCCAGAAAATTATGATCATGATATTTTGCTAAATACAAAATAATATAAATTTTGTGTATGAAATATGAAGAAAAATTGTGTTTCCTTTCAACTTCATTATTAACATGCCTATTAAATTCCAAATGCAACTGCATGCATAAAATTACTACATAGAGGTTGAAGCATTTCAACCCCACACATTAGCGATCATCCATCTGGCGGCATAACATGGTGTAAAACAAAAAATCTTTCCCTCAAACTCGCAATAGAGCTCCAAGTGGTTGATATGGCTTGTAAATAACAATTCTAAGCCCATAATGGCATCATGAACCCATCTACATGACTAAAAAATACTCAACAGATAACATCAACTTGACCTCTATCAAAGTTGTAGCTCAGCCTCAGATGAGGCCCTTTGGGTATGTGTTATATAATTTCCATGAATATTCGCACATGCAGGCGTGAAAGTCCACCTTATTTTTTATGTCAGGTGTACCAGGGGTTTGATAGGACCCCTAGATGGGGTGTAGGGTAGTGCCATGGGAAAAAATAAAATGGACCCTATATTAGGTGGTTGGACCTACCTATGGTTTTGTGCATAGTTTTTTCACATGGTTCTTGCCATGATGGTTCTCTAGCTAGGGTATTTTGTAGATCCGGTCAAGGAAAATATGGTTATGTTCTAATCCAGTGTCAATGGATTGAGGTTTATGAATGATTCAACACACACACACACACACACACACACACACACAGATATATATATATATATATATATATATATATAGATATATATATATATATATATATATATATATATTTGTGTGTGTGTGTGTGTGTGTGTGCGTGTATGTATGTATGTATGTATGTATGTATTATAAGATTCAAAGGAACATATTGAAAAATCAATCTGGTAGTCTCGGTTTTGGAATCTATGGAAATCTATGTGTATTTTTTTTCCCATCATCGCTTATTTTCTATTTTTAGAATTTGTCTGTAGGTAATTTATGTATAGTTTTAAAACCTACATTTGGTATGAGAGTTGTTTTGGCTTCAAGGGGACACCATTGCTGTTAAGGGGTTTTGCTTGGGCCTTTGGTAGAACCTGTTCAGTGGGAGATCTGCAGGATCTATCCTTGCTGTGAAAGAAGACGGCAAGTCTAGAAAGATAAAGTTCGAGAAATTTAATAGTCAAAGTTTTGACTTGTGGAAGATTAAGATGGAGGATTTTCTAGTGGATAAAAATGAGTGGATCATGGTAGATCCAATTACTAAACCAACAACAATGTTAAGAAAGGATTGCGCGAGGTTGGATCATAAGGAAAATAGCACAGTATGATTATGTATCTCATATTTAATATTGTTGAAAGTATCAGGGGAAGCTACAGAGAAGGATTTACGAGTCAAGTTAGGGACTTTGTACTAATCTAAGTCTCTAGTGTGCAAATTATTCCTGCATAAAACATTGGATTTGCGGGTCAAGTTAGGAACTTTTTACTAATCTAAGTCGCTCATGTGAAAATTGTTCCTACATAAGAAGTTGTATAACCTGAGCATGAAGGATGGAGACTCGATGATAGAGCATCTAAATGCCTTAAATACTTTGGTAAGTTAGTATTTATCTATTGATATAAAAATTTCAGATGAAGATAAGTGCATCAACTTGTTGTGTTCTCTACCAAATTTATGGGATAGTGTGGTTGTTACAATAGGTAGAAATACAACTACCTTGAAGTTTGATGAAATACTCTCGTCCTTGTTGTCGATGGAGATGAGACGGAAAAATATAGTGGGAAAGAATGGATATGGAATATCTATATAAGGATGGTTCCAGAACAGAAACAAAAATAATTCCTCAAGTCGGAGATCTAAATCTAGAGGGAGATATAAATATGGAGGAAAACCTATGAATGTGTTGTGGAAATGCCGAAAGGAAGGGAATTTCAAAAAGGATTGTAGATCTAAACCTCCTGAGAAAGCAAAGGGATCTTATGATGCTCCTTTTGTAGAGGTGAAAACCACCTCAGATGATGGTGGGGATGTGTACTTGGTTTCTTCTTCAAGTACACATGTATATCATGAGGCATGATTGATTGACTCAAGTTCGTCCTTTCAGTTCACTCCCCATATGTAGTGGTTCTACGAGTATGAGAAATATGATGGTGGTGATGTCTTCTTAGGGGATTAAAAGAAGGCTAGAATCATGAGACGCTGAAAGGTGAAGCTAAAGTTGCAAGGTGGAAGGATTAGAACACTTTTGGGTGTTATGCGTACTCCTGCATTGGCCAAAAATATGATTTTTGTAATCAAGATGGATGATGTAGGTTTAAAAATAGTTTTCAAGAAATATACCTGCAAGATGGTTTGGGGCACACTGGTATTGATGTGGGGAGTTCGAATTGGAACTCTGTACAAGATTCTAGGTAGTACTCTTATTAATGGGTGCAACAGTTCTATGGTTATTGAAAGTGGAGTAGAAAATCTAGTGGTCTTTAGGGAAAATACCATGTTATGGCATCAAAGGCTTGAACATATTGGAGATAAGGTCTTTCAAATAATTGATGGTAATAATATGGTAGAAGGTCTGTCTAAATACTCTATGGATTTTGATTTCTATGAACATCATGTATATGGGAAGGAAATTTGGGTGAGTTTTTACTCTAGTGCTAAGAGGGTGAAAGGGATATTAGAGCTTATGCACAATGATGTGTTTGGACCTTTATCAGTTCCATCCTTGGGTAATTATGTGTAGTATGTATCATTTATATATGACTTCTCAAAGAATACATGGATATATTTTATTGGGAAGAAATCAAAATTATTTGACAGGTTTGAAGAATTTAAGGCTCTCGTGGAAAATAAGACAAAGAAAAAGATAAAGGTGTTGAGGACAGATAATGTTAGAGAGTTTTGTAAGAAGGAATTTGAATAGTTTTGTAAGAAGTGTGGTATAAAATGATAGAAGACTACTCCATACACACCTCCACAAAATGGAGTTGCGAAAATAATGAATAGGATGTTAATGGAAAAGGTGAGAAGCATGCTCAGTGGTTTTGGGTTACGATAAGAATTTGGTGCAGAGGTAGTGGAGACTGTGTGTTACCAGGTTAATGGATCACCTTCATCAATGTTTGAAGATAAGACTCCACATGAGGTAAGGATTGGTAAGAAACCCTCTCTTTCACATCTGAGGGTATTTTTTTCTGTTGCATATGTACATGTTCCAAAGGAGAAAAGAACAAGTTGGGTATTAAATTTGAAAGGTGCAGATTTATTGGCTATAATGATGGTTTAAAGGGTTATAAGCTTTACAACCCAGAAAAAAGGAAGGTTGTGTACAACTGAGATCTGTTGTTTAGAAAGATGAAATATGTTATCAAACAAGAATTCCTACCAAAGGAACCTAAGAAGATAGAGTTTGAGCTAAAGAAGGAAGAATAAGACTCTATAGTTGAACAAGTATTAGATGATGAAGAGCCACAAACACCCGTTGTGAGAAGATTAATTTGAGAAATAAGGTAGCCAAAAAGGTATAGTCCATCTACTTTCTGTTTCAGTTTTTCTTTATCTATTACTGATGATGATCCCATAACTATTAGGGAGACAGTAGACTCAGAGAATGGAAAATTTTGGAAAGAGGCCATGGTTGATGAAATAACATCTTTGGACAAAAATGAAGCTTGGGATCTAGTGGAGTTGTTGGCTGTAAGGAAACCCATTAGTAGAAATTGAGTGTTTAAAAATAAGATCATTGCAGAAGGCAAGGTGAGGAAATACAAATCTTAGTTGAAAGAAAAAGGTTATTCCGAGGTGTCAGGAATTGATTTTGGTGATATTTTTTCTCCTGTTTCCAAGGCAACTTCTATTAGATTACTTTTATTTGTTTCTACTACTTTTGATTTTGAGGTAGAACAGATGGATGTGAAGACAACATTCCTTCATGTGGATATAGAAGAAGAGATCTACACGAAGCAACTTGTAGGCGTTGTCGTGAAGGGAAAGAAAGGACTAGTATGAAGGTTAAAAAAATATTTGTATGGGTTAAAACAATCACCAAGGATGTGGTATCAGAAATTTGATACATTTATATGGTGACTTGGCATCACCAGAAGAAAGGTGGATTACTGTGTATTTTAAATTAATTAGTGACCGTGTTATTTGTCTTGTCTTTTATGTGGATGATATGTTGTTGATTTGAAATGAAAAAAAATATCTAGGATTTGAAGACCCAATTGTCCTCCAAATTCGACATGAATGAACTTGGTGTTGTAAACTATATTTTGGTTATGGAAATTAACCGAGATCCGGTAAAGAGGAAGCTCTGGTTAAACTAGAGGAAGTATGTCGAGACTATACTAAAGTAATTTAATATGCAGGATAGTAAACTGGTGAAGGTTATTATTCTTTTAGGTTTAAATTTATTTGTTGAAGACTATCCGAAGACACAATAAGAGAAGGAGGACATGTCCTGTGTTCCATACACAAGTGCAGTTCGTAGCGTGATGTATGCAATGGTTTGTACTAGACCATATATTGCACATGCAATGGGAGCATTGACGAGGCTTATGTCAAAACCATGGAAGGAGCATTGGACAATAATGAAGCTGGTTTTTAGGTATTTGGATGGCACTAGTGATTATGGTCTATTCTAGTAGGGAAGACCAGGATTGGACAGAGTTTTGGGCATCCTTGGCTTTGTGGATGTAGACTGGGCTGGAGATATGGATAGGGTAATATCTACAAGTGGGTATGTATTTAACCAATTGATAAGTGCAATCAGTTGGTGTAGCAAGAGATAGTCTGTAGTGGCACTTTCAACTACAGAGGAAAAATATATGGCAGCCACTTATGCAAGAATGAAATCATTTTAGTTCCAGAGATTATGGTCAAGTATGGAGTTAGTACAATGAGCTATAAGGATAGAATGTCACAATCTAAGTGCAATTTTCTTAGTAAAGAACCCTACATATCATTCAAAGATAAAGCACATTGATGTTCAATATCACTTTGGGAGGGTCATGGTTGAGGACAAAAAGGTGTTCTTGGTAAAGGTGGACACTTTGAATAATGTTGTAGATGCATTGATGAAGTCAGTGAGCACTGAGAAGTTTTATTGGTGTAAAAAAAAATGGACGTTGTAGGGATGAACCAATGACTAGGTTCTCTTATGGCCCCCTCTGTGGAAAAGAAAACAACAAGTGGGAGAATCTTGGGTGTGTGTTATATTATTTCCATGAATAGGCACAGTAGGGGGATCACAAGGGGCACGCAGTCCCCCTTATTGGGGGGTTGGAGGGGGGCGGTAGCCCCCCTGCATGTGGTATGGGGCAGTGCGTCGGGAAAAAAATTGGACCCTATGTTAGGTTGGTGGACCTACCTATAGTTTTGTGCATAGTTTTCACACATGGTTTTGGGCATGATGGTTTTTTTCCCATGGTATTCTCTAGATCTGGCCAAGGGAAGTATAGTTATGTTCTAATCCAGGGTTAATGGATCTGGTTTTATGAATGAAAAATCAATCTGGTAGTCCTAGTTTTTGGATCGAAGGGAAATTTGTGTGTATTTATTTCATATTCTCGTCATTGTCTATTTTCAATTTTTTAGAATTCCCTTGAATGTAATTTATGTATAGGGTTAAAACCTACAAGGCCCCGTTATATCATGACACCTCATCTGCTGGCCTTTTGTTACTCTGAAAACATTTTACACCATCATGACAACCTTCAACAAGTGTACACTAGACTGAAGATGATACATAGTGACTCATGAATAAATGACTTACAAAAAGTAACTTTAATGACAATACAAATATGCCAACAAACTCCCACTTTGCCAACAATTTCAACCTATATCTTGTGAAGATAATTATTACATTTACATAAAGCAATCTTAATTTTAGAACATACATATCTCACTCTCTCGCCCCCTTTGACATCAATGGAAAGAAATTCTACATGCAAAAATAAAATACATAAGGCATTGTGATACAAATCCAATAATGAATTACTCCTCCTGAAGGGCTGCAACAAAAACTCCCTCTCACATGTTGAACATTTTCCTCCCAAATAAAATTGAGGCCACACCATCTTCAAGAATAAATATACATGAAGAATAAATCCATTATGAAATGAAGAAGAACAAGCACGCAAAGA
This sequence comes from Pinus tabuliformis, assembly GCA_031772625.1. Lineage (NCBI taxonomy): Eukaryota > Viridiplantae > Streptophyta > Pinopsida > Pinales > Pinaceae > Pinus > Pinus tabuliformis. The sequence goes on from CM062817.1 coordinate 1,171,456,397, forward strand.
ATTCATAATTTTTTGAAATACATTAAAACAACTAACCACCAACCATTTTCCAAAATTTGAAGTTGCAAGTGCTCCTAGTGGTAGCCATATGATACCATCTAACTCCATGAAAAACTCCTCAATTCCTTTGAAATGGAACAACACGCATCACCTCTCTAATATATTCAAATTGATCCCTCGGACGTGGCTTACTGAATATGTCTACAATTTGTTCACCTGAGGCAATATACTTCAACTTGACAACATTGTTGACCACTTCTTCTCTTAGAAAGTGATACCTGATTGATATGTGCTTGGTATTGGAATGAAGAACTAGATTTTTGGAGATGCTTACTACATTTTTGTTTTCTACCAAGATAGGAAGAGGCTATTCATACTCAGCATGCATGTCTTGAAGAGTTTTATTCATCGATATTATGTTTTTACAACAAGAGGGTGCTACTATATATTCAACTTCAATAGTGGTAAAATAGATAAGACATTGTTTCTTGCTTTCCCGAGAGGCCAAAAAATCTCCCAAAATGTGAGGTACTTCTAAAGTACTTTCCTACCATCAATACTACCATCCCAATCAACATCATTAAAAGTAATAAAATTAAAATGTTTACATTTTGGATACCATAATCCATAGTCAAAATTACCTTAAAGGTACTTTAAGATCCTTTTTAAAGAGTTTAGATGAGTCTCCTTGGGATTAGCTTCAAATATTGAGACCAATCTTACAATCTCCATAATGTCAAGCATACAAGTAGTTAGATACAATAAGATGCCAATAATGGAATGATACATGGACCGATTTACCTATCGTGCTTCATCACTTTTACTCAATTGACAACCCGTCACCAAAGGAGTGTACAATGGTTTGCAATCCTCCATGCCAAATTGTTTTAATTTATCTCTAAGATACTTTGATCGAGAAATGAAAATGCCTCTATAATCTTGAATAACTTGCAAACCAAGGAAGAAATTTACATCACCAAAACATTGAAATTTCAAATTCCTCTTGCATTTCTTGTGCAAATTTGTGGCCCATCTCCTCCAAATCACTCCTAAAGATAATATCATCTATATACACAACAATTATTAGGAAATCATCACCTTCAAATTTGATATATAAAATATTTTTTGTGGATCCCTTTTTGAAGCCTTTTTGTTTTAATATGTTTATCTAGCTTTTCCTACCATGCCAGTGGAGCTTGTTTCAAGCCATAACATGCCTTTTTCAATCTACACACTAGATTCTCATCATCGGCCAATAAAAAACCTTCATGTTGTTCTATATAAAATTACTCTTGGATATCACCACTCAAGAAACTTGATTAAACATACATTTGATAAACTTTAATTTTCATGAAGCACGCAAAATCCAAAAACATTCTTATTGCATCTAATGTAGCTATAGGTGAAAAAGTTTCATCAAAGTCAATCCCTTCTACCTAAGTATATGCTTTGCACAGAAGTCTTTAATTTTTCCTACCACCTTGCCTTATACATTTAGCTCATTCTTGAACATCCACTTGAGGTTTTGTCATTTTGAACTTGGCACAATATCTCATGCCTTTTTCTTCTCAATTTGATCTAACTCTTCATTCATCGCCTTGACCCAGTTTTAATATTCTCTCACCACATTGAAGTTTTGGGCACTATTTGAGGTAATAATGAAAAATGTACTTGATTGAACCTATCCAAAAACTTTCTCCTTGCTTTCAATCCAAGGCCTTCATTCCCAATAATTTGACTTTCTGGGTGCTCCTTTTGAATGTGACTTGGTCGGGCCTTCTTTGTAGTGTAGGTCCTTCTTCCTTCTTCCTCTTCCCTTTCCTTGTCAAAACTTTATTGGTCCTCGTATTCTATGATATCATGATCATATCTTTTGAATCATTATATTTAGGTAAATCTTCATCAACAACAATATAAATACCTTTAATTACCGTTTTGGTTCTCTTGTTGTAGCATTTATATCCCTTTTTCTTGAAGGAATAGCCATGGAATATGCCCTCATTATCTCTTGGTTTGAACTTTCCAAGCTTGTATTTAGTTCTCTTGATGTAGCAATTCCTACCAAATACTTTGAAGTGGTCAAGTTTTTTTGGCCATCCTTTCCACAACTGATATGGACTTTTGTCACTATTAAGCCTATGAAGGACTCTATTACCAAAATATATTATTTTTTGATCTCCTTCTCCACAAAAAGTACCTAACACACCATCTTCATCTAGTATAGCACGTGCCATATCTTGGACCAACTTGTTTTTCCACTCCACTACACCATTTCTCTATGATGTTCTAGTTATGGTTTATTACCTCTTAATCCCATGCTCCTCACAAAAATCATAAAATTCTTTCAACATGTACTCACCTCTTCTATCAGATCTAAAGCACTTTATCTTCAAATGAACTTCATTTTCCACAAGTGCCTTAAAAAATACTTAAGTTTGTTGAAAGCTTCATATTTTTCCTTCATGAGGATAATCCAGGTGGTTGTAGTGAAGTCATCAACAAATTATATGAAATATATCTCTCCTCTTGGACTTTTCTTCCTTATAGAACCACATACATATGTATGCACTAGCTCTAAAGGTTTAGTTGTGGAGAACTCCTTGGATTTCAAGTGCACTCTTGCTTGTTTCCCAAATTGGCATGATTTTCATATTCTCCTATTTGATTTATCCAACCTTGGTTATCGTTTAATTGCTCCAATATTTCTAATTTGGATTAGATTATCAAAATTAGCATGAACCAATATTCTATTCCCTAGCCAATATTCTTCTATTTTTCTCATGCAACAACTCTACCTAGTGTCATAAAAAATATACATGATTTTTACACTTCTAGTGGCCTTTGCCACCAACTTTCTTGATTTTGCATTACTAATCTCACACTATTTAGAAATGAATGTCACTGCATTCCCATTATGACAAATCTAACTCACACTTAGGTGATTGTGTTTCAATCCATCTACATAGAGAAAATATTGAGATTTGGTCTTCATGTCTATTTTGATTGTTCCTTTCCCTTTGATAGGTATTTTTGCATCATTTATAGAATTGGCATTACCTTTCTTGTACTCCTTTCGATGCAAAAAATTTCTCTGATCACCAGTCATTTGTTCGGAGCATCCACTATCAATCAGCCATTGCTCATGTTGATCTTGAGCTATCAAAGCAAGCTCACAATTTTCAGAATTTTCAGCCTTCTTCCTCCATCTACTCCAACTTTTGTTGATTCGATTTGTCTTGTGTGTCCTACATGGATGATGCAGGAGCATTCAGCCCAAGGGAAATCATTGTAAATAGTAGACCTAGGGGGTCATGCATTTTTGGAATTTGTTTCCTAAGCTCCAAGTCAGTTTAAAATTTAGGCTTTTAAGTATGATTTAATTAGATGTTCTCAAAGTAAATAAATGAGAACATAGAAACTAAGGAAAGCTTTTAGGCATAAAAGCAATGAATGTGGACCGTTAAGTGATAAGGAGGCTTTTCTATTTTGAAACAGAGAAAAGATGGAATAAAGCCTCAGAAGGATTTTTGTCACATGTATGCATGCATGTAGAAGCTTTTGGATTGATCGGACCTTCAAGGATCCAATTCAATTTTTATTATATATATGTATGTAAGCCTACGGGCAAGAGGGAGAGAGGCCACTAGTGTTGATAATAAGGCCTGTGTGTGTGAGTGTGTACAAGACCAAAATCTCTCGAATGTAAATTTGTGCTTTTATGTTAATAAATGCAGAGTTTCCCGATTATGTCAGAATGTATGGAAGGCGTGTACCATGGTTGTTTATGATATGAAACAGTAGTGTGGAAATAATTATAATCAATCACGATCGAGGGTGAAGCACAAAGAGAGAGAGGAGCAGAAGCATTATTCCTAAAGAGTTTTCTCCCTGTCTGTCTGAAATAATGGCCTCTGTTAATTGAAATCTTGTATCGACTAACTTATTTTACTGTGTTTCGAAGTTTACGAATTTGCCTTAATTTTCCCGCATGATGCTTGAGTGAAGCGTTTATGGTCGTTTCCCTTTCATTGCGGCGTTCGCAGGCTTCCTGAGCTATCCTCCAAAGTTTTGTGTTTACTCTGTTTACACAGAGAATTCATAATATTTTCCTTAAGCGGAGCATTGTGGCGGACGTGAAAGCTTGTTAAGATTGGTTCATACCCATATCGGGTCCAAACCAAATATCGCATCGAAGAAGCGAGAGGGCCTTAATATTGCTAAGTGCGAAAGCTCCGACTTCTCAGAGCCGAAACATTATAAACAAGAGCATAAAGGTCGTCGGGTCCGCAAGGGCTTTAGAACTGTGTGCGCTCCGACAACCAGAGCCGAAATATTACAAAGCGCAGCTCAAAGGGGGCGTCGGGTCTGCAGGACCCATTACATTACAAACCCGCCGATAAGGAATCACCGGTATCCTGGACCCGAAGTCATTATAGGAAGGGGCGTAAGAGGTGTCGGGTCTGCGACTATCGCATATATATAATATATAAGATATGCAACTATCGCATCAGAGGAAGGAAGGCGGCTTAAGTGTTGTTACGATGGCCGATGTGCAGACCCGCCGATATTTACAAAGGCGGGCGTATAGAATTTGAAATCCATATATATGTGGATTGGAGTGGGACTTAAGGTGTTTTCCTGTGTATTAATATATATATGTGGCCGCGAGGTTTAAGACATAATACATATACTATAATGCTTGCAATGGTTGTAATGTGTGGTCGTGGGCTTTAAAGCTCTATTAATAAATAAAGCGGATGGGTGGTGGCTTCCGATAGAAATTAAAGGCGCGAAAAAGTTATAAAGCAGGATTCTAATTGTAAGTCCATGGTTTGGAGGTTTAAAGCCTAGAACACTTCTGATAGAGCTTTGTGGGTCTTAACCCACAGGTCCAAAGTCTGAGATTTTTAACATGAAAGGGGATTTTGGCCTATAACCAAGATCTCTTTTCATCAAGTGGTATCAGAGCAGGGAAAGTTCCTGCGGGGAGAAAGATTCTAGAGAGGAAAAGTGGTATCAGAGAAGAATTGAGGTTAAAGTAGCATTAATATCAGAACAGAAATTAAGCGAGAAGATTTTGTTGAAAAGAAACATGCACACAGGAAAAGGTAATGTGCTGAATGATAAAAGACTACAGTGGGAGATTGTAGCAATTCCGGCAGAGGCTTGGATCAAACAAGAATAGATAATTCTTTAAAGGAAAGAGAAAGCAATATTGCTTAATGCAAGTTCTAAAGGAAAAAGGACTTGAGAAACCAACCAGAGGACAAGCCATTCAAAGTGCAGAAGAATGGGTGAAACAAGATCATGCTGAGATCTTGAAAGAGATCTAATATGTTATGTTCTATTTTAATTTAAGAATGTGTGTTTTTATGCCAATGCACAGGTGATAGCAAGAGAAGTTGTGAGAGAAGAACCAAGTGAGTTCTTAAAGACAGAGTAAGGAGAATACTCTTATAGAGAAGTGGCAGTGAACCTAAAGAACCCAATAAGAAATTGGATAGAGAGGACAACTGAAGTGTTCTCAGGAGAGAGTGGGGGATTGCAGAAGCCTAGAAGGAGCAAAGGTGTTGCTCAGGAAGAGGTTCCAGACAGAGGACCCGTGCTTACCAAAAGACTAAGTGAGGAGAGCTTAGTGAGGTAAGATTGCAGCCAGGAGGACTAGCTGTTGCAGAAGCTTGTTGCAAACGAGCTCATGAAGAAAGAAGAGAAGAAGATGACTACTGATAGTCATAGCAGAGGTTCAGAGAAAAGCCACAGTAGAGAACATAAGAAAGAGGATGCCAAGGCAAATGGTAGGAAGATGAGTCAAGAGGAAATTGACAAAGAGGTTGCTGAATTAAAAGAACAACTCAATGCATTAAGGAGAATGCTTGAGGAAAGCCAGAGACTAGGTTAGGTCTTAAGTAAGAAGCCAGTAAAGTGGCATAAGTTGCAGAGAAGGTTGCAACAAAAGGAAGTGAAGTGGTTGAAGGGAGAACTCAAGGAAGTTGAAATGGAAGAATCCATTTTTGAACCAGAACAAGGAGAATTTCTGGGAGATAGTGAAGATGAAGACTTGAAGACTAAAACTTCAAGTAAGACCAAAGGGTCACATGGTTTTAAATCTGACAATTTGTGTATGTTTGCAGGTGAAAGACAATTGGCTGATATTGTCCTGAAGAATGAAAAAGACCAACAGAATCAAAATTCTGTTCTGGAAGAGCATGAGGTAGATAGATCTCATATACAGCTGGATAAGATGATCATGGAGGATCGGAGAAGAGGTTCAGAGGAATGCCACAGAGATGAGATGACTGCATAAGTTTGAGAAAGAGAGATTGCAGTAACGAAGGTATAATTGCAGGTACTGGAAGAATGGCTGCAAGAGCAAGAAAATCAAAATAGAAAATGGATCTTTCCACTGAAAGGAAAGAGAGTGATTTGGCAACAATTGCAGAGGAGGTTGAGGCAAATTGTGATTGCCTTGTTAAAAAATGAACTTAGAGTTCTTGAGCCAGAGATGGAATTTGAAGATTCCAAATGCAAATTTCTTCAGAAGGAAGTAATGGAGGAAGCAGTCAAGATTGAAAAGTCTTGTGATTTAAAAACTAATGAGTTGTGCATGTTTGTAGGTACAGTACAGGGAGATGAACAATCTTTAGAGCTTGTTCAAGAAGAGTTGAATCTGAAGGTTGTTCAGGTCGATGATGAGTTAGCAAGATCTCAGAAGGAGATGAAGACGAAGGAGTCTAATCAGGATGTTGATGCAGAAAGAGAAGGACCAGCTGATGATGGGTCGAGCACTAGGGAAGGTATGGAAAATTGTGTGAAGTTTCCAAGTTCTACTCCTAATGAAGTTGTTAAATTGTATAGGAAACTATATCTCCAGAGAAGAGAGTTGGAGAGACAGAGGACTTATATGCATGTTAATTTGGTGAAGAAGCAAGGGAGAGAGTTTTTATGAATGAAAGTCATGAAGCAGAAGATGGTAAGAAGGCGAGACTATCTAATAGTCTCATGGTGAAGGAAGATCAGCATACTGATGTGCTGATAGAGGAGTCGGAAAAGAACTCAGAGTAGCATACTGAAGTGTTGCCAGAGAAAGCTGAGGAGAGAGCCAGTGAAGATTTTCTGAGTCATGAAAAACACTTGGAGCTGCAGAGAGAAAACTTGGTGACAGAATCGATAAGTGAGACCAGTGGGTCTTGTGATTTTGATGCTGACAATTTGATTGTGTTTACAGGTAATAAAGAAGACAATCCATCATTTGGAATTGTCTTAGAAGGAGGAGAACAGTTGCAGAAAGAAGATGAGACAATCATGTCTCATAAGCAGAGGCTTGTTACCATGGGTGACAAAAGAGAGTTGGCTTTTCTGTATAGCCAAAAGAAGATTGGAGGACAAAATTTTGAAGCTGCTACAGTAGTACAGGATGAAGCTACAGTGGTTAAAGAACTTGATTTGATTGCCAAAATCAATCAAGATGATGATGAACAATTATTGAAGATTGTCGAAGGAGAAGACGAAGGTTATGCTGGAACAAATTTACAACATGTTCATGAAATGCTTGAAAGGAAATGGCTGAAATGTTTCCTGGAGACATTTGAACCTGAGGAAGAATTTGCACATACTAGAATAAATTTGCCTGAAGTTGAAAAACGAGCAGATACTAGTTTGTTAAAATTGATTTTGCTTACTAGTATACAAACAGAGATAAATGGATATGTTACTACAGGAAGAAAATTAAATGATAGCGTATTTTCTGAAGAAAAATTTGCAGGTGATGAAAAAAAGAATGTTGTAGAGGGACAGGAAGTTTGGGAGGCAGCAACATCAATGTCAACAACATTATTATTAGCAACATCTATAGTGATAGGTGAGGCAACATTGACAGTAGTAGCATCAATGTTGGAAACAAGAAGAGAAGTAACAACAGTCACAGCAAAAGCAGCTACAGCAGCTGAGTTAACAGAAATTGAGGGCATCAGCAGTAAGCGGGACATAGATATTGAAAGCATCAGAAGACAGATGATGAAGGGATCTCAGAGGCAGTAGACAACAACAGGAAAGCAGAAGATACCCAAGTTCAAAGATATGATGGACATAGAAATTGAAGAAATATGGCAGCAGATGATGAAGCAATTCAAATGGAGAAAAATGGTAGCAACAACAAGCAAGATCAATCAGAGGTTGAACCTGATTGACAAGAAGAAGAAAATGAAACAAAGGACAGCAGAAGTGCAGCGGCAGCAAAGGAATAAAGCATTTGGACAGTTGCAGAACAAAGTGTGGGATCCAGGAAGACCAAGACCAGAAGACACATGATCAGGAGATCATGAATATTTTCTACCTTGGGAGTCTGATGCAGGAGCATTCAGCCCAAGGGAAATCATTGTAAATTGTAGACCTAGGGAGTCATGCATTTTTCGAATTTGTTTCCTAAGCTCCAAGTTAGTTTAACATTTAGGCTTTTAAGTATGATTTAATTAGATGTTCTCAAAGTAAATAAATGAGAACATAGAAATTAAAGAGAGCTTTTAGGCATAAAAGCAATGAATGTGGACCATTAAGTGATAAGGAGGCTTTTCTATTTTAAAACAGAGAAAAGATGGAATAAAGCCTCAAGAGGCTTTTTGTCACATGTATGCATGCATGTAGAAGCTTTTGGATTGATCAGACCTTCAAGGATCCGATTCAATGTTTATTATATATATGTATGTAAGCCTATGGGCAAGAGGGAGAGAGGCCACTAGTGTTGGTAATCAGGCCTGTGCATGTGAGTGTGTACGAGACCAAAATATCTCGAATGTAAATTTGTTCTTTTATGTTAATAAATGTAGATTTCCCTGATTATGTCAGAATGTATGGAAGGCGTGTTCCGTGGTTGTTTATGATATGAAACAATAGTGTGGAAATAATTATAATCAATCACGATCGAGGGTGAAGCACAAAGAGAGAGAGGAGCAGAAGCATTATTCCTGAAGAGTTTTCTCCCTTTCTGTCTGAAATAATGGCCTCTGTTAATTGAAGTCTTTATCGACTAACTTATTTTACTGTTTTTCGAAGTTGATGAATTTGCCTTAATTTTCCCACATAATGCTTGAGTGAAGCGTTCATGGCCATTTCCCTTTCATTGCGGCGTTCACAGGCTTCCTGAGCTATCCTCCAAAGTTTTGTGTTTACTCTATTTAGAGAGAGAATTCATAATATTTTCCTTAAGCGGAGCATTGTGGCGGACGTGAAAGCTTGTTAAGATTGGTTCATACCCATATCGGGTCCGAACCAAATATCGCATCGGAGAAGCGAGAGGGCCTTAATATTGCTAAGTGCGAAAGCTCTGACTTCTTGGAGCTGAAACATTATAAATAAGAGCATAAAGGGCGTCGGGTCCGCAAGGGCTTTAGAATTGTGTGCGCTGTGACAACCGGAGCCGAAATATTACAAAGAGCAGCTCAAAGGGGGCGTTGGGTCCGCAGGACCCATTACATTACAAACCCGCCGATATGGAATAGTCGATATCCCGGACCGGAAGTCATTATAGGAAGGGGCGTAAGAGGTGTCGGGTCCGTGACTATCGCATATATATAATATATAATATATGTGACTATCGCATCGGAGGAAGGAAGGCGGCTTAAGTGTTGTTACGATGGCCGATGTACGGACCCTCCGATATTTATAAAGGCGGGCGTATAGAATTTGAAATCCATATATGTGGATTGGAGCGGGACTTATGGTGTTTTCCCATGTATTAATATATATATGTGGCCGCAGGGTTTAAGACATAATACATATAATATAATGCTTGCGAAGGTTGTAATGTGTGGCCGTGGGCTTTAAAGCTCTATTAATAAATAAAGCGGATGGGTGGTGGCTTCCGATGGAAATTAAATGCGTGACAAAGTTATAAAGCGGGATTCTAATTGTAAGTCCATGGTTTGGAGGTTTATAGCCTAGAACGCTTTCGATTGAGCTTTGTGCATCTTAACCCACAGGTCCAAAGTCTAAGATTTCTAACATAAAAGGGCATTTTGGCATATAACCAAGATCCCTTTTCATCAATGAAGGAGTTTGGAAATCTATATCTGCATTCACTAGCTTTGTGACCAAATTTAATGCATCTGAAACACTTGATCTCATTCACTAGTGTATAAAATGAATTATTTCCATTAGCATGCAAACTATTTGGTCCTTGCAAAACTCTTCCTCTATCAAGATTTCTTCTAGATATTTAATCTACAATATGTTGCTTTGTGTCCAAAATTCTGACATGAAAAATAATAACCATAAAATACACTAGTATACTTGACCTTTTGTTTCCATGAAGGAGTGGAATATTAGGATCTTTCTAGCATCATTTTCTTATTTTCTACTGATTCGATTTTAGCTCCATTATCTTGCACACCCTTTTTGGTTGTAGCAATATTTTCTTCATTTTCCTTTCCTATCAAGGACTTTGCATAACTGGTACTTGGTTGGTATTTGAAATTTTGTAGACGATGCCTGTAGCCCAAATTATTTTGTCTTCTAGTGACCTTTGCAAGTTAGGAATATCTTGTAAGGTTTCATATCCCTTGTAAATTTCTGATTTAAATATGTTTAGATTCTTCTTTTGATAGATTATCCCTTAATGCCACAACTTCTTTTGTAGGTGTGTGACAATTTTTTTCGATTCTTCTCGCTAATTAGCAAGAAAATTTTCCTTCATATTTACCTCTCCTAATTATCTCTTACGACAAATGATTTCCTCTTCATGGGTGCATGCAATTTAAGCACCACTAGTATTTTTCTTCAATTATTCATTTTCTCATTCCAACTCAGCCATATTGTTTTGTTGAATCATAATTTGTTGCAACAAATTTTCCTTGAATTTCTCAAGCTCATCCAACTAAGTCTTTATAGAACTATTAGTCAAAGTAGGATAATTCTCCTTTATCTTATGTATTTCTTCAATCAACAACTTGTTTTTGTTTCTAACCTTGCTTAGCTCATCAAGTGCAGTATTGAGCTCACTTTGATAATCAATCTCTCCATCGGAGATCTGATTCATCTTTACACTCAAAACCATAACAACACATTGATTGTGCCCTTCTTCTTGAGAGGAATATTTCTCATTGCTTTCTTTTGAAGCGCCACTTCTTTCTTTGGAGTAGTAACTCCTTCTCTTTTGGGCTTTAACTTTTCAAAAATTTTGAGTTCTATATTTTCTTTTCATCTTCTTCATCTCCTCCTCCTTTTCACCTCTTTTATGTTGACACTTTACACCAAAATGTCCAACTTATCTATATTTGAAACACTTGAAAGGGATATTTTCATTATAACTGTGAAAACCTCTCTTTAATTTACTAGCGAACTGAGAAAATTCTTCATCGGATCCCCTACGAGAGTAATATTCCTCTTTATTTTCTTTGAAGGTTTCTTTATATTTTTGGTGAGATTCGTTACCTTCTTGGAGACCTTGAATGCTACTTCACTAGGCTCAGATTTATCTTCTGCAATGCACATCTCATAAGTGGTAATAATTCCAAGAAGTTTCTCCTTAGTGAGAGTAATTAAATTAGACATATCCTCAACAACAAAGCTTAGCAGTTAAATGCTGTTGGTAAACACCTCAATATTTTTTGAATAATGACTTCATCTTCAAATTTTCCATCGATGCTTTTGATCTGATTGGATATTGTTTCAAACCTTCACAACTACTCTCCAACACTTTTATATTTCCTCATCCTCAACCTGTCAAACATCATCCTATAGGTTTGGAGCTTCACTTTCTTCACCTTCTTATCACCTTCATATCTATTCTGATGTTTGTCACAAAATTCTTTGGTTTATTTACAATGCATGAATTTTATTAGCTCATTCTCACTAAGCCCTACCAAAATAGCATTTTTGGCCTTGGAATTATTTTGAAAATTCTTATTTCCATTGAAATCTCATGGAAGGACAACAAGGAAAATACTTAGAGGGGGCTTATGAAAATATTATAAAATTGATGGAGTTAAAACTTATTTATAATTTCACTTCAAAAAAATGTAACAAGAGAATTCATATGCACATGAAAAACACAAACAATAATCACATCTAGACACTTGGATTTTAGGTGGAAAAAACCCTCTCTAGGGGAAAGGCCACCAAACCATTTGTTTCCTTTTATTATTATCTATTGCTTCAAAATATTCTAGTTTATATTATATTAGGTAGTCACCACTAGCAATGGAGCACCGACTCCCTAACTGAATGAGAAATGTTGGACACAACCAACTTACAACACACACTCCTACAATAGTCAATAAACATGCACTTAGCTAGAAGCCCCTACTCTAAGTACAAACAATTTTGAAACAAGACATTATGATTCAGAACTGAAAAAACTCCAAATGAGAGAACAAATCTCCACACACACTTCCTTCAATCTGATCTTCAATCCCTACACACAACTATGAAACAATGTTAATGAATAATTTCATAAACATATTGTAATACTGAAGCTCTAAGCTCTCTGTTGCAATCACTTGTTTGTGCACTTTCTCTCCATACACACTCACTCACTCACACTACTAGAGAACCAACTAAATGGGAAATGTTTCTTCCCATATCAGTAATTTTTCGAGATGGTTCAGTTAATAAAATCTTGATATGATGGAGTTCACCCAAAATCCTTTTAATAGGCTTCAAATTTTACTGATATAGACTTCTTGACCAAATCAAGGCTCTTTACTTCACTATCCATTTCATATTTTCAACTTTGATCAAGTTCTAGAGCCTCCACTACTTGTCTCTACCTTTTTCCAGAATATTTTGATTATGAGCTTTGCCAACTACAAAATAATATCAATTCTGCTCATGAAATGGAGAGAAATTTTTTTGCTTCCTTTCTAATGTACAAACTTTCCTATAAAATTCTATTTGCAACAGTAGTGAGAAAACTATCAGAGTGGTGGAAGTCTTTCAACCACACACATAAGCCATCATCCACGTGATTGGGGCTGAGCATGGTGTAAAACAAAAAATCCTGCACTCAAATTATTTATATTTGCAACAGTAGTGAGAAAACTATGAGAGTGGTGGAAGTCTTCCAAATGCACACATAAGCCATCATCCATGTGATTGGGGCTGAGCATGGTGTTAAACAAAAAATCTTGCACTTGACCTTATTTATATGACCTATAAAGAATCCTTTCTAGCCCATCTTGACATCATAAAACCATCTACATGACTCATCAAGACTCAACACACAACATCAACTTGACCTCTATCGACCTTATTTATATGACCTATAAAGAATCCTTTCTAGCCCAACTTCACATCATAAAATCATATATATGACTCATCAAGACTCAACACACAACATCAGCTTGACCTCTATCAAAGTCAACTTTAGATGAGCCCTTGTTACACCATGACATCCCTTCTACACTTATATGGAAACATTTTACATCATCATGAAAGCCTTCAACAAGTGTACAACATAGTGAAGATGATAGAAAGTCACTCATGAGTACATGACTTACAATAGGTGACATCAATGGAAATATGCCAATAGGTTTTTGGCACCAAATCGGACTAATACTTTTCATTGCAAGAGAGTGAGATACTTATTATATTAACAATGCCATATCACATTCCCACCTAAATAAATGTAAACCTAATAAACCATTTTTAGAAAGGTATTGAAAGAAACTTAATAAAATTTGTTGCTTACTTGCAAAGTGAATCGAATTGACTCTAGATGGTACCACATGACTCCAAAATTGAGCTCAAAGTGGTCAAACTTGGTTAACCTTGCAAAGTCATGTTCCATCACCTAAATTTAACACACTTGCACTTTTTGCATGGGCTCATAGTCAAACTTAGACTCATATGCATTACTCATTCATTAAATTGGCATTTTAATTCATTTTTTCCTTTCTACTTGTTGCTTACTGCTTCTCTATTGTGTAAAGTTAATTCTAGGTTACAAATGTGCTTCATTTTAGTTCTAAATTATTGAGAATTGGGGAAAAATTGGATCTATTTTTTCTACTCCTTGAAGCTCTCCTCAAATGTATGAAGTCTTTTCAAGTCTGACCAACTAGATTTTTATATGATTTCTAAGATAAATAATAATATAATAATTGTTCAAAGGAAATGGTAGTGGCTTTCACAATTCTTATCCGTGGCATCATAATAGATGATGTAAAAATAGGAAGCTTATCTAACATTGATAAAACTCATGCAACGGCATCAAGAAAATTCCTTTCATGATGTGTTCATGGAAATCAAATAATTTTTACATAATTTTCTCTCAATGTCAAAAGAATAAATAGAAGCACCCTCAACATAAGTTGCAAAAGATTTTCGAACCATTGTTCTAGTATTTTTATCAATTCCAAAGGTTTAGGCTACGATGCATGTTTGACCATACTCATTTTTGAAGAAAATATATTGGGGATTTGGATGGATGAATCAAGCCAATAACATTGATACTAAGTATATTTTTTAGGTTCCAAAGAATCTATTGAAGATGATGGTTCTCTGTTATAGTTTTTAAATTGTAGAATAACATAATATATATTTCAAGTTTACAAAGTATACAACAAATGTAAACAAAAATTTATTCATATCAAATAATTTATAGATATCTTAACAAGTTCCTTTCTCCTATATAGGTCAAATCAAGGGTTCATCAATTTTTTAACAAAACAAAACCATCATAGGTTGATAATTATAAGAGCGCTACAAAGGAGAGATACTACGAAGAGTTGGCATGATGTATCTTTATTTTGCTCAAGGATGGCCTCAATACTCAGAAAATAAGAAACATTGAAGCGTAGGCCAACTTGACAATAGAGGTGTGAGTTGTGACACGTGCTCAAGTACATAAGCCCTAGATAAAAATGCTTAGAAGACTGTATAGAGAAGGATCGCTGTGGTAGATACCGAAAGATATCAAAAACGGTCCAGTCAACCTATTTTCAAACGTATTCACATGGCTTCAATCCTTATTTACTGAGAACTTCAATTGTAGATATATCCAAAAGACTCTACTCATGAAACAGTCATTTTGAACAGCTAGAGATTCCATATGTGAGGTCAAAATTGTATCATTAGGTGACCATCCATTGGAAGCATATTTATTTGACAAGCGTTATATCAATAACATTATATATTTCACAGAGGAATTATATACCTGCAATTAATGTTAGATAAGACTATTCTAGTTCCAAGGGCTCAATAGACATTGAATCCAGCATGTAATCCAGAATCACTGTGACATTCTAATCAACATCATAGATTTACATGTATTTAAATATATATACACATCATGAAACAAAAGCCAACATATAGCTATTTAAATGGATGCAGGACCATACAATAATAGAAAGCTTGGATGAAATATTATCATCGGAAAATTTGATAAAAATGTCACCCATAGGGCCTCCATTCCATGGTCGTTCAAAATTTACGAAACCTTAAATCACGCATGTCAACTTCGTGATATATATTTCACACTCATACAAGCAATAACATCCCCGTCAAAAAAAAAAATAACAAAGTATAGTTATAACATTTATTTGAAACCAAATATAGCAAAGAGCACATATTTACATTCTTATATTAAGTCACAACGAATCACATTCTCATTGAAAGAAAGGCCGAGTATAACAAACAAGCAAAGAACAAAGTCTTACATAGATTCAATCCAGATATAAAATTCTACAACTTAGACCACAGCTCACTCTATCTATATCATACTTTAGTTTCATAACAGAAAATACATTTACAAATCAAAACGAAAGTTGTTTCTCCTGTTTACACATATTAATATCAATATTTACAGATATCGACGGGACTTTGTTTTACACACAATAGGAACAAACTATCTTATGCACACAAAATGAGACCCCTTGACATACGATCAACAAGAAACATAATATATTAAACACATATATTTCACCTTGTATCCATATCGTGACATGGAGAATTAATAAGCTAATCAATATATAGTTGCATGGTTCACTTATTGATTGTGTAGTTCCGTCCTTCCAGCACGAAATTCAAGCATGCAATAAATGAATATACCAATTGTGCGCACTTATTTTCATGATCTCTAATTTATTGACGTTGATTTCTTGTATCTGATTTATTGCAGAGATGAAAAATGGTACACTGGTAAAAAAAATGGTTACGTATGGCTTCACGCTAAAGCAAAAAATATTCGACTTGATTTCTTTTGTACTCCATGAAGGGTGGGATTAGGTTGATTTAATGGCATAGTTAATATTATTTCTAAATAACCCTCTTAATCACTAGTATTGATATTCATGATGCCTAAACAATCTCCTATATAGTGAAAACTTTCTTTTTCCAATAGTTTAGTGAAGATGCCAAAATATTTATCTTGAGATTTGCAATGTTCAAAAACAATTTCTTCATGGTTGATCAACTCCCAAATGAAATGATACCGTGTGTTAATGTATTTTTTTTCTTTTATGAAAAAATGAGTTTTTGGACAAAGTAATTGTGTATTTGTTGTCTCAATAAATCTTTGATTTCTCTTCTTGTTAATTTCTTGAATCCTTCAACATTCTTCCACTCTAAATTTGTGACATGTTGACCATGTTGCTATGATATAGTTAGCTTTAGCTATGCAAATAGAAACAATTGGTTGTTTCTTAGAAGCCCATGAAATGACTCTCAAACCCAAATGAAAAACATAACCTGATATGCTTTTCCTATCATTTAAGCTTCCTACCAAATCACTGTTAGAATGTCCAACCAACCTAAATTCATTTGTTGTACCTTATAAAATGCCATATTCCTTGGTTCCATTAACATACATTAGAATAGCTTTAGATGGTAGCCAATGTGTCTCCTTTCTTCTCTTTATGAATGTAGAGACCAAACTCAAATCATAAGTTAAATCAAGTCAAGCCGTAGTCAAATACATGTAACTTCCAACCATGCTTTTATATAGTGTTGGATTTACATTGTTGCTACAATTTTCCTTAATTTCAAACCCATAGTTTTTGGAGTTGGCACACACATATTGTTTTGCATTTTAAACCTTTTAAAGATGTCAAATACATTTTTTTTTTTGAGAAATAAAAATGCCATCTTCCATTTTCTTAGAAAGTACCTTAAAAACCCCAAATCTATCATCTTAAACTCATTTTTCATGACCTCTTTAAAATGGACAATGAAGAGATCATCACCTCGAGTGCAAATTAGGACATATACATATAAGACCACCATTAAAATCTTACCATGATTTTATTTGATGTATAGGGTAGGCTCATTTTCAAAAAATATGAATCTATTATGCTATACCATGTGCTCAGAGCTTGCTTCAACCCATAAAGGGTTTTCTTTAGCCTATACACTTTGTCTTCTTGGCATTGAACCTCATACTACTCCAAATACACTTCATGTTTCAATAATCCATTTAAAAAGGCTAATTTCACATCCATTTGATGTGCATTCCACTTATGTTGCATTGTTATAGCTAAAGTGGTCATCATGGTTTCCATTCTCACAAATGGCACAAAAGTTTCACAATAAACTCTTTGAGATGGCTAATTGTATCCCTTAACAACTAGCATTTCTTTATGCCTTTCTATCCTTACTTCCACATTTATTTTTTCCTTATTGACCCACTTTATAACTATACCTATGACTTCTTTTTCTTGTGGAAGATTCATTAACTCCCATGTATCATTCTTTTCTATTGCATTTCTATTGCATTTATTTTTGCATCCATTGTAGCTACCCATTTTTGTGCTTAATTCCATCTTCAAATTCTAGTGTATGATCTATCTGTAAGTATACAGAAAAAGGACGATTCAAACCTATGCTACTTTCACCTTCATTTTTATCATAAATATCTATCAAATTTTTAATTTTTTGTCTTCTGAATCTTGCCACAAATGGATTTGGTTTGTCACCTACACTT
Source organism: Pinus tabuliformis (assembly GCA_031772625.1). Taxonomy (NCBI): domain Eukaryota; kingdom Viridiplantae; phylum Streptophyta; class Pinopsida; order Pinales; family Pinaceae; genus Pinus; species Pinus tabuliformis. The sequence continues at coordinate 1,171,474,308 of CM062817.1, forward strand.
GAAATTGTCGAATGTGGAGTTGTTGTCTTTATATAAAAAATCCTTGCTATCAATGATCCTTGTTGCCCACTTGGAGGAGTATTTTCTTGAATCCGTAAGGTTGTCATATTTCCTATTGAAGGTGTCACTTGGTGACTACTCTTTCGAACTTGAACAGATGTAGGAGGAGTGACCATTGAAGAATTACATGTTGTTGTTAAATCATCTTTATTTTCTTGTTGTAGACATGTTGCTACATTAATTGTTTTCTCCAAACTTCTATCTCATGCTTCATATTTTATGAATTGTACATCTCTACTGATTATGACCTTTTTGGTTATTGGATTGTATAGATTATATGGCTTGGATTCATCACTATAGGCCATGAATATGCATTTCTACCTTTGTTCTCTAATTTCTTTATTAACTCATCTCAAACATGCATATGCCACTCATCCAAACACTCTCATTAGAGTAACAATATGTTTCCTTCCACTCCATCCTTCACCCAAATTCATATTGTTGAAGCTTTTTGTTGGACAAATATTGATAATGTACGTTGTGCATGCTACAACCTCAACCCAATATTCATTTGAAAATTTATTTTCTTTTAAAATACTCTTTATCATTTGCATAATTGTTCTAGTTTTCCTTTCACTCACACCATTTTGTTGATGTGTGTACCTTCATGTGAATTATTTGTGAATTTTATGCTCCCTACAAAAAGGTAGGGAGCCATTTGAATTGTATTCACTACTAGAATCGATTCTCAAATATTTGATATAATCCCCACATTGTTATTACAGAAGAGCCTTCATTTTTCTCTCTTAGAAAATAAATCCATGTTTTTCATGCGCAGTTATCTATAAATGTCAAGAAATAATAACTTCCCCTAGTTGAGAGTGTATGCATTGGTCGAAAAAAATATAAATGGATGATCTACAAAGGTGTCTTTACCCAAAATGCATCCTTCACATAATCTCTCCAGTTTTTCTATAAGTGGGGTAAACACTCGCTCCCACATTTACCCAATTTCATGAGCCTATTAGGGTAAACATGAGACAAATGAATACTATGACATGACCCAACCTCCTCGGTCCCATTAAGGAAGTGGGACAAACTACTTGCGACAAATCACCCCTTCACAACATCCTACATGGCTACAAGACCATCAGGGGTTGACAAACCATACCAGGTGTCCCAACCATGAGTTGAAACTTGCTTCTCTGTGTTGAGCCCTCAATTGTTGCCACAACAAGGCCCCCATATGGTTGGGAGCCTCCAACCACATTCACAAGCCTACATCCATGTGGTTTCAACTGAGACATTCTAGTTAGGAGCATGCAGTCCCAAATTCTAAACCTAAATGTTAGGCAAGCCTCCAAATCACTGCTCAGAAATTCCTGTAACTCCTAAGATACATAAATTCCATAAAAAATCTAAACATTCAAACACGAGTCAGAGACCTTACCTAACGAGGCCTAACCATGATAGTCATTTCATCAAACATATTAAGAGCATGTAATCTACTGGTCATGAATTCATATCTCAAGATAGGGGTCTGCTACATATTCAAAAATCATCAAGAAGGTCTAATGATGCCTCACAATAGCTACAATAATACTTGTTAGCTAATGCATTCATTTACCATTCACCAACAAATAAAACATATCAAGATCCATAACTAGAACATGTTATGAAACAATGCTTATAACCGACATATAATGACAAAAATACCCCTAATAAAAAAACCATCAAAGTTGCATGATAAAAATACAATTACTCATCAAATAAAAGAGGAATAAACTATTATTAACATATGAAAAAGATAACCAAGTCAGACACATCCATGTACCACCCGACCATAGATTGAGTTGAACCAAATATTTCTTTCACCTAGTCACCCCTATGCCATATTCTAAACAAAATTGTGGGACTCAAGACAAAACAACCATGGCATCCTCAAGATTTACCGCAATCCTACAAAAACTAAACAAGGGATTCCTAGTCCCGAAACAAGAACATAAACAAGAAGGCTTTCCCAAAATATCACCAAAACCATTCAAGGGATCACTAGGCCCAAAACAAGCACATAAACAACTAGTCTTGACCGAAATCCTTCCAAAACTGGTCAAGGGATCACTACACCCAAAACGAGCTTAGATGCATCAGAAATTCTTCACCAATACCTTGAGGAATTTTCTCATCTCCACCCTTAGGCTTTTTTGCAATCCCACCAAAAACCGATCAAAGGATTCCTAGGCCCTTAGGAATTTTCCTGAGACCACCTCTCCCAATTCAAAAACCATATGGAAATCTGAAGCTCAACCAAATGAAAGAACTCCATCACACCATGAATATCCATAAATGACAAGGCAAGGCTGAGATCACTGTCACACCTCAAAAAAACCATTCCCATGACGACAATACAATGAGATACATACATGCATGTACGATGCATTCACACACCAACTAGGAAATAATGCATGAAACCTATTACCTGCAAGTATTCCTCCTAAAGTTTCTTGATCTAGCTTTTCCTTTCTTGTCCCTTACTTTCCTTTTCTTCATTTTCCTTACTTTTCTTTCCTCTCCCTAATGCTAGAGTGTTCCAGGAATTGTCTATGCATGCAAAGGTATGAGGGAATAGAAAGAGCTCCAAAATTTAATTGATGAAAAGTTATAAACTAATTCTCAGAAGCCTTTTTATTATTAAGGCCTTTTTTTTCTTCCATTGCCTCTAATTTTCCTTCAATTTTCCTTCCACGGAAACTAGTTACCTTTCATCTCCCTTTCCTCTTATTTTTCTTTATTTTTATATGTAAAATACCAATTAATGCCCTTTTACCTTTTCCAAGCCTTTTCCAATGCCTTTTCCAATGCCTTTGCCAATTTCCTTAGCCATAATAAACGAAATGAACACCCACTAGGCATTTTTTTCCCAAAATTCAACTTGGAAATCGTGTCCCATGACCTTGGTCTTATTTTATCCTTTGTCAACTTTATTACATGAAATTTTAACCTGAGGTTGTTAGAAACCCCTCCCCATTAGGGAAACACCATCCTTAATATTCTATGACACCTATGCCTATCAAGACAAATGAAAACCAAAACATACTACCCATGGAGCTTTATACCTTGGCTCGATGGAGTACTTACAATAAACAACCTGCCAAAAAGAAAAACCAACATGACAACCATACGACTTGTTTGAGCTTTATAACATAGCTCGTTGCAGTATTTACATCCATACATAGACATATATATACATCTACCAAAGCTCCTTTTCCTCAACTGGAAAATAGCAAAGGATACATAGCCTACATCTAATTAGTCATCTCCCATGTAACTTCATATAGCCTAAAGTGCTTCCACTGCACTTTAACTTGCTCGATTTCTTAGCTACAGAGCGTGAGTTGTTTCTGTTGCAAAATTCACTTAGGTTTGAGTTGGAATTCTCCTCCTCGCTCCATGTTGGCTACTTGGGGCCTGACCCAAGTTCAGCAGTGAGTTTAGCGAAGCAAATCTTGGTACTACTGCCCCTTTCAGTAATAGTCCGCAGTGCGCGAATTGAGGTCTCACCCGAGGTAGTATGGGAGGGTGTTGGAATTAGGTTTGCACACCCTCGGGATTTCTTAATGAAGTCTATGAAGTTTGCAAAGTGATCCTGCACACTCACACTGCTCTGTGCAGCCATCTGTCCTTCGCGCCTTATGCAACTGTTCCATGTAGCTCTGTAAAGGCCGCGAAGAGATGCTACCTAGATCCCTTATCCTTACTATGGCTTATTATAGATCTTAACTTAATTATGTGGGCCCAATATTCTTATTAATCATTTAAAACTTATAACCAATGTCTGCAATCATAAATTGTAAAGAGATGCATATATTTTATAGAAACAATAACACATAGTATTCCAGAATCAACTTATCTTTCATTAAACCTTTGTTCAGTTGCAATCCCAACTTCACCCTGGGAACCCAACTTTAAGGGTCTATGCACATAGCTGTGGACTCTATTAGGCCTCTGCACACATACCTACAGAGCCTCTCCTTACTACTACAACCCAAGACTCAGACTTACAGACTCGAAGCGAATTCCTTATTCAAAAACCCATAACAATTTTCAATGCTAAGACTCCAAAAATGACTTTTACACTTAGAGCCACACTCTATTTATATAATACCATGGTCCGTGAACCATGGGTAGGCCAACACATTCTATATTTAATTACGTTATTTCAGGGCGTACAACCTAGACTGTTGTGCTCCGCACCTGCATTTTGCGAGGTCTTTACATTATCTTGACTGAACCTCGGGCTACAAGCACAAAAAAAAACGCTATGGGGGGATCTGCTGCCCAACTGGCCCTCAACAAAATCATCGTGACTCATCTTGAGTCACTCAGCTGGTGTGGTGATCATCACGCGGAGTCCATCCAACAACTTCTGTGCTTCACTGACGTCTGCCACGCATTCCTTCATTGTTCGCTGTATCAATTGTGCGCAACTCTACGATGCATCCTTGTGAGAGGCACCTTCCTGCCTTAGCACATATGTATCCTGCATTTGGGCCAGCATTCCCTCGATTGTGCCAGTGATTGTGAATGCTTCCTCGAGACAAGGTTGTATGGTTGCTTTAAACCTTGCTTCTTTTTGTCACGCCACATCCACTTGTTCCTTTAGAGTGTGGTGTTTCCTCATTTTGGCTAGATACTTAGTAAGGGTGACCGTCTTCACGGTCCCTCGGACATTGTCCTAGGCTTGCTGCGACTCCCGCGCTTCTATCTCTAAGTGTTGTAGCAAGGGGTCTTCCTGCAGTGTTTTGTGGGTGAAGAGTAACTAATCCAACAATCCCATGAAGTCCTGTACAATGTGCTCTATTGCATCCAACCCCAATTGAATGGCACAGTGGCACTACTCTCTGACTTTCGAGGGTGTAGAAGGTTGCGCCTTCAGTCGCAGCTCTACGAGCTACAATTTCAGCTCCAACTAAACCTCCGTGGCCTCCTCCTGGGTCTTTTGGACTCTAGCTGCTAGTTGGTGAATTTTTTCCACTGTGGGGAGTTCCGCCAGCACGACCAACTCTAGTACACTGGTACTGCATCCTCCACATCCTGTTCTAATCCCTGGTTTTGTGCGACCAGGTTGTCACACTGTACGCTAAGTTGTGCTAAATTTAACTTCTGCTCGCTCAAGGCTTAGAGGGCATGACCCTCCCTGGTGCGAAACTTAGCAGTTACCCCATCCTACAGCTAGTATAGGGTTTCCATGGGAAGGGTGGCCAAATTCAACCCGTAGCCCCTCATGTCACCCTCGACTTCGGCTAAGACTGCACCTTCTGGTAACACCAAAGTGTTTGTTATGTGGGCACGCAACATCTGCTTGGCTTCGGATGTACCTTCTACAAGTTGTGGTGTTGTCATTCTTGGGGGTCGCACCTATAATGCCTACAACTGTGCTCTGAGCACCCCCAACACAGTTGTCAGCTCTGACATTAATTCTTCCAAAGCATCCTTTGTCTTTGAGACCTTTGGCTTTTTCTGCGTGGCTAAGTCCTCCTGGGCACACAACCTCTTGAGTTACATCGATGTCGATGTTGTTTTCATGTGTTCCCCCGTCTGATCCTCCCCTTGTATGTCCTGCTCTCTGGACATTTCCTGTCTTTCCTTGGGGTCTCAAACTAGTGTGGTTGTAGTCTTTGTTGTCTACGTTGCCTTTGATGCCTCAGCCGCCTTCCACTGCGTGGCTACTTCTTGTTCCTGGCACTTTCTCTCTGTCAGCTTTGCGATGCGAAGCTTGGTTTCCTTCTCCTGCTACTGTCCTACGATATTTTCTAGTAATGCCAAGTCTGGAGTGTACCACTATGGAGACCATGAAGCCATCACATCGAAGATTGCATCATCTGTTGCAATGAATGAAAGCTTCACCAACATGCAGGCTAAATCCTTTCATGCCTAGATATACTTATTATGCATATCCACCTTGAACTCTCTCATGCTTTGAAAACTGTTATAAACTGTAGGGGACAAGTGCAGCCTACAGATCCATGTCCAGATGCTTGCCTCCATGAACACCCACAACACCTTTATCTTGTGAATCCTAATCACGTCTTTCGTAGCCTAGAGCGAGGTGTACCTTACAGCCTCGGGCAAGTTCCTCTCAATGGTGGGAAACTGGCTATCCTCTGGTAGCTCCCCGGAAACCAACAGGATGGATAAGAGAAACCACATGTAGTGGAAGGTCTTACCCTTCTCCTGGGACTCCCTACAATTTGTCAAAAACTCATCACAGAGAAACCAAACCTAGTTGAACTGGACCCCCTCTCCGCATTGCTTCGCCAATGTAATGACAGACGTTGGCACTTCGTCTACATGGAATTTCCTCATTAGCTTGTTAGCTAGCAGCTGGGTGGCTAAGCACACCCCTTGGTCCTTGATGCTTGCGATTACATACCCTCGCTTCCTCTTCTCCAGCTTATATTTGGCCTTCATAGCTTCCACGAGGGCCAACTCACTGCTCTTTCTTGCTATGGCTGCAGGATTGTTTCCTTTGATGGGTAGATGAGAAATTTGGTGAATTAAACTGGTCATGATGGGAATCAGCTCCTCTAGCCAGAGATACCCATCATGTACTAGGCATAGTAGCTGCCAGATAACAAAAATTCTGATGGGCATGTAGTGGTAGTGGGGTATCCACCAAAGATGGAGTAACCCAGCCTTCTCCACACCGCGTAACCATTTCTGTTGTAGTAAGTTCTCCGCGACCAACTATGGGAACTTCTCACTATCCGTGAGGTCCCAATATTCGAACTCTATATTACACACCTATCCCATCGATGGAACTTCAAACCTTATTACATTGTGGGGTCTATAGCGCATTCTTCGTGGCCTCCAGGTCCTTTGGTAACTTGGCCTTCCCATTCCATGGGGGGATGTAGGGGGGTAACCTTATCGGTGAAGGCACTTGGGAGACATTCTCTATCTCATCGTCATGTGATTCAATTTGGGCAATCAGGGCTTACACATCTTCCTCTTCCTCCTATGATTCAAGGGTGACGTCTTTGCCCTTCTTAGTCATTGACAATTTACTAAATCACGGGTTTTGTGATGATACCCAGACTGGCCCCATTGTCTGCTTTTCTTTCTATGGTCACGACATGCATGGTGACTTAGGAATCTCTGGTGCAGCTGCCACCTCTCCAAGCTCCTCTTGAATCATACGGCACTCTGGGGTAACTTCCATGAATCGTACTCAGGTTCTCGCAGCTATCATCCTGTCTACACTGGATCCGTTCGGTCGCGTACTCAAGGGTGGCAAGGGTGCTTGGTGCTCAAGGCTCTGCATTCGCTCAATTCTTAAACAACCAAGTGTTGCCCTAAGGCTAACCTAATGGACTTTATAGTGTCATTTGAATTTGAATTCAACCATTCCCTCTACTTCTGAGTCATTAATACCTTGTTGGTGGATGATTGTCCTGAATCTAGCCCTTAATTCCTGTCTTAATTGCCCACTGCCCACTCCTTCCTCCCATATATCGGACCTCTTCTCATGAACAATGACATCAAAGGTCACCTCCCAGCCTACTCGTGCAGCGGTGTAGCTACCTATGTGTGACCACGATCCCTGTGGTACACCAATCCTGTGTGCAACCTCCTTGTCGCACAGATCCCATATAGACTCTTTTATAGTCCCGTGTTCTCTCTCAACTACTTGGAATGCTGAGACTGTGCTTCCTACAGATAGTCAGGTGATCACACCCGTGGTGGGAAGTTTCAATTTTCCTGCTAACTCGAGCCGCGAGCACCCCCCAACTACCCTTGCGCTCATTAGTGCATCATGTTCTTCTATGTAAGGTACATTCCACTGTTTAGTAAGGTGCGATCACAACCATGGTAGCAGGGTCGCAACTTCTTCTAATGCAGTAGTAGGGCTGGCTAGACCTCGTCCCATGGTACCTATTTTCTCGGCGCAGCTTGCTTGCATGACTTCAGTTTCCAGTTTTCTTATTTCTTTGTCTAACGTCATGCTTTTCTTCCTCTGTCGTGCCCAATCTTCATCGAGTTTGAGAAGTTTCAGGCTCCCTCACCGAATGGCTTCCTGTAACTAGGTCATTTCCACGATCCAGTTTTTGCTTATTTCCCTATAGGCCCATCAAACTGCTGGTATGTGCAGGTCCCAATCAGTTCGTCTCACCTGTTGAACTTTCTTCATGATTCTGCCTAGCTTCATGAATGCCCTGTCATGGAATATTTTTGGTGTGTGTTGCCTTTCCTGATATTGCGTCAGGTTCTGATTTGTGATCCTTAGACCAAGATGTGCTTGCACAACACATGTATGCACCCATCGACACAGGTGGGCGCACAAGCAACTTCGTCCTGGCTGCCCAAATCCCATTCGACGCTAGGGACTTCCAAACTGTAATTTCCTCCACCTTCTACATTCACACCAGTTCCCCATAGTCTTCTGATGTGTACTCCACCATCATGCGAGCGTCACGTGCAACACTCATTCCAGTGCATCGTACCGCTACTGTTCCGGTACTAAACTTTCAAATTTGTCTAAGAATTCATCGACGGAACTTACCCCATTATATGTTGGAAGCTCCCTTGCTTCTATCATCATATACCGTAGTGATCTAATCATCATTATCCAATTTAGTGTTGTCACTTTGTGTAACCGGTTCGCTAATGTTCTATTCCTTTATCTGAATCTGAAGTATAGGAACTGTCGCACTCCCGTGAGATCCTCCCATCTGAAGTCAGGTTCACCTGATCCTGGTATTGCATCGTTTTCTAATAAATACGGTCTAGCTCATTGTCATTGTCATCGTCACGCACAAGTTCAATGTAGTGCACTCCTTTGGCTGGATCTAGCAGAACTACTACGCGTAGAGACTTTTTCTCGAATATCATCTTCCTCTTCTTGAGGTTGATGACTCCATTCATATCACTGGCCCAGTCTATTCCTAGCAACGTGGGGTAAGGGTTGTTGTCATCAACAATTTCTATCACCTCAAATTCCATCTGCGTGCTCGCAGCTTTGATATCGACTGTTATCCCTTGCAACCTCCCCATGGGCAGGATCTTTTGTTAGCTCACCATCTGTAACTGAATAGGGGACCACTATAATCTGGGCCTGCCCATGCATTCCCATGTCTTCTTTGGTAACACATTCACGTCCGAACCTAGCTCTAGTATTACCTAATCCATTTCATATTTTCCAATCTGCGTCGTTAATCTCATTTGGCTTCCAATGTACGATGTATGCTTTCCTAGTTTCTGGACTACGTGCAGTTCACCCGACCCTGCGCACCTAGTGATCAGCTCTTGTAGTCCTTTAATTTCCCTATTATTGCGCAGTAGCTTCATGCATGTCTCTAAAAAGGTAGTAAGCATAGAAGGATCCATTCCAGGCTCTGGTTGATCCTTACTACCTAAACTCTGAAGCTCTTCTTAGCTTCCATAAATGTCTCCTTTGCAAGTTCCAAATCAAACTCAGGTTCCTTTGTTGGGTCCTTGAGAACCCATGTATCTTCGTCGAGCTGCTTCCCCTTATCTTCCCATGTGGTCACGCTACTTCTGAGCACCATATTCATATTTGGGTCTTCTTTGTGTGGTTCAGACGTCATCATTTGAATATTCTGCATTGGATTAGGTTGAAGTACCCCTTTCTCGCGCATCTACGTGATCAACGTAGGACAATCTAGTGCTTCATGATCGAATTGAGCGCAGTACGAACAAGATAATCTTATTGTGTTGGTACAATCACAGGCATAGTGCCCTGGTCCTCCGTAATTGTAACATATTAATTTTCTTTGGTGCCTTCCTAGCCCCATTCCTCCTCGGCCTCGACCTAGGCCTTGAAATCCATCGCGCGCCATCCCCGCGGCTGGTTCGAGGACTCGCGTTTCTGTCTGCATTCTATATGATGGGGTCCACTACATCACTAACTCGTAGCTACAAAATGTATGCTCGTCGTGGCCCACCGACCTATAGAAATTACAAAACAATTGTTGTGGAGTCTGTGTATACTTCTACAACAAATGACAGTTATCTATTGTGTTCTTTCCTCCTATCTGCCATATTGAACACCATAACATAGGTGTTGAACTTGTCCCTACCTGTGCCTTTGGTCGCAACAACTTTGTCCCCCCTCCTGCCAAGTAGTTAGCGAATATTGGGTAGTGATCCTTGTCGTGGCCCTGGCCTTTGCATTTTATGAACCATACTTCCTCGCGTGCCTCCAGCTGTGGTGCCCTATCCTGATTCAAGCTCTGCATTTCTGGGAAGAGATTTTGTAGCTGCATGTGGATTTGTTAAACTCCTAGCCCCGAATCCTGTATCAAGGTTTCATGCAACCTCATCATCATTTCCAATGCTTTAGCCTCAGTTGAAAGCTTCTACTGTGACAACATCGTCTCTGGGTGCGGTGTCAAAGATGCCACAAACCATGCACGGTGCTATGCATATGTTAGTGTCATATTAGCCTCATAGATCGTACTCTTTAGCCGTTGATCCAGATCCCATGATGTCTCACCTGGATGCATCGTGATCTCTTTACATTCGATGATTGACTGCCTCTCTGATTTCGGCTGACTAAATTCTTTGTTTAGTGCATTCTAGATCTCTGCTATTCCTGCATTTGGGTGATCATTTGAGTGCTTGATATACCATGTCAACACGTGATCTTGCAGTGCGCTTGCCAATGCGGCATTCTCAATGTTGTCATCTGTGACCCCTTATGCTTCCCACACCACTCTTACTACAAACTAGAACTAATCTGGATCCCCATTTCCTACTCCTCTGAATATGGGTAGCTTGATCACGCTTGCCATGCTGAACTATGGGGGTGCTGGAGCTGGAGTGGGTGGAGATGGAGGTGAAGGAGGTGAAGCTAGTGGTGGCGTAAGTGGAGGCAGTAACTACGGAGTGCGCTGCCTTATCAAACTAACCCCAATTCTCAAAGAGACCTGAGCGAGCTCTTCCTCACTCTCTCGTGAAGGTGAAATCAAGGGACTGTTTCCTAATTCTCCGCTACCTTTGTAGATTCTTTCGCTCCACATTGTTCCAAACATCAATGTATTCGCATCACCCATTTTTCACATAGCAACATCTTAATCCAGGGATTCAGGGATTTAATGTACCTACCTCACAGTCCCTTAAGAAAACATTGCTTTGCTTCATTGTAGCTTACGGTCATATTTATTGAAAACTCAATGATAAATCCCCCTATTATCTGGTCAAGCCAATGGTCCACATCTCGTGTGATCTTCTCTTCTGATGTCTCTAGTCTGCGCACTAATTCAGGAGTCAACACTATTGGTTGGTTGAGCTTATACCTTCCCTGGTTGTCAACTAAACTCGCGATCCACTCATACAGTTTAGTAGAGAAGGACGTGAAGAAAATCTCATGGATTTCCGTATATACGGAGTGATCCAACCACCTCTTCTCAGATATCTGTGGAGTTCTGTTTTCTTGTGTCATGAACTTGTGAAGCTTCTTGTCCAACCACTCTTCAATTTCCTCCTTTGTAGGGTTCCAATGGCACGACATTAGACATCCCTTAGGTAGATCCCGATCCCGGCAACAGAACCATTAGTTGGCTACTTGGGGCATACGCAGGTTCATCAGTGAGTTTAGCCAAGAAAATCCCGGTACTACCGGCCCTTTCGGCGGCTGTATGCAATGTGCAGACTGAGGTCTCGCCTCAGGTAGTATGGGAGGGTGCTAGAACCAGGTTTCGACACCCTAAGGATGTCTTGATGAAGTTTGTAAAGTTCGCAAATCGATCCTACATGCTCACACTACTTCGCGTAGTCGTTTGTCCTTCATACCTTATCCAAATATTTTGTTTATCTCTGTAAGGCCATAGAGAGATGCTTCCTAGATCCCTTATCCTTATTGTGCCTTATTATAGATCTTAACTTAATTATGTGGACCCGTTATTCTTATTAATCATTTAATAGTTATAACCAGTGCGTGAAATCATAAATTGTAAAGAGATGCATAAATATTACAGAAACAATAACACATAGTATTCTAGAACCAACTTATATTTCATTAAACCTTTGTTCAATTACAATCCCAACTTCGCCCTGTGCACCCAACTGCAGGGGTCTACGCACACAGCTGCAAACTCTACCAGGCCTCTATGCACACAGCTACAGAGCCTCTCCTCGCTACTACAACCCAAGACTCAGACTTACAGACTCATAGCGAATTCCTTATTCAAAAACCCATAACACTTTTCAATGCTAAGACTCCAAAACTAACTTTTAAACTTAGAGCCTCGCTCTATTTATACAATCCCATGGTCTGCGGACCATGGGTAGGCCGACACAATCTATATTTAATTACATTATTTTAGGGCAGACAACCCTAGACTTTCACTCCCCGCACCCACATTTTGTGTGGTATTTACATTATATTGACCCAACGTTGGGCTACAAGCCCAAAAAACACGCTATGGGGGGATCCACTGCCAAACACTCCACCTACAATATAGACCAATCAATCACATGATCAACATCCTTTACATACTTCTTAAGTAATGAAGCATGGAAAGCATCATGTACTTTCATTATCAGTGGCAATGCAAGTCTTTTGGCCATTGGTCCAATCCTCTCAATGATCTCTAGAGTCCCAAAATATTGAGGTACCAACTTAGCACATGATCGAATCGTTAAGAATCTCATCTTGCTATTCATGCACAAGTACACATACTTACCAACCTGAAACGCCTTAAACACGATGGTTTGATCTACATAAGTCTTCCATCAATCCTTTACTACCTTTCAAATTTTCTTGATAACTGGCATTTCATGTTCCATTTAGGTTAACATGTTCGGTCCTATCAATAACATGTTCACTAGATCACTTCATCTAATGGCAGTATTACAACACTGCCCATAAATTTCCTCAAATGAACACATCATCAGTGACTCCTGATAGCCATTATTGTAAGAAAAATCAACCAATGGAAGATACTCCTCCCACCTCCTCTACTAGTGCATAACATACATTCTCAACATGTCCTCTAGAATCCTCTTAAGGCTCTCTATTTTTCCTTCTATTTTTGGATGACAAGTTGTACTTGTTAGTTAGTAGATTTACCTCAGGCTGAAAAGGTAGGATCCAGAACCAGCATCTAACCATGCTCAGCCTCATAGCTAGCCCTACGAGGATAGGAGAGGTCTCTCTCCGGCTCAATATCGGCAAATGATGATCTATGAGGCTTGAGATGACTGAAATATCTTCTAATGTTAGGCTTGGTATGAAGTGCAAGGATTTGATTTGAGTTTTTGGGGATTTTTTTCAAATCAAGGGAAAGGAAAATTTGGGTCCGGGGACGAAGGCCAGTTTTTCAGAGTTCTGATTGGGGCAATAAAGGCAATCATTTTGATGCTTTGATTTGCAAAGGTGGAGAGTTCAAACCAGTGAGAAGCTAAAGAGGGCAAGGGGGCATCAAGAATCCTCTTCAAATTGAAGAAAACATTGAAAATTAAACAAAACTGAAAGGCAAAGCACAATAATCTAATGAATTCTACCTTTGTCACTCATTTTTTTAATTTCGGAAGCAAAATAGAAAGGAAATGGTACACACAAATATCAGTGAACTTACAAATTACATAGGGAAAACACCATCAAAACATAGAGCCACAGGGATCCCAAAAACTGCTGCAAACCTTGGTCTTTCCTTTGCCAAAAATGCAGAAATCAAATGTACAATGGAGTGCCAAGAAATCCCAAGTATCCAACCCTGAAAATGATTGAGAAATTACATGATATATACAAGCATAACTCCTTCCCATGCCTCTAGGGGTCGAGCTCATCATTCTAGGAGCTATTTCAACCATATCTAAACAAGGAACTGAAAAATAGGCAATGAAACAACTTGCCTCTAAATAAAAGGAAACTGATTCATTCACTATCTTTTCACCTTTTAGTGAACGAATCTACATGGATGAGTATCAATGTGCCAAAATTACATCAAAGTTATGAATTTACGTCAAGACAAGTCAAAAGTTACATGAAAAAGTGAAACTAGTCAAAACTAGCGAAATTCTGAGCTGCCGAGTGAAAAATACGTCAAATTCCCCTATGCACCGAGCCTGAAACCTGTATGCGTAGCACAACTTTGAGGCTGATTTTGAGGGTCTTCCTGAAGTCCAAATTGAGCTAAAAATAGCTTGTTGGAAAGCCCTACCTATCTACTTTCCAACCCAAGTGTAATTTCTAGATTTGGTGTCCATTGTCCCCTAAAAAAACCCAATCTCCCAACGCTGCTTCCTGTGGGTGCAAAAGGTGGCAGAGATGTCATTTTTACGTGTTTTTGACCCTTTAGGCAACCCAGAACTTGATGAAATCCTTAGTTAATTCATGAGCATGCATAAAGTTTTATAGAAAATCCAGAAATGTAAAGTTTCCCTCCAAAGGATCTCCCAATTATAAGCGTGCGCCAAGTGGCGCTACGAATTGGGCAGGAAAATCTGTTTTGAAGCCAAAAAATTCAAAATTAACAAAATTTTCTCCAATTTTGTTCAAATTTGGACTGAAGGTCCATCATCAAGTATCATGCTTAGCCAAAGAAGCTTCGACCAATATTTGGAGCGTATCATGCCTTTTGCATGGTTTTAGTGCCTTCCTTAGTCTTGCCTTAAGGATTTTGAGCCTTGCTTTGCAAACATGAGTTCGTGCCCAATAATGATTTTTCATGTGCCTGAGCATGTCCTTGTCTTTGTTTTCCTTCGCCAATAGCTTCTCAAGATCAATATTGACCCTCTCAAGCCAAATCTCTCGATCAACCTCTATCTCCTGCTCTAATGAAGTGAACTCTATCCTCCACCTTTGGGCAGCATGGCGGTTTGGCAGAATGTTTTGTGACTCCATGACTGTATACCGATCCTCCAGTTGTTTGTTTCACTACTCCAAACAGTTTATGACCCATTGAGCTCTCTGCAACTTCTTGGTCAATGCATCTATCTCGGCCTTCTGCTCCTGAATAATCTCCCTCAACTTTGAGCTAGGAAAGCTCACATCATCATCAATGAGTATGAAATCAGTGTCTAGGCCTCCTGAAGGGCCCTCATCCTACATAGGCTTCTTTCCTTTGTCTTCTACCTCTACCTGTGCTGTTGATGATGGCAATGAGACCCCTTCCACCCCAGGTGGAGATAGTACTCATCGGGCTACTGTAAACAATCCTCTCATGCGTCTCTAATAGGTGACATATGTCGGCACACTAGTAGTCTCTACCTCCCGACCTCCGTGTTGGTGTGAAGGTTCACCCGCATCATGGAAAAACTCCTAATGAGCTGCTAAAGCTGTGAAGAACTCACGGGAAATGAAGTCTTCCCATGTGATACCCTGCAATCCAAGTTGATGTACAACAACGATCTTGATAAGCGCATAATGGTAAATGCTATTGTACTGCTGTTCAGGAGTCTTCTTCTGCACAAGAGTAGTCATCCTCTCGATGTTTCGGCACATGAAATATGGAATGTTCATCATATTTACTCTTGTGAAATGCATCAATAATATAATATGGTATGCACAGAGGTGTGAGAAGTGGCCCTCACAACTGAAGTATCTGATAATGAGTCTCATCAATGACGCATAGGATTCTTTCAAAAACTGGAATGGGAACACCCTACTGAGTTGTTTCACATAGCTGGGCTTGATGTATGGGTCATAATGTACTTTTTCTACATGTTGTCTTCTGTTCCACTCCACACCTACATTCGGTATTCTGGTTGCTTGAGAAATGGTCTATGGTGTCAAGGTGAAATTTACACCAACAAGAGTTACCTAACCATTATGCAAATGTAAAACAAACAACTGAGCCAACTCGTAATGATGCTGAATCTGAGCAATCATTTCACAATACTGAAAGCATGACTGTTGTTGGAAACAAGCCATGGCAAGTGGGCAGGCCTGCAATTCAGTCAATGAGGTGGGCTCTTCTCTGACATGTCTGCCACCCTTATGAGGCCTCCTCGGTGCATGAAGTTCTGTGGTAGAATCACTGTCTTGTTCATATGATGACTCAGTGTCTATCATGGTGTTACAAGTCTATGCCAAGTGAATGTTTGACTTGTTGAAAATGAGAATTTGGTGCTTTGTTTCCGATTGCCAAATGTGTGCCAAATAGGAAAGGACTATGGGAAATATGGACAACAAGTGTATGTAATTACAGTCAAGGTAATAACAGTCACTTGATTGTATTTAGGAATCTGGGGTTTGATATGGAAAAGTGAAATTGTAGCGTTTAGGGATAGGGACAAATGGGGAAAGAGTGACTTGGGATGATAAGGGAATAGGGGATTGGAAATGATGATATGATTACAATGATAGGAAAGGGAAACATGGGTTATATTATTTTGGCACCAAATTCAAATTTTAAACTCAAATTCAAACCCTAAGAGCAGTTTTCATAAGAAGATAGGGTTTAAATTTCAACATTCAAATTCTCCAAACAAAACTTTGAAACAACACCAAACACCATTCAATAACAAGTGCAAGGTCAATCAGACTTACTTAGGGCAAATGGGAGCGAAAGCTTTGAAATTTCTTCGAAGGCAGTGAGAAAACTGCTTGTTGGCTCTGTGCGCTGCACTCACAACCTAGTGTGCCGCGACTTGTATGTGCGCCATGCACGTTATAATTTGCACATTGATGTGCGACTATATGCGCTGCGAGCTCCTGGTGCGTCACGACTACCTCCCAATGCGTCGCGCAACACTCCAACACACAGTCCTAGCCTCAAACATAAATTTTCGCTCCTCCACGATTTCCTTTGGGTCTTTGACAACTTCTTGTGTGCAAATGACATTTGAATGGTGAAAATATCTTGTATAGTCATGGATTTGATTTTTGTTTTGCAATAAACCACTTTCTTATGTTTTGAATTTGGCACTTTTCACTTTAATACAAACTCAGTTTTTTTGTTTCCATTTTGACTCTTTTGACTTGAATGATGAAACTTTGTCAATTTTTGCAAGGATGATTGGCATTGGATTTCGGCAAAGGATGACCATGGCTGCGCCTGAAATACTCCATGAAAAACTTAAAAAATTACATATTTATTACAAATAATACATTTGACGATTTCTTCTTCAAAACAGAGTTTTGAAGAAGAATCATTCTCAAGCATTATTGATAATGAAAATTTTGGAATGAAAACTTATTAGGAACATCCTCATGTGCTTTCTAGCATTATTGGACACTTTGAAGACAAAATTTGCGAAACCCTAGACCTAATGACTGAAATGACTCTTGGCTGACCAAAAGACCATCCATAATGACTGTAAAATTGACTTTGATGAACTTTGATGATCAGACACGAACCAGCAGGTACATGACATGAGGGAAATATGAAGACAAGACCCCTCCCTCAGAAGATTGATGCTCCTAATGGAATGCAGATGATCAAGCTGAATGAGACACATAAAATGAAATGCAAGGAAAGAGGTTTTGATCTCTGAGGGAGGGCTGAACAGACCGAATCTAACAATACTGAAGGAAAACTCTATATCAAACCTAGAAATAAATCCTTCCAAAACATGGTGGTTAATGTGGGATCTTTGTTAGATACAATCTTCTGAGAAATACCATGCAATGTTACTATCTTACTGATAAACACCTAATCTACCTCACTAGCTACATAAGTAGAATTAAGCACTATGAACTCAGATAACTTTTTCAACCTATCAACCACAACCATGATGAATCATGCTTTCTAGATATTGTTTGCAAATTTGTGACAAAATCCATGGAAATGACCTCCCATTTCCACTCTAGAACTGAAATTGGCTACAACAGGCCACCTAGACGCTTACACTCTACTTTCACCTATTGACAATCAAAACAACTAGAGGTGAATTGATCTACCTATTTATTTATATTTGTCTAATAGTAGAACTTATTCATAGTTTTAGAGTCTTATGATATCCTAGACTACATGAGTATGGATTTACATGAAATTCTTGCAAGATAAGATTCTTGGGTTCAATGTTGTATGACACAGAGATCCTGTCCCTAAATCTCACCAAACCATTTACAATAAGGTGATATTCCACATCCTATTCACTGATATACTACTACTATAGCTCTGCCTTATATCCCTATACTTGTCATCCTATTGTCCTACCTATGAGATTTGATCCTATAAATATATCATATATGAACCCATAGCTGCTATGTGATTTACATGTACTCTTCTGCTAAGATAATTTGCAACCTTGTTCTCTTTACCCTTAATGTACCCGATCTCGAAGTAAAACTCACTAAGTGTATCCAACCGTATAGCTTTCCTCGCATTCATATTACGTTTCTCAAACAAGTATCTAAGCCCACTATGATCACTCATCAACACAAACCTCCTCCCAAGAAGACAGTGTCTCCACATCTTCAAAGCATCAGTGATTGTTTCCAACTCAAGATCCTGTGTTACAAAATTTTGTTCATACTCATTCAATTTCCTTGAATTGTAGCATACCACCTATCACTCCTACATCAAAACTCCACCATGTCCTCTCTTGAAAGAATTTGTACATACCACAAACTCTTTATATGGATCTACAATATTTACAACTAGAGCATTTGTAATAAACTTCTCCAACTGCTAAAACTTGATGCACATTCCTCTATCGATTGAAATTTCATTTCCTTTCTTTAAAATGATTTTATGGGACAGGAAATCCATGAGAATTTCCTGATGAATCTCATGTTGTAGCCTATTAATCCCATCAATTATTTGACCTCATCCACATTCCTAGGAACTGCCCATTCCATGATAAGCTTTAACTTTTGTGGATCCACATATATGCCTTTCTTAGAAGCAAAATGTCCCAAGTAATGTACCTCTTGTTGGAAATAATACTGAGAGGGGGGGTGAATCAGTATTATCTAATTCTTTTAATAAATCTTCCTTATTTGTTATTTGAATTATTTTTGCATGTCAGTACCATAAAATAATGAGCATGAACAAAGAAAACAGATAGTCACACCAAAGAACACAAGATGTAAGGTGGAAACCCAATGTGGGTGAAAACCACCTGCTGCAATATGTCTCTATCTTCTTTCAAATTAGAAACTCCTTTTACAATGGTTTTATACTGGTGCAGTCCTTTACCAGTACGCAGGCTGCAACCTGCAGAGAGCTACAACTCTCTCTCGTTTTCCAGTCTCTCCTGGAAGGGAGCTACAACCCCCTACTTCTTTTCTTACAAGGACCACTTTTCATAAATTTTCAAACTGGATCCATAAGCATCAAATGATCATCAAGTATAAGAGAATCACCCAGTCAATTGTAGTAACCAGATCAACAATAATAGAACCAAACCCAGAACACAACAATGATAAACAGAGATTTCAAGAGAAGTAAGCTGCTTCACCCATGTACTGCCTGCTTACAGTAAGCACCCTGCTCAACTGCTCGCCTGCTTACGTACGCACTGTAGTCAACTGCTCACCTGCTTACGTACGCACTGTACTCAACTGCTCACCTGCTTACCTACGCTCTGTGTCCATTGATCTTCCTGCGGATCTCCGCACCTGCAACCCTTTTGTGCCCGCGTACCGGCGCACCTGAAACGATTTGTTCCAGCGTATATATGCACTTTTCTTTCACTGTACCTGCGTACCTTCGGGCATAGATGATTTCAAGACTTCAAGAATAACCCAGACAGTCAGATCTATAGATCTGATCATGCGCCGAAGAGATCTCAATCCATCAGTAGATTCACCTTATTTAGATCTAGATATTACTCCCAAGAGATCATAATATTTCAGATCTAGCTCTCATAAGATGTTCAACCCAAGCACATGCCTAAGCCAAATGATCTCCTTTGCTTTATATAGGAAAGCTCTTCCTCAAATCATGGATCAATACCACGGGCCGACACCATAATAACACAAATACCGTCGGCTAAATATCAAAGATTAAACATAAGAAACCCCACGTGTGCTTTTCTCTGCCTTGAAATGAGTGCACTGGGGGTACGCACCTCCTGGACGGCTTATCTGCGTATCTGTCCGCGGTCCCTTCACGGTGTACCTGCGGGTACGCACTTTCTAAACTGATCTCCTGCATACTTCTTAATTTTCAATATATTGAGAGCCTTTCCATGGGGGTTGCCATCAAGTACAACATCTGTAACATATATATAGCCATACCAGAAACATAATGCCAACAATCTCCCCCTTTGGACTTGATGGCAACCTCACAAACTTCAGCTTCATTCTCCCCCTTTGACATCAAGGGCAAAGGGTTATGCTCCCCCTAAGAACATGCTCCCCCTGAATATGAACCAGATCTGCAGCGAAGAACCATAAACCACCATGAAAGAGATAGAGACATATTGCAGCTACTTCCAAGATCTCCTTCTGCACATCCTCCATAATGCCAACAATGCATTATATGCTCCCCCTAAACCTGTACCATCAATCAGAAGAGGTTCAGCAATAAGATGATGCATCAACAACCCCCAGCTTTTGCCTGAGGTATTCAAAAGTGTCCCTGGGCAATGGTTTGGTGAGTATATCAGCAACTTGTTCCTTAGAAGGAACATACTCCAACTTGACCTTCTGTTCAAGCACTTGTTCCCGGAGAAAATGATACTTGATTGGTATGTGCTTGGTTTTTGAATGCATAACAGGATTCTTTGAGATGCTGATTGCACTTGTGTTATCACATAAGATGGGGATTGGTGGTGTACAAGTGATTTGAAAATCCTGCAAAGTCTGCATCATCCAAAGGAGTTGGGTGCAACAAGATGCAGCAGCAACATATTCTGATTCAGCTGTAGACAAGGCAATCGAACTCTGTTTCTTGCTGAACCAAGATACCAGTCTAGAACCATAAAGAATGCACCACCACTTGTGCTTTTCATGTCATCCACGCTTCCGGCCAAATCTGCATCTCTATAAGCATGAAGTGTAAGATCTGTATCTCTAGGATACCATAAGCCATAATTTTGAGTCCCTTGAAGATATTTGAAAATTCTCTTTACTGCCTGAAGATGAGTCTCCTTCGGATTTGCCTGAAATCTTCCAACTATTCCAACTACATGCATGATGTCCGGTCGGGTACCTGTCAAATAAAGTAAACTTCCAATCATAGATCTGTAGGTTGGTTGATGTACTGCTGCAGATTCATCATTTTCACTGAGGCTACATCCTGTGACCATGGGTGTATATACTGGTTTTGCATCTTCCATACCATATTTCTTCAAAATCTGTTTGAGATACTTGGTTTGAGATAAAAAGATTCCTCCTTCTTTTTGTTGGATTTGCAAACCAAGGAAATATGTCAGTTCTCCTAGCAAGGACATTTCAAATTCTTTCTGCATGACCAAGGCAAAGCTTTGACTCATAGCTTCTTCATTGCTACCAAAAATAATGTCATCTACATACACAACAAGTATTAGCAATTTGTCATTTTCAACTTTTATATAAAGATTGCTATCTGCTGATCCTTTTGAAAAGCCTTGTTGATGAAGATATTTGTCCAAACGGTAGTACCAAGCCCTTGGAGCTTGTTTGAGACCATAGATGTTATAGACATTTTTGTGCCTTACAGCATGAAGCATGAAATGTCCATAATCTAAGGGATCCAAAGTCCCTAAACATGTTGTTCCTACCCCTAGAGGAGCAAGGTCAGCAAACCACAGCACTGAATAAAAGTTCTCCACCTGAAAACACTCAAAAACAAGGAAATTCTGGATCATGTCAACTGCTCCACTGAGCATCTGCGCTGAATGTCAAGTGCTCCACTGTCTACCTGCGCTGAATGTCAACTGTAAAGAAGGCTACCTGCGCTGGGCGAGTTTGGACATGTGGCACAGTCATTCCTCAAGGTGTCAATGCCCAGGAAGCTTCCAAAATGACACTTGGATCAAGGAATTCGATTGGTGATGAGTAAGAGGGTCTAGATCTCCAAGTGGAAGCAAGAACCTCCAAGTGGACTCAAGAACTGAAGAATAACTGAAGTGAGAGAGGACACTAGTCAGCTTCATGCCAGCCTCAAGCTGACTCATCCTTTCTCCAAAACTCCTATATATAGAACTCTCTCATGAGGTCTAGGGAGGCTGGAATCTTGTGAATGTAAGGAAGTGCTGTTGGTTTGAGTATAGAACTATTGGGTGATTTGCTTGAAGGAGGTGAAGAGGAGATTTCTTTCTGCTGGGAGGTGATGCTGGATTGGGCCTCTTATGGTTGTATCACTTCCTGAACTTTACTTCTTCCATTAATAGAGCATTTGAGGTTCTTCTATATACATGTGTTTCAATGATGTATTGTTGTACTTGTGTATTTGATTTATTCTAATCCTTAAATCAATTATGAATGTATGCTTCTTGTAGTTTCCCTCTCTTGTCATTTTGTAGGATCTTGGTGTAGCTGGGCCAGTGAAAGAGCAAGGAGCTGGGAGCAAGCAGCAAAGAGAGAAGATTGGATCGATCATTAGCGAAAGACATCGGTTAGTGGATCTCTTTCTCCCCTCTTTTACATATCATAAAGAAGTAATCTCAAATAGATTTGCTTTGATTGTTGCTGAGGTACTATCACCCTTAGAGTGGGATAGGGTCATTCCGTATTGGATACTTTTCCCAACAACAATAGAGAGCCTTTTTCAATCTGCATACAAGATTTGGATCATTTCCAAGAATGAACCCATCTGGCTGTTCAATGTATACTTCTTCTTCCAAGTCTCCATTCAGAAAGGCTGATTTCACGTCCATTTGAAATACTTTGAAGTTTTGAAAACTTGAGAGAGCAAGGAACATTCGGATGGCCTCAAGTCTTGCAACAGGAGAAAAGGTTTCTTCAAAGTCTATTCCTTCTTGCTGCGCATACCCTTTACAAACAATTCTCGCTTTGTTTCTAATTACTTCCCCATTTTCATTCAATTTATTTTTGAAGACCCATTTTGTTCCGATAACATTCTTATCCTTTGGTCTAGGAACCAGCTCCCAAGTGTTGTTCTTTTCGATCTGCTCAAGTTCTTCATCCATTGCCTTCACCCAACATTCATCTTTGCATGCCTCTTTCACATTTTGTGGTTCAGTAGAGGAGAGTAATGCCAAATAGCTTGAAGCTTCTGCAACTGTTCTTCTTGTTTGTACACCTGCTTCTTTCTGCCCCATAATCTGAGATTCTGGATGATTCTTCTGGACATATCTGGATGGAGTCTTTTCTTCTATTCTTGTTTTCTCCTCTAGTTCTTCTTGAGTTTCTTCTTGAGGTTCTTCTTCTTCATCATTCTTTCGTTGGGGGTAGCCTTCATCTTCTTCGATGTCTTCATGATGTACTTGCCTAGGAATGTATCCCTTCTCATCAACCACTACATCAATGCTGTCAACAATTCTACCAAGTCTTTTATTGTAGAATTTGTATGCTTTGTTATGTGGAGAGTAACCAAGAAGAATGCCTTCATCTGCTCTAGGTTCAAGTTTGCCAAGCTACTCATCAGTATTCTTGATATAGCATTTGCTCCCAAAGATTTTGAAGTGCTTTACCGAAGGAGTCCTACCACTCCAGAGCTCATGAGGAGTTTGAGTGCTGTTCACCCAGACATTTGTTTTGTTGAGAATAACAACCGCAGCATGTGCAGCTTCACCCCAGAAAGTTGCGGGAGTTCCTGACTCATCAAGCATAGCACGAGCCATTTGTTGGACTGTTCTGTTCATTCTTTCCACAACTCCATTTTGCTGAGGAGTTCTTGTTGTAGAGAATTCTCTTCTTATCCCATGTTCTTCACAGAAATCGAAAAATTCATTTGAAGTAAATTCCCCACCTCTGTCGGATCTGAGGCACTTAATTTTGTGACCTGATTCATTTTCAACCAAGGCTTTGAAGGATTTGAATTTTTCGAATGCTTCATCTTTGTGCTTCATAAGTCATAACCAGACAAACCTGGAGAAATCATCAATGAATAATATCAAGTATTCTTCTCCTCGAGGTGTTCTTTTCCTGAAAGGACCGCATGTATCTGTATGTACTAGCTCAAGAGGCACGCTAGCTGATCCTTATTTCTCTGGAAAGTTAGTTCTGGTTTGTTTTCCAAACTGACATGATTTGCATATGGTGTTGTTAGGAATTTTGATATCTGGAAGATCGCGAACTGCCTGATATTTGCATGCTTTCCTTATTTGTGAAAAGCTTAGATGTCCCAACCTCCGATGCCATACCCAGTGCTCATCATCCTTGCTCAGATAGCATTGTTGTTGTTCTTCTTCAAATATGTACAGATTACTCGGAGTTCTTTTGCCTTTGATCACTGTTTTACCTGTATCAAGATCACGAACAAGACATCCATTTGATCTGAATATAACCTCGGTTCTTTGATCACACATCTGGCTGACACTTAGAAGATTATGCTTCAATCCATCAACATACAAAACATTTCCAGCCTTGACCTTTTCTTTTAACTGAGCAATGCCTTTTCCTTTTATAGTTGCAGGAGTATCATTTCCAAAAGAGACTTTCTTTCATTTTTCTAGAGCAGAATATGACTCAAGTTTTTCTTTATCACCTGTCATATGCTTCGAACATCCACTGTCAATGTACCATAGATTTTCTTGTCCCTCTGCATAAAATGCTATCCCACATCTTTCTGTTTGTGGTTCCTTTATTCTCCATGTTTTGGTGCTTGAGGCTTGTTCCTTTTTCTGCTAAGACCTGCTCCTGCATTCAGAGTCTTCATGACCAAAGTTATTGCAAATAGAACATTCAACTTCATTTTCAAGAACCGAAAAGTTGTTATAGGTCCTTTTTGTAATCCCGGTCATACTTCTTTGTTTTTGAGCTTCCCTAGTCATTATTGTTTTATATGCAACACATTGAGCTGCTTTGTGACCAAAGTTATGGCAAGAAAAGCATTGTCCATTGAAGAAACTTCTACGGTTATCGAATCTACCATCCAATTGATTGTAATTTCTATTGTCATCTATTCTTGAACCAAATTGAGAAGATTTTACCTGTGGCTGGTTGTAGCTTTTGTTAACCCTTAAGATGGATTGCCCCTGATAGTTTCTATTTGTAATTCGTCCCTGCTTTACCTGATGATCTTCATTGTGCTTTTGCTCATTTCTTCTTGCTGCATCAAGATAACTTTTTGAGGTGGATGCTTGAGAAGTTTCTCCATTATAGCCCAGACCTGTCTTGTTTAGTGGAGACCGCTGCACATTGATAATCTCATCCAAAGTTTCAGATCCTTTGACAAACTTGAGATTAATAGCTTTTGTTTTCTCAATCTCTTTTCTAAGACCAACAATTTCACCTTCTAATTTTTCAAGATGTTTTTCCTTTTCATCAATTTGAAATTGTAGAGTATCAATGATCATGTTCTTTTCTTCTATACATCTCTTGAGTCTAGTAATTTCATCATAAAGGTTATCCACATCTATAGCATCCATATAATCATCATCTTCAAATGCCATTAACAACTTATATTTATTACCTTGTTCATCTTCATCACTGTTTGATAGACCATCACTATCTTCATGAGTGTAGTAGCTTTTCTTATTTGCATTCTGTTTCTTGTTCCATCTAGCAGGTTCATTTCCTTTATCCTTATAAGGACATTTTGCAGCATAATGACCTACTCTTCCAAAAGCAAAGCATTTAAAAGGTAACTTACCTCTGAACCTTCCAGAACCCCTTTGAAGATTTCTGACAAAATTTGATTCTTCTTCCTCTTCTTCTGGGACGTGGCTTGCTTCATAATAATCTCCTTTGCCTGATGCCTTGAAAGCAGCTTTTCTTCTGTCTGATGGACCTCCCTTTCTCATTTCATAAGCAGTTATAATTCCATGTAGCTGAGACATAGTAGGAATTCGTAGATTTTCCTTTTCTTCTATTGCAGATACTTTAGATTCAAACTTGGGGGACAATGATCTTAGAACCTTTTCAACCACAATAGCCTCTTTTATTTCTTCACCCAAATTTTTCATACAATTAACAACCTCATCTACCCGAAGAAAATAGTTAGCCACACTTTCATCATTATACATTTTGAGAGTCTCATACTAAATTTTGAGAGTTTGAATTTTAGCATGCTTTACCTGTTCATCTCCTTCATAGCTCGTGACAATTTTGTCCCATATCTCTTTTGCGGATTTATAGTGCATTACCTTCATGAATTCTAATTGAGATATACATCCTAATAGAGTACTGACTGCTTTCGCATTTGTTTCATACTTCTTTTTCTCGGTTGCATTTGTAGGAGTAGCTGAAGGAAAAGCGTAGCCTGTCTCTACGATGTCCCAAACTTCTGTACCAAGAGATTGAAGATAGGAAGTAACTCTTACCTTCCAATAATTGAAGTTTGTCCCATCAAAATCCGGTGGCCTGATTGATGCTTCTCTCTCGTAGTTACTCATGACGAACGATCTACCTTCAAGCGATCAAGCTTCTCTGAAGGACCTGCTATGATACCAATTGTTGGAAATAATACTGAGAGGGGGGGTGAATCAGTATTATCTAATTCTTTTAATAAATCTTCCTTATTTGTTCTCTGAATTATTTTTGCATGTCAGTACCATAAAATAATGAGCATGAACAAAGAAAACAGATAGTCACACCAAAGGACACAAGATGTAAGGTGGAAACCCAATGTGGGTGAAAACCACCTGCTGCAATATGTCTATATCTTCTTTTAAATTAGAAACTCCTTTTACAATGGTTTTGTACTGGTGCAGTCCTTTACCAGTACGCAGGCTGCAACCTGCAGAGAGCTACAACTCTCTCTCGTTTTCCAGTCTCTCCCGGAAGGGAGCTACAACCCCCTACTTCTTTTCTTACAAGGACCACTTTTCATAAATTTTCAAACTGGATCCATAAGCATCAAATGATCATCAAGTATAAGAGAATCACCCAGTCAACTGTAGTAACCAGATCAACAATAATAGAACCAAACCCAGAACACAGCAATGATAAACAGAGATTTCAAGAGAAGTAAGCAGCTTCACCCATGTACTGCCTGATTACAGTAAGCACCCTGCTCAACTGCTCGCCTGCTTACGTACGCACTATAGTCAACGGCTCACCTGCTTACGTACGCACTGTACTCAACTGCTCACCTGCTTACCTATGCTCTGTGTCCATTGATCTGCCTGCGGATCTCCGCACCTGCAACCCTTCTGTGCCTGCGTACCGGCGCACCTGAAACGATTCGTTCCAGCGTATATACGCACTCTTCTTTCACTGTACCTGCGTACCTTCGGGCATAGATGATTTCAAGACTCCAATAATAACCCAGACAGTCAGATCTACAGATCTGATCATGCGCCGAAGAGATCTCAATCCATCAGTAGATTCGCCTTATTTAGATCTAGATATTACTCCCAAGAGATCATAATATTTCAGATCTAGCTCTCATAAGATGTTCAACCCAAGCACATGCCTAAGCCAAATGATCTCCTTTGCTTTATATAGGAAAGCTCTTCCTCAAATCATGGATCAATACCACGGGCCGACACCATAATAACACAAATACAGTCGGCTAAATATCAAAGATTAAACATAAGAAACCCCACATGTGCTTTTCTCTGCCTTGAAATGAGTGCACTGGGGGTACGCACCTCCTGGACGTCTTATCTGTGTATCTGGTCGCGGTCCCTTCACGGTGTACCTGTGGGTACGCACTTTCTGAACTGATCTCCTGCGTACTTCTTAATTTTCAATATATTGAGAGCCTTGCCATGGGGGTTGCCATCAAGTACAACATCTGTAACATATATATAGCCATACCAGAAACATAATGCCAACACCTCTATCTAAAACAAAATGCTTTTACTAATAATCACATACAATTGATGATATCTTAACAATATGTTGGCTTAGGTGGACTGGACCCAGGCTCAAAGTGTTTTGCACACCAAAACAAATCCTTAAACACTAACCCTATCGGCAACGACTGACAAGCAGATTGTAGTCTCACCCGAAGTGATTATGGGTTGTTATAGAACCAAGATTTGTACCCCAAGGGATCTTGCATTGTGGCACCGTTGTAGTATTTTTATACTTTAATTCTTACAAACAACTTCACACTTATACTTTACTTCACAGAATTACATTCATTAATTAAACATAACATAAACATTCATAATTTGTATAATACTGAAATAAAGTGCGTATAATAAGAAAATGAACACTGAGACACAGATTTTACCATGGTTCATCTTGATGTGGGACTACGTCCCCAAGAACTATTGCTTATAATATGAATTTAGTACGACAAACAATTCTTCCTTACACAAACAACTGGAGGGTGTCTGTGCACAAAGCTGCAGATGGTCTGCATACTCAGCTGCAAACCCAGGAGTCTGTGCACATAGCTATAGAGCCTCGCCAATCCCTAAAGATACATACAATAAAATTATGTTATGAAACCTGCTCAAAAAAAGATAGAAAAGATAGATAAACGCCTTAGAATCCAGCCTCTTCGAGGGGGCAACCTCCTTTACATTACACAAATGAATGATTCTTTTATGATTCAAATGAAAAAACCTCCTTTCTATATATAGGAGTCTAAGGAGTCACAATATAACCCAGCCAACATAACAATAATAATATAAAGGCACAAAAATAACAATATAGGGATTCTATGGGTCACAATAATAACAATATGGGGACAATAGGTACAAAACAATATTAATAAGGGATACAACTACAATAGTAATGGGGAAATCACTAGTATTATAGGGACCTAACATGCCCCTCTCCTTCAAAGAAGTGTTTTCCACAACGCTTGAGTACTTCTGGATGCTTCTGTATAAAATTATTATCCTCCTATGTGGAATCCTTAGCGGATAAGTTCTTCCACTTGATGAGATACTCCGAAATTAATCGATTTCGTAGTTGTTGAGTTCTTGTTTCTATGACTGCTTCCAGTTCCAATATAATTTTTCCTTCCTCGTCAAGTTCTGGCAATATTTTTTGAACTGGGAGGTTGTTTCCTATAACCTTCTTTAAAGATGAAACATGGAAAACTGGGTGCACTCGAGAAGCTACAGGAAGCTCCAATTTGTATGCCATAGTACCAATCTTTTGCAACACCTTGTAAATACCATAATACTTTGGTGATAATTTATTATCCTTCTTAGCTTGCTTGAGGGACATTTTTTTATATCGTTGTAGCCGTAGGAATACCCAATCACCTACTCAAAACTTCTTTCACTGCAATGTTGATATGCCTGTTGTTTTATTCTATTATGTGCCAACACAAGGTTATCCTTTAAGATTTGGAGGACTTGTTGTTGATGCTTGATGTGATGTTCCACTGCTTAAACTTTAGAATTTTCTCTTAAATATGATGTGATGGATGGTGGTTGATATCCATAAAGTGCCATAAATGGGGTCATTTTTGTTGTTGTATGGAAGTGTTATACCACCATTTAGCCAGAGGCAACCATTTCACCCATTGTGTCTATTTATCAGATACAAAGCAACGAAGATATCCTTCCAAACATTTGTTTACTATCTCAGTTTGCCCATCAGATTGAGGATGAAAAGATGAGCTATGATATTAAACTTAGTACCGAGACAAGAAAATAATTTTGTCTAAAAATTTCTAGTGAAAATGGGATCTCTGTCACTTACAATAATCTTTGGTTTTCCTTGTAGCTTTTGAATTGTTTCCATAAATGCAGTAGAAACTTTACTGGCTTTAAATGGATGTGACAATGCACAAAAGTGTGCATACTTGGTAATTCTATCAACTACCAACATGATGACACTCTTTCCCTCATACTTGGGTAAACCTATGATAAAATCCATTGAAACCTCCTCCCAACATTGGCTTGGAATGGATAAAGGTTCTAATAGACCCACAGTCTTAGTTGTTTCAACTTTATTTTGTTGGAAAACCAAACATTCCCCCACAAACTTTTTAATATCCGATTTAAGGCCATCCCAAAAAAATCCTTCTTAACGTTGTGGTAAGTTTTTAAAAATCATGAGTGCCCTCCTAAGGGAGAAGTGTGTAATTCCATAAGAATATTTTCTTTCAGTTGGGAATTCTTACAAAGGTATAAGCAATCTTTGTACCATAATGAATCATTTTGCCAGCTAAATGTATCAGATGTATTGGAATCCTGATGTAACTTTCGAATAAGTGCCCACACTTCTTCATCATTCTTCCATTCCTCCCTTGTGTCGTTTATTCAATCTGGCTGGAAAATAGAAATGGCACACAACAATGCCTCCACATCCTCATCCTTTCTTGAGAGTGCATCTGCCACCACATTTTTCTTCCCTTTTTTGTAGATGATTTCAAAGTCATAACCCACCATCTTTGTGACCCACTTTTGTTTCTCTTCAGAGGATAATCTTTGTTCTAAAAGGTATTTAAGGCTATCATGATCCATTTTTACCTTGAAGTGTCTTCCCATTAGGTAGGGTCTCCATTTCTTAAGTGCATGTAGTATTGGCAACATTTCCTTCTCATAAATAGCTTTGTGTAAAAACTTTCCCTTGATTATATGACTTTCAAAAGCAATGGGTCTTTCATCTTGCATTAAAATAGCACCAATTCCATTTCCTGAAGCATCACATTCCACAATAAAGGTTTTTGTGAAGTCTGGTGTAGCTAAGACTGGTTCTTGGCACATTGTCTCTTTAAGATGTTTGAAGGCCTTTGTTGCTTCCGGAGTCCATGAAAATGCATCTTTCTTCAATAATGTTGTTATAGATGCTGCTATTCTCCCATAATTCTTAGCAAACTTATGATAATACCCTTTCAACCTGAAAAATCCTCACAAATGCTTTATGGATGTGGGGATTTTCCATTCCTTAATTGCTTTAATTTTTCTAGGGTCTACCTTAACTCCATGAGATGCAATATGAACCAGATATTCCACCTCTTGTACTCCAAAGAAACATTTGGATCATTTTGCATATAATTGTTTCTCCTCCAATAGTTGTAGCACCCTATCAACATGTTCAGCATGCTCCTTCCGAGACTTGCTGTAGATTAGTATATCTTCAAAAAATGCTAAAACAAATTTTCTAAGGAAGGGTTTGAAAATGGAATTCATGAGTTCTAAATGTTGTTTTCAGAATTTCTTCAGTCTTCATTCTGTTTTGATGATATCCTAAACGAAGATCCAACTTGGTGAAGTAAATTGATCCATGCAATTCATCCAATAATTCATCAATGACAAGAATGGGAAACTTATTTTTAATAGTGAGCTTGTTGAGCTCCCTATAATTTGGACACATGTGCCATGATCCATCCTTCTTGTGCACCAATACTACTGGAGCAGAGAAATAACTTTGACTAGGTTGAATTATACTAGCCTCTAGCATTTATGCAACTATACGTTCAATTTCACTCTTTTGGGCATAGGGATATCTGTACGGCCTGATGTTTGGAGGAACACTTCCTAGGATCAGATGAATAGCATGATCATGATCACGAATAGGTGGGATACCTTTGGGAGTCTCAAATACCTTGGAATGATTGTCCAAGACTTTTTGGACATCTGGAGAAATAGATGATTTCAATGTGGAAACATCTAGCGAACATAATTGTGCAATTACACCTCTTTGTTCCTTTTTTAGAAGCTTTGTCATACCATTAGAGATGATTATCTTTACCGATTTCCATGAAATACCCCATAATTCAATTTCATTTCCTTCCATAGAAAATTTCTTGAAAATTTCTTGAAAATTAAAAACTATTGTACCCAAGGATTGTAGCCATTATACTCTTGGTACAACATCAACACGTCCCATTGGAATGGAAATCATTGGGCTAGTCAATACATATTCTCCCATGGATAGCTTGATATTATGGCACTTTGTAGAGAAATTTATTGTTCCTCCATTTTCAACCATCACTTGACACTCTGGTGCTGGATATAGAAAGCAATTCAATTCTTTTGCTACCTTACAATGAATAAAGTTGTGGGTACTTCCTGAATCAATCAACACTATTACCTTTTTCTTCTTGATTTGTCCTTCTATCTTGATGGTTTGAGGAGTGGTAATTATAGTCAATGCATTACAGGATATGGTCAGATTAATTTCTTCTTTGTCTAGGCTTTTTTCCTGGAGTATATCCTCTTCTTTCGACCTTTCTTGCTCCGTTTCTTCTTCCTCTTCATAATCTATGTAGGATAATTTCTTCTGAGCACACTTATGAACTTTAGTGTATTTTCTATCACAACTGTAGCAAAGCCCTTTTGCTCCTTTTTCTTCCATGTGTTGTGGTGTCAACCTTATAGGTTTTGGAAGACTAGGGGCAGCAACACTTCCATCTTTATAGTTGTGAGTGGTATGCTTCCTGGTTGCCATAATTTTGCTTTCCATTTTCCTAGCTAACCTGAATGCCTTCTCTAATGAATCAGGTTCCCAAAGGTGAACATCATGTTCGATATTATCCTTTAAAGTCCCTATGAACACATCAATGCTATGTTCCTTTGGAATATTTTTTACCCTTATGTTCAATTTTCGGAACTCCTCAATGTGCTCCATTATCGAACGCTTTTGTTTGAGACTTATCAATTGGCTAAAAAAAGTGTTTCTTTTTGTATCCTCATAATGTGTTGTCAATTATTTCGTAAAAATTGCCCAAGTGATAATTTTTTTACGAGAGAAAAGCCATTGATACCATAGAAACTGATTTTGTCCCAAATATAAAGGTGCAATACATACCTTTTGTGTGTTTTGCACATTATTGAGATCGAAAAATTGCTCCATCTTTAATATCCATGTTGCGAGTTCCTTGCCATCAAACTTCCTCATATTGATTTTTGGAATACGATGGGTCTTAGATCCAACATTAGATTCTATGAAATCATGATTAACATTTCTTTTGTTCCCATCATGAGTTTCCTTTACTACCCTTTCACCATTAGTAAGTATTTCTTGTAGAAAAATTGTCAAATCTGTCTTCAAATCTATCTTCAAATTGTCCATGTTACCTTCCACGCCATTCATCTTAGCTTCCATGGCCTTTATCTTAGATTCCATGCCATTTATCTTAGCTTCTCTTAGCTTTTGTGAGAGTTACATTTGCTGCACTTGGTCTTGTAATTTTGATATATCATGTATCATTTCTTCCTCTTCTTCATGAGTCATGCTAGAGATTTCAGGTTGCTTACTAGGTGTTTGCATTTTATTTCCTTGGGGCATCAGTTACCGATAATAATGCTCTAATATTCCCTTTGAATTCCTTCAAAATAATTTTTCTAACCAAGCTTAAGCAAAAATTTAAAAAAATATACACACCCTTTTTCACTTTGTAGGAGCTCGATATTGCCTCTGATGTATCTCTGTAATTTCGGATAATCTAGTTTTGAGATTGTGACCTAAAGTAGCCTCTATGTCCTCTTTCCAATTCCACGAGTCTGATCCAAATTGGATTCTCCAAGAAAGAGTTGTGCCAAACCTCCCAGAGTGACCTAATTATAGACTAGTTTAGTAGAGCAAACTTGTATGACGTGCCACATGTCCCTGTTCCAACCTTTGGCTCTGAAAAATATATACAAGAAACTAACGTCCATCTTCTTTCTATACCTTCCTATTAAATTTCAATCCGATACTCAGAGAGAAGGTTATGACGATTTTCCCCAGGTCACTTGTTTGGAATGTAATTCGGGAGTTTGCAAAAAGACCAATTTCCTCAGATCATATCTCTGCAAATACAACACGAAAATATCTAAAATTCAGACTCGAGGTTCAATGGAATTTTGTGTCAAATGGGGTTTTATTTTTTGCTTTTGAAATGTCGCAGAAAGAAGGTTATAGCAAAAATGCCACGATGACCTATTTGGAGCAGTGAAACCCTAGAATCCAAAGCTCTGATACCAAATGTTATGAAACCAACTCACAAAAAGATAGGAAAGATAGATCAACGCATTACAGTTTAGCCTCTTCGAGGGGGCAACCTCCTTTTCATTACACAAATGAATGATTCTTTCATGATTCAAATGACAAAAACTACTTTCTATATATAGGAGTCTAAGGAGTCACAATATAACCCAGCTGACCTAACAATAATAATATAAAGGCATAAAAATAACAATAGAGGGATTCTATGGGGCATAGTAATAACAATATGGGGACAATAAGGGCACAAAAATATCAATATGGCATACGACTAAAATAGTAATGGAGTAGTCACTAGTATTATAGGGACCTAATAAAGTATCACATAAACACAGATATGTTCCAATACATCATCATAGGATTTATTCTCTTCTTATTATTCATGCTTGTATATGCTATTACATGAGGGATTTACATCATTATATTACCATGGACCTGATACCATGGTTTTCGAAATACAAGGGGATATGGCCAGAGAGCAACAAATTTTACAACATTTTAATTCTTTTACAAAAAGGATGGGGCTTCTCACCATAGCCCCGATGCTACGGGGTGCCTCTATTGTGCAGTCTTCATCATGCTCTGTTGCTTTGTTGTATGGTTCACTTGATGCTCCGCAACATCCTTTCTACTGTGCACATCCACAAAACTTGGATTTCATTCCAAAATCTACCCAAAATATAGCCAAGTCAAACTATGTCCAACAGGACCCCAACACTCACATGTGACTCATCCCGAGTCACTCAACTGTTGTGCCCCGAATAGTTTTTGTGATGCTCACGTAGGCATAATTATACTGCTGAAGTATTCCAGCTACATGCTTCTCCTCTCGGCACATTTCTTTGAGTTGTGCCTTTGTTGCTGGTCTGCAAATATTCTGAAGCACTTCTTTCTCCCTTTTTTGTAAATTCTTGAGCCTATTGCTACTTCCTATGAAAATTTGACGACCTCATCCTTCCATATATGAGTTCTCTCTATCAAAATCTGCTCCTTTCTATGAAGGTCTTGAATCTTCATTTGAAGAGCCTATCCTTCAATAATTTTGGCAAGCCTCTACGAGACCAGTAAGGTCTTCACAATTGCTCAAATTTATTCCAATCACTTATGCCTCATGTGGAGCCCCTTTTCAATCCTCTAAATGTTTGGATCCTGTTGCATTGAGGTTCAAATCTGCATAGTTTCATCTAATGGTTTGACATAGTCTACCACTCTGTCAAAGATGCCTTTTAGTGTATTTTTTAGAATATTTCCCTTTTCTCACACACTTTTGGTGGCATGACTAGTTGTAGCCTCATTTGTAGCTTAGTAATATTCACTTCATATTCGAACATCATTTATGCCAGCTTATTCTTTGAATCCCATATTGCAAGGCCAAGCTTTGTGACCTTCTCTGCTCGTGATTCTTCCTTGCACACCTTTACGTCTGGAACTGCACTAAAAGTTTTTTTGATGACTTCCTCTACTTTTTGTTGTTTCTGGCATGCTCCATCCATTTCCTTAATCAACTCATCAATCTCCTTCTTCAGTGAAGATCTTTCCTTCTGTACCTGAATATTTAACAACGAAGTGCATTGTTCTTGTTCCTGCAGTTCAATTTTTATACCTTGGTAGAACTCATGCAATGTCTGAGTTGGAAGGGTGGCGATATTGTTATTGACATAGTACCATCGTTTTTCTCACTGTATGTCTTCAGTTGATTCAAACTATAATTCTTCAGCTGATATTTGCATAATCTTTAACCCAAATTTTGTTTCTATCTGTCGCTCTAGTTGCAGTTGTTGACCCGTCTATTCTAGTTGTCTGGTTGTCTCTGGTAGTTCCTTTAACTCTGAAATACCTTGCTAAACATATACCAAGAGTGATCTGTAATGATTATCAATCTTGTCCTAGGTTTCTGTTGTTACTTCATGGACTTTATATCTTATTTCGTCGAAGTCCCCGTTAGTAAGGAGAAGTGGTATTGTGCCCTTAGATTTGTTCACCTTCTACTTATTTCTTTCGCTTATAATAGGTGTTATAGGTATCCTTTCGTTTATGATGAATGATGACTCGTCCAATTCCTCTTTGTCACTGAGAGGGTCCTCAGTACCCTGTACCTCCTTTGGCTCTGTTTTATCTGCACATTTTCCTTTGTCCTTTCCACTTGGACCCACATCCAGTGTCCTTATCTGTTGTGATCTCTTCTATGTTCGAAGTCATCCACTTTGCTGACCAATGTTGTATTGTGTCAACAAGGTCATATTCGGTGACCAAATATGGCAAAGGGTGTCATGTATCCATCGAATCCTTTCGATCCTTTACATATACCCTATCAAAAATTGCCTTTAAATATGTTATATTGTGATGTTGATTGTACAAACTTGGTGACAGCCTGGGATGCTAGTTGACCACCATGTGCAAGTCCATGTCCAACAGTAAAAACAAGATCATGTTTTTTGTGTGTGAAATGGCTCCTTGGTATGCAAGACTGAGGCATACCACGCGACATTGCATAGATTATCTTCAACTGTAGGAAACTGTGAATCCTCTGGCTCCTTCCATGCTAATAGCATGATGATCAAGATCAACCATGCATAGTGAAATGTATTACCCTCTTCCTGTGCTTCTCGATAGTCCTCCAAAACTTCCCTGCATAAATGCCTGACCTAGTTGAACTGAACCCCGTTGTTGAACTACGCGGCTAAGGAAACCATGACTGCAGGTACTTGCCTTGCTCTACACTTTTGCATTACCTTTCTTGATAAGAAGTGTGTGGTTAAGCACACCCCTTGGTCACTGATGGAGTTAATACCTTAGCCTCGTGAATTTTTGGTTAGCCCGTACTTGTCCTTCATGGTTTGTGCTACTACCTTATATTCGTTTTTTCCAACGAACTCTTCAGCGTGGCCCTTTCCTTGGTAGGGAAATCCAATAATACTTCTTATCAACATTTCACGAGTCAAGATCCTCTCCCCTAGCCAAAGGAATCTTTCATGTACTAATACAAGTAACTATCGAACATAAGTTGTGTTATACGTGCTTCTACCAAAGTGTGGCATGTTTAACATGTTCAGCAAGCCTGTTATTTGCAATCACTGAGCCCACTGGTGTGGCTCCAACCTTGTAACTCTGCTCTCTAGATAGTATACCTATTGTAGGTACTTTCTTGCTCTGAACTAAAGATACTTACTTCGGTCATTGAAGTCCCAATCCTCCATCTTCAATTGTGGAAATTTTCCTAGTAAATCAACTTCTAATGGCATATTTTTTGGTAGCAGCGATGTGAAATTTTTGAATATCGTGCCTTTTGGATCTTTAACCAGTTTGGCATCTAGTTTCGTTGGTGGAAAATATCATGGTAGCACAGAGGGAATTTATGCACCCTCGATCTCCATCCACTCCATCTTGGCTTCCTCCTCAGTCTCATGGATTTGTTCTAGTTATTTCTACTGCACTCGTTTCTCCGCCTTCTACATAGGTTACTTATCATGCTTGGTCTTTTTCCTCTGTTATTTTTATAACTTCTTTCTCGAGGATGTCCTTACCTCTACTTGAGAGGCTTCAGCTGGTCTCTTTTCTTTCCTTCATTGAGGTTGTTCCTCCATGATTACTTGTTTTCGGTAAACCTTGCATATGTTGGGGCCACAGGTACACTTGATGTTGCGGATTTACCAGTTTGGGTTTCCATGATGCCTACCAACCCTTTCTCTCTAAAACCTCTAGCAATCTCTCTGTGTCTTCTCTCAAACATACAACACTAGACTTGTCTCACAGTTGATCGTAAGTTATCAAACTAAATTCTCCAGATAGAAAAGTGTAAAATGTGGAGTGAGACATGGATTTTATATCGTGTTTGAAATTTGAACCCCATAATTAGCTTAGATATTTCTCGTTCAATGAAAATATGGTGCTAGATCTCGCCAACTTTGCTTCATAAATGCATTTCTCCTACGTCTTTTAATGACAACATTTTCTTTCCAACAATAATATTTCCATTGAACTTCAATGAACGTTCTATTGTGGTGCAGCAATCATTCATTCATCATGGTTCTTTCAAACTTCGACATACTCCTAAATGTCTCATAGTAATATTACTTTTGACAAGTTTTCCAAAGTAAGATTATATACCTCGCACCAGTCTTTTTTCCTCGTGGATTGATCTGTTCCAGAAAATCAATAGCCCATTTTACAAAAGCCTACAATGTGTTGTAGCAGCTACAACCACCCTCCAAAATTTTTCCTTAGCTTCGTTTTGGAGCCTCCCTTCCAACCTTCACATCAGCTTCCCTTGCTTCATCAAGTTCACAAGCTTCAGTGTTTTTCTTGGACAAAGGTAGCCTATCAATCATAGCTCGATGCATTCCCCTCACAGGCTAATCACCCGGACTTGGTCCAAATTTAGGCTAAGTATGTCACCCAAGAAATTACGCAATTTTGGAGGGTAGCCAGCCTTCCCTCTAGAAATTGCACAATCTTAACTGGTAGCCTGCTGGGCTCCAGAATTGGGAAATTCTAGTAGTCAACGCTCACAATGAAAATTGCACAATTTTTACCGAGCAAGACTGCTCAGCCTAGAATTTACGCAAATCTGGGTAGCAATCAACTGCTCAGGCCACAAATTGCACAAATCTCCTAGGCAGTCACCCCAGCTCCCAGCCAGAAATGTGCATTTCCTTCAAGCAGTCGAACAACCTCTTGCATGTGCAGCTGTGTTGACCAGTTCCCTCCACGACTGAGCAAAAAAGACTTGCATGCATTGGTTGCTTCCCCCAAGGTAGCATGCAAAGGCATCCCTTATTTCAAGGATCTGGTTTTAGAAGTTGGAGGTTACATGCAAGGATCATTTCAAATACCTCCCACCAAGTTTCACTTTCCCTATATTTCTAGCATGCACGTCACAACCATGATGTTATCAAAACTCATCAATCGGATGACGTAGAGCTCATTCCTCACATCAACCTTGCAGCTCTAACATCCCACATCACATCTAGGAGTAGTCAGCACATACAACTCAGCTGCTTTTGGGTAAGCCCTCTTTCCATGCCTTATGTTTCCTTTCTATTGCTTTTCATGTTTTCGCTTATGTGAGTACTTTTTGCTTCATTTCTTTGAATTCTTTTTGTCATTTACTTGTTTACTAGCTTGTCCTAGCGCTATTTCAGTTTTCGTTTCTATCTCACTGCTGTCGCATGCACGAAACTATTTTGCACGAATGGTCACCGATTTGACGAATCGCCTCAACCACATGCATGTTATTCCTTTTTCTGAATCTGTCATTCACTCTTTGCATGCATGATCATTCACTTATGATTACAGTAAGTATCACCATGCATTCACACCCACATTCACTTTTAGTTGCCCGTCGGTGAGTTTGGCCAACCTTGGCCCAGACTCTGCCTCACCAGACAACATTGTGCAATCCTAAGAGGGAAGGATTTTCCTTCGTCTCTAGAAATACGCATTTATGCCCAGGCACTATCCTCAAGGATTGTTTTGTGCATTTATGAGGGACAGTGACTGCTAGCCTAGAAAATTGCACAATGTAGTCATTGGGCCTACGACCATTGCAACTGAGATTGCGCATTGCACAATTATAGCATTCAACATTCATAGTGGACTATGCATTGCATAGTTCCAATAGTAAGCTAGTCTCTAAGTAGCCCAGACTATGCCTTTCACAGTCTTCGTAGTCAGTCTCCTGACCTCCCAGCCGAAATTATGTAACCTTTATGATCAGTCACACAAGTATGTTGAAAGTCAGATCTCTAGTTAATTTTGGTTTTCAACTGATAGATTAGTTGCCATGAGTGTTTCCATGTCTCCAGATATTGCAGGTGTTCATCTGCCTCTTAGCAGTGCAGGCATAATGGTTTCCAAGAGGGCAAAGTCGAAGAAACCATTTAGAGCACACCTAGAGATGAAATTGATCAAATGTCTATGAGCTTGCCTATTCACGAAGATGTCAAGTTTTTCATAGACAATAACATCAAGATATCACAATGAACAACATCTGAAGGCAACATACCGAACGCAATGATCGTAGCAAACACAATGAATGCAATGAACAAAGCAAATGAAACGAATGCAGTGAATGTGGCGAACATAGCGAATGCAGCGGACACAACGAATGCAGGAGGAATGTTGTTGACAACACAGAGGTGGAACAAAGTTGCAAGAACAAGCAGATCCACTGATGATGAAATAAAATTTGGAGACTCAAGCTATGAGGTGATGGTGGGACATGAATATCGCACGAAGACAGAGAATGAAACAAAGAAGGATTTGAATGCGCTGAAGCAACAACTCAATGAAAAACATGAAGTTTCACAGAGAGGCGAATGAGTTGCAGCAAGAACAGGAACAATAGTGGGTGCAACATGCATTCATAGATGAAACTGGATA
Source organism: Pinus tabuliformis (assembly GCA_031772625.1). Classification (NCBI taxonomy): domain Eukaryota; kingdom Viridiplantae; phylum Streptophyta; class Pinopsida; order Pinales; family Pinaceae; genus Pinus; species Pinus tabuliformis. The sequence goes on from CM062817.1 coordinate 1,171,514,503, forward strand.
TGTTCAAGTTAAAGATCCATCCCATCAGCTGGCACGAAGCAGACATGGTGATCAGTGTTGTTGATCACATGCAATGGATTCAGTATCATGCATCTCATTGTGTGCACATATGTGATTCAACACATTGAGCACACTCACCAAGGTGAAGACAAGAAGCATGTCTAACTGGATCTGGACATGTACTTCAACAAGTTCATGCGCATGACCACCAGCGCACAGTTGAAGATTAGCATGGACATTATTCATCAGTGTGTGTTAGTTTATACACACCGAAGAATACCATGCGCATGTTTGTAGATGAGTTCGATGAAGGAGCCAAACCAATGCACTCGTTGCAATGGAGGCAAGAGTTCGCTTCAGCAAGATGTCACCACGGGGTGCATGCACACCATCACGGGTGACCAAGATTGGCATCAACTCACCACCTTCACCATCATAAGCATGTCAAAGAGTTGGTCTCATCACAACGGACCGAGTGTCAGTGATGTCTTGCATGGCTTGCTCAAGACATTTTGTCTCACATGAATACATGTGCATTGTAATGTTGAGTCATGTCAAGTGTAAGTCAGGTGTCAATAGTTGGATGTAATAGTCATAGAGTAGGTGAAGAGTCATGAGGGTAGTTGAACTATCACAAAGGGGAATGTCAAGAGTCACCCCACCCTTTACTATAAATAGTCCCTCATAACTCATTGTAAGGCTTTTGGTTTGCCAAGCTTCCAATAAGGCTATCTTGGAGAGAGCTTGGACATTATTGTAATGCACCTTGGCTTCTCTACTGCACGGAGCTTGTACATCTCTTTGAAGGAACATGTGGATGTGGCTGTAACATTCCACTATTGAGGCTAGTAGGTTTACATGTATGTATTGTATGATTGGAAGTTACACTTCTTTATATAATAAGAGCCAACATGTTTTCATGCATATTTTGTTATTGTAGTTGGATTGTTCCCGTTTATGTAGCAATGTATGTATTTTAACTTATGTAGTTGTGTACAAATTGTTTTGTAGGTGATTATATGAATCTTATTGCACATGTGTTGTTGGTTTAACTGTCACCTTCGATTCCCAGCTGACTTGCTTTCTAGCTTGTGATGTATCTTCGCTTGTGTGTTCCCTTCCCAACTGATTACTATTACAGGTATCCAAGGGGCATAGTCATCTCAACCCACCTGTGTTAGAACCTCTCATGCACCTTCCTTGACTCACTGTAATGGTCACACACTTGCTACTGACAAAGTTATCTTACTTTCCTCTATGTGACATCGCGATCAAGTCATTGCTTTACAACCCATTGCTGGGACTCCTACACCAAACGGTCTGAGGTCTAATTGGGACTTCTTACCGAGGAGATCCCTTACATGTTGGCAAGTCCAGCACCATCAACATTTTGTCACTAGCAGGAGGGCTAGATGACAAGATGAGTCCTCACATATATTTTGAATCTCTACACAAATATCATGACTCACTATTGAGTTGCTCTTCTGGAATGTATGTCTTATGGAAACGATTTCATCATCTCGAAAAATCTCTCGGATAACTTGTTTCATAAAACATTTGATGGTGGAGGCTACATAGCCTTGGTAATCCACATGGTCCACATTGTAGGCTCATGCAAAAGACATGGATTTCTTTTAAGAATACATGAGCCGCGCGTTGTTCATCTACACGCTTCGAGGGCACCCAATGCACTTGTGTGCCACCCTAACCTAAACATATATTCATTCTGTTTCTCATCTAGTCACAGAGATAGATCGTGCTTTCAATCACTTTAACTTTAAAGCACTCAACAAAGAATTATGAAATTATAAAAATCACCTGATGAATCAGTTGAACACTTTCACACACACTTTTTTTATCTTTCATACCGTTTCCCGAAAGATGATATTGACTAGGAATTTCTTGATGGAAGATTTGAGTATCTTCTTCATGTATCTGAGCCCTGCTCAACACACTTTCATGATGGATCTCTGCAATCACCAGTAGGCACAGTTGCTATCAAAAATGACTATCCACCTTCACCTCATCAAAACACTCCACCACCAGGGAGTGATGTGGGAGATTGTGCACATGCCTTTGTTTATTTCTCACACTCTCCCACCCCACTTGCTCTTGGGATTTCTGTAGATTTGACTTGTAAGTCTGTTGGTTGTCATGTGGAATTTTTCCCTCAACCTTTGTCCTCGTGTTCTGTTGATCCTCTGGATTGTACTGTCTTGTGCTCTCCCATTCCAGATTCCTCACCTGTTGTGAATGAGGATCAAGTTGTTGACGGAGTTTGTGTTATGCAGCCAACTTGTGCCATCCTTCATGATGAGTGTGTGTGAGAATCTAAAGAAGGACACGTGGTAAAGGATGACTCCCTTCCAGCAGTGCTTCATCTACTTCATCCTGACATCCCTTGTGATACTACCACTGCTGATTTCCCCTGGGAAAACCCATTTCTGGATGTTTCTACTTCTGATCATTCATAGGACACCTCGAATTTCAGTTTGTCATTACAGTGTGGAGAGGACACATCTTCCTCAGAATATCCATTCAATCTGTCATTTATCTTTCTTGAAAACATAGTGTGAGGATGTTGACAAGCATCTTGAATTTTCTGATCTTGGTTGTCATGATCTATTCACTTCCTCATCCAATCATGATGTTGATTCAATCATTGTTAATCTGTCCAAGACACTGGTCCACGATGATATCTCTGTCAACGAAGTCAAAACTCCCCAAATTGTTCGGACACTTTAGCCCAAGTTGATGGTTACGTCAGGCCCTCGCTTTCCTAAGCTTGGTTTCACTTCGAGTCAAGAAATTGTTGAAACACTAAAGGCTCCTCATCACTCTCTGATTTGCATTGAAGATCAACCAAACACCCATATTTCACTTCCTCCACTCAAACTACATGATCCCATCGCTCATGCAATGGAGGAACCTTACACAACAAGCACACATGTACAACATAAGTGGTCTACCTTTATCACATTTTCTTCATGTCAGAGTTAGGAGAATGCATACACTAAACATCTACATGTAGTGTAGCACAACATCATGATAGCTCCACAAAATGTGTCTCATGCACTTTCACTCATTTTTGTTCTGTGGTCGCTTGTAAGATCAGAGTGTGTTTTTCTTCACTGTTACATCTTTCTTATTTGCTGGGTCGCACAACTATCTTGTTCACGAACCATGCCAATGGCTGCATTGGAAGTATCACTTCACGTGAGATGATCCATGCACTGTTAGCTTGGGAGTATGAGTAGTGATTTCTTTTGATTTGTTTGCTTGCATGCTTGTTTCCTTACATGCTTTGTTTGTTTTTCTGTCTGCTTGCTTTTTTGCTTACCTTTTTTTGCTTTCACTTTTTCTTCTGCTCTTGCTTTGTTTTATCGTTTCTTAGTTTTCTTGTTTTGTTTCATAGGATAGTTTCGCATGAAACCATGTATGACTCTTGAGGCAGGCTGGGTAAAATACAAGAGGCCTTGTGCTTCTATCATTACTTGGTTAGTTGTCATCCCGCCTCTATATGAAGAAATATTTTTTTTTAGTCCATGATACATCGAAGGAAAATATGTATTGTTCGAAGTGAACCTTGGTGAAAACACAATGCCTGCACACTAACTAGTATTGCCTACTCTAATTCGTTTTTTTGGATTAATCCTTATTAACTCAGTCAAGTAGACTAAGGTGAGGGAGAAAACCTTAACATTAACGATAGAGATTCAATAAGTAATCCTATACTAGAACAACCACTTTTGTTGTCAATAAATTGAGATCCCTCTTTCGCCTCTGAAATGAATAAGTGCCATGCATAGTTACAAAAATGAAAATAATGAAAAAATATGAAAAAATGAAAAATGAATAAGGAAAAAGAAGAGAAAGGCTTCTTGTGTAGATAGGTGATGCAACTAAATCCACCGGGGTACTCACCAGGCTCACTTGTAGTGGAGCCATGCTTGTGTTCCTATCTGACTCCACTGGGGTACTGTCCAGGCCTGTTGGAAGCGAAGCAACACTAGAGATGAAACTAAGACTTTGATGACTACACTACCTATGCACAAGTATACCCCTCAACCCCAATAAAAACATTTGTGTTTCCTTGGCTTGGAATGTGTGTCAATCGAACAAGAGCTTGGCAAATGCTACATCTTACAATCAATCTAGTGTGGAAACCAAGAGGAGCTGAGAACAGAACAATACTCTCAGAGGTGTTAGAATTTCTTTTCATGGAAAAGGTCCATTCAGAGAGCTAGAGTTCTACTAGTGTGTCACCAACTGTTGTAGCGACTACCACCACCCTCCAAAGTTTTTCATTATCTTTGTTTTGGAGCCTCGCTTCCAACCTTCACATCATCTTGCCTTGCTTCATCAAGTTCACAACCTTTAGTGTTCTGCTTACACAAATATAGCCTGTCAATCACAGCTCGATGCATTCCCCTCATAGGCTAACCACCCAAACTTGGTCCAGATGTAGGCTAAGAAACTACCCCAAGAAATTGCGCAATTCTAAAGGGGAAGAAGCCTTCCCTCTATAAATTCCGCAATCCTTACTCGCAGCCTACTGGGTTCGAGAATTGCACAATTTTGGTAGTCAACACTCACAGTGAAAATTGCGCAATTTTCCCAGCAAGGCCGCTCAGCACAGAATTTGCGCAAATATGGGCTACAGTTAGCTACTCTTCCCAGAAATTGTGCAAATATCCTATGCACTCAGCCCATCTCCTAGCCAGAAATGTGCATTTCTTTCAAACAATCGAGCACCCTCTTGCATGTGCAACTGAGTCGACTGGTTCACTCCGAGACCGAGAAAAACAGACTTGCATGCATGGGTTACTTCTCCCAAGGTAGCATGCAAAGGCATCCCTTGTTTCAGGGATATATTTTTAGCAGTTGGAGGTTACATGCAAGGATCATTTCAGAAACCTCCCACCAAGTGTCGCTTTCACTAGATTTGTGGCATGCTTGTTACAATGGTGATGTTATCAAAACTCATCAATCATATGCTGTAGATCTCATTCCTCACATAAACCTTGCATCTCTAACATCCCACATCACATCTAGGAGTAGTCGGCACATTCAGCTTAGTTGTTTTGGGGTAACCCACTTTCCATGCCTTGTGTTGCATTTCTATCACTTTTCGTGTTTTTTCTTGTGTGAGTATTGTTTTCTTGATTTCTTTGAATGCTTGTTGTCATTTACATGTATATTAGCTTTCCCTAGCACTGTTTCACTTTTCGTTGCTATCTCATTGTTGTTGCATGCATGAAATTTTTTTGTAGGAATGATCGCAGATTCGGTGACTCGCCTCACCCACATTCATGTTGTTCCATTTTCTAAATCTGTCGTTTGCCATTTGCATGCATGATCATTCAGTTATGTTTACACTCAGTATCACCATGCATTTGCGCTCACATTCACTTTCAGTTGCCCATCGGCTAGTCTAGCCAACCTTTGCCCAGACACTACCAAACCAGAAAGAATTCCACAATCCTAAGAGGGAATGCTCTACCTTCTTCTCCAAAAATGCACATTGATACCCATGCACTATCCTGCAAGATTGTTTTGCACATTTCTGAGGGACAGTGACTGTTGGCCCAAAAAATTGTGCAATGCAGTCACTAGGCCTACAGCCATTGCTAACTAAGATTGCGCATTGTGCAATTCCAGTAGTCAGCAGCCAAAATGGATTGTGCATTGCGTAGTTCCAGTAGTCATCCAGTCTCCTAGAAACCCAAACTGTGCCTTTTGTAGTCTTGGCAGTCAGTCTCCCGACCTTCCTACCAAAATTGCACAACCTTCATGATCAGTCACACAGGTATGTTGAAAGTCAGTTCTCAAGTTCATTTTAGTTTTTGACTAACAGATTGCTTTCCATGAGTATTGACATGGCTCCAAATATTGCAGATGTTCATCTGCCTCTCAGCAGTGTAGGCACAATGGTTTCCAATAGGGAAGAGTCGAAGACACCAATCAGAGCACACCTGGAGATGCAGTCAATCAAATGTCTATGAGCTTGCCTAAGCACGAAGATTTCAAGTTGTTCGTAGATAGGAACATCAAGATATCACAATGAGTAGCATCATGAACAACAACTGAAGGCAACATACTTATCACAATGAACACAACGAATGCAATGAACGCAGCGAACGCAAAAAATACAGCAAACACAGTGAATGTCGCGAACACAATGAATGTAGTGAATACATCAAACAAAACGAATGTGCAAATGCAAGAGGAAGTTTGTTGACAACATAGAGGCAAACCAAAGTTGCAGGATCAAGCAGATCCACTAATCATGAAAGAAACTTTGGAGACTCGGGCTATGAGGTGACAGTGCGACATGAAGATCGCACAAAGACGGAGAATGAAACAAGGAAGGAGTTGCATGTCCTAAAGCATAAACTCAATGAAGAACATGGAGATGCATAGATAGATGAATGAGTTGTAGCAGAAACAGAAACATTAGTGGGCACAACATGCACTCACGGATGAAATTGTGCCCGTGCAAGTTAAAGATCCATCCTAGCAGCTGACACGAAGCAGAGATGGTGAGAAGTGTTGTTGATCATATGCAATTGACTCAATAGCATGCATGTCATTATGTGCACATATGTGATCCAACCCATTCAACAGACTCACCAAGGGAAAGACAAGTTGATGCGCATGACCACCAGTGCACACTTGAATATGAACACTGAAACTATGCATCAGCGTGTGCTAGTTCAGTCGCATCCATGAAGACCATGCACATGTTAGTAGACGAGTTGGATGAAGGATCAAAACTAGTGCACTAGTTGCAATGGAGGCAAGAGTTTTCTTTAGCCACATGTCACCATGGGGTGCATGCACACCATCATGGACAACAAAGCTTGGCATTAGCTCACCACCTTCACCATCACAAGCATTTCAAAGAGCTGGTCTCATCATAATGGAGTGAGTGTGAGTCATGTCTTGCATGGCTTGCTCAAGACATTTTGTGTCACATGAGTACATATGCATTGCAATGTTGAGTCATGTCAAGTGTAAGTCAAGTGTCAATAGTTTGATGTAACAGTCATATAGTAGGTGAAGAGTCATGACGGTAGCTGAACTGTCACAAATGGGAATGTCAAGGGTCACCCCACCCTTTGCTATAAATAGTCCCTCAATACTCATTGGTTAGCCTTTTGGTCAACCAAGCTTCCGATAAGGCTATCTTAGAGAGAGCTTTGACAGTATTGTAACACGCGTTGGCTTCTCCACTGCACGGAGCTAGTACATCTATTTGGAGGAGCAGGAAGATGTGGCTGTAACATTCCATTGTTGGGGCTAGTGAGTTTACATGGATGTATTGTATGATTGGAACTTACACTTATTTATATAATAAGAGGCAACACGTTTTCATGCATATGTTGTTATTGTAGTTGGATTGTTCTAGTTGCTATAGCAATGTGTTGTTTAACTTACGTACTTGTGTATGAACTATTTTGTATGCAATTATATGAATCTTGTCGTAGACGTCTTATTGGTCTAACCATCACCTTCTACAGTGAGCTGAAATTCTTTCCAGCTTATGATGTGAGTATTCTCACAGGTTCCCAAGGGGCACACTCATCTCAACCCACCTGTGTTAGAACCTCTTATGCACCTTCCTTGACTCACCACAACGATCACACCCTTGTTACTGACATATTTATCTTACTTGCCTTTGTGCGACATCACAGTCAAGGCATTGTTTTATGACTCACTACTGGGACTCCTACACCAAATGGTCTGAGGTCTAATTAGGACTTCTTACTAGGGAGATCTCCTTACATGTTGGTGAGCCCAGCACAATCAACATAATTTTACTTGTGGTACTAGTGCAATTTCATTTCTTCTTGAAGGTTTTCCTGTTCTTTGGCAGATATCACAAGCTCAAAAATATTCCTTTGCATCTTTGTGTAATGTAGGCCACCATAGTCCTACTCTTATAATTTTCTACGCAGTGGCTTTCCCTGCATAATGTCCACTAGCTGGGCAACTATGAGGTTCTGTCAAAATTATTTGTCTTTTGTGTTCAGGAAAATTCATGCGCAATATTTCATCAAGTCCCAATTTATACATATGCCTTACTATTAGTGAATTTTTTTCTACCTTAACAACCATCTCTTTCTTCTACTGCATAATGTATCCTGAAGGGGTCATTCCTGTGGTTAAGAAATGAATAATATCAGCGAAGTGCTCATCTGCTACTCTGATCGAAAACAGTTGCACATCAAGCAGAGTGTCCTATATATTTCTTGGTTCTTCTCCTGTTTCTATCCTTGACAATGATCAGGTCCAATATTTATCCTTCCTAGCTTAATAATGACTTCAAAGTCATACTCCTGAAATGGTAATAGCCACGTGAAAAATTTTCCTCCTAGAACAGGCTTGTTTACCAAATATTTTAGTGCAAAGTGATATGTGAACATCTTGAAATGTGATCACAACAAATAATGTAGTAACTTCTATAATGCATATACCATATCTATACCTTACCTTTCTGTAGTTGTATAGTCCTTTTCTGCTTTAGACAATTTCCTACTTGCAAAATTTATGGGGTGATGTATTTCTCTTGCATCAAGTTGTGCCAATACCACTCCTAAAGCTATGAATGAAGCATCCACATGAACATGAAATTCCTTATTCCATTTCGGAAAAACCAAAATAAGCACAGTTACCATATTTTCTTTTAGTGTGTGGAGGCTCTTTTGACATTCTTTCTTCTATAGGAATGTTACATATTTCCTCGATAGTTTTTCCATCGGTGCAATGATATATTCATATCTTTTGATAAATTTTCTATAATAGCTTCTATGTCCGAATGTGGTGCAAATCTGCCTTGCTGTATTCAGTGGAGGTAAATTCCCAATAATATAAATCTTCATAGGATTCACCATCAATCCTTGTTACAAACAATGTGTCTGAGCAATATACCAAAATGTACACAAAATATATGTAGTTTTTAACCCCGTATAGAAATTACATGCATACGAATTCTAAAACATAGAAAATAAACAATGCCAGAGCATAACACATAAAACACATATACATAAAATTTTTCCCTAGATCCCAAAATCGGGACTACTAGCTTGATTTTTCATTATGTTCCTTTCAATGTTACAATACATATTTATACATATTGAAGCATCAAATACTATGGATCAAAAACCATCGCGTCCAAAAAACGTTTGCGAAAATCATGCACAAAACCATAGGTGGGTCCGCCCAACCTAACATAGGGTCCAAAACCAAAATTTTCCGGGGCACTGCCCTAGACCCCATAAACTAGGGTTACAGGTACCCCTCAAACCCCCTGTGACCTCCCCCCCCTCTAACTCCCTATTAACTACATGGGCTAGTCGTGGAAAGAATATAACACAACCCAACATTCTCCCACTTGTTGTTTTCTTTCCACAGGGGGCCACAAGAGAACTTAGTCATTTATCTAGCCCTGCAACGCCCATTATTTCTCTACACCAATAGAACTTCTTAGAGCTCACAGATTTTTTCAATGCATTTGTAGTATTCTTCAAACTGTCCACCTTTACCAGCAACACCTTTTTGTCTTCTATCATATCCCTCAAAAAGTGATACTGAACATCAATGTGCTTTGTCTTTGAATGATATGCAGGGTTCTTTGCCAAGAAAATTTCACTTTGGTTGTCACAGTCTATCCTTATAGCTTCATGTACTAATCCCATACTTGAACACAATCTCTACAACCAAACTGCTTCCATGCTTGCATGAGTGGCTGCCATGTATTCTGCCTCTGTAGTTGATAGTGCCACTACATATTGTTTCTTACTCATCCAACTGACTGCACCTCCAAATAGGTTAAACACATACCCATTTGTAGATCTTCTGTGATGCAGATCTCCAGCCCAGTCTGCATCAAAAAAGCCACGAATATCAAACACTCTGTGTAATCCTGGTCTTCCTTGGTAGCACAAACCATAATTACTAGTGCCACACAAATACCTGAAAACCTGCTTCACTGCTGTCCAATGCTCATTTCCTGGTTTTGCCATAAACCTACTCAATACTCCCACTATATGTGCAATGTCTGGTTTAGTACAGACCACTTCATACATCAAGCTACTGACTGCACTTACATATGGAACACGGGACATGTCCTCTTCCTCTTCTTGTGTCTTCGGACACTGTTCAACAAATAACCTCACACCTACAGGAATAGGAACCTTCACCAATTTACTATCATGCATATTAAACCTCTGCAGTATTGTCTCGACGTACTTCCTTTGGTTTAAACAGAGCTTCCTCTTTGCCTGATCTCTTTTAATTTCAATGCCCAAAATATAGTTTGCAGCACCAAGATCTTTCATGTCAAATTTAGCGGACAATTGGGTCTTAAAATCCTAGATAATTTCTTTGTCATTTCTAACTAGCAACATATCATCCACATACAAGACCAGATAAATAACATGGTCACCAATTAATTTAAAATACACATAGTGATTTTCTTTGCTTCTGGTGAAGCCAAGTCCCCATATAAATGTACCAAATTTCTGATACCACATCCTTGGTGATGATTTTAACCCATACAGAGACTTCCTTAACTTGCATACCCGTTCTTTCTTACCATTCACCGCAAAGCCTTCAGGTTGCTTCATGTAGATTTCCTCTTCCAGATCCCCATGAAGATATGTTTTCTTCACGTCCATTTGTTCTACCTCAAAATCAAAAGTAGCACCAACAGAGAAAAGTAATCTAATAGAAGTTACCTTGGCAATGGGAGAAAAAATATCACCAAAATCAATTCCCGGCACCTGGGAATAACCTTTTTCTAACAACCGAGCTTTGTATTTCTCCACTTTTCCTTCTGCATTTGTCTTCTTTTTGAACACCCATTTGCTACCAACGGGTTTCCTTCCAGCCAGTAACTCCACCAGATCCCAAGCCTCATTTTTGTGCAAAGATGCCATTTCATCAACCATGGCCTATTTCTAGAGTTTTCCCTACTCTGAATCCACTGCTTCCTTCATAGTTCTGGGATAGTCATCAGTAATAGAAAAAGCAAAATTTGAAAAGAAAGCATATGGACTATACCTTTTTGGCTACCTTCTTTCTCGAACTGATCTTCTCAGAACCAAAGTTTGTGGCTCTTCATCTTCTGATTCCTCCTCTACTGTAGAGTTTGATTCTTCCTCCTTTAGCTCAAACTCTATCTTCTCAGGTTCCTTTGGTTGAACTTCATGTTTAATAACATCTTTCACCTCTCTAAACACCACATCTTGGCTGTACACAACCTTCCTTGATACTGGGTTCCAAAGCTTATAACCCTTTAAACCATCCTTATACCCAATAAAGATGAACTTTTTAGATTTACTATCCAACTTGGTTTGTTTCTCGTTTGGAACATGTACATATGCGTCACATCCAAATACCCTCAGATGTGAAAGAGAGGGTTTCTTACCAGTCCATACCTCTTGTGGAGTCCTATCCTCCAACACTGATGAAGGTGACTTGTTGACTAGGTAACAAGCAGTATCCACCGCCTGTGCCCAGAATTCCTATCCTAACCCGACACCATTGAGCATGCTTCTTGCCCTTCCATCAAAATATTATTCATTCTTTCTGCAACTCCATTTTGTTGAGGTGTATATGGAGTATTCTTCTGCCATGATATACCACACTTCTTACAGAATTCTTCAAATTCCTTACTGCAAAACTTTCCACCATTATCTGTCCTCAGCACCTTTATCTTCTTCTCTGTCTAATTCTCCACTAGAGCCTTAAATTCTTTAAACCTATCAAAGACTTTAGATTTCTTCCTAAGGAAATATATCCATGTATTCCTTGAGAAGTCATCTATAAATGATACATAGTAAACTGACTTACCTAATGATGGAACCTTCACAGGACCAAACACATCACTGTGCACAAGCTCTAATATTTGTTTCGCCCTCTTACCACTAGAGGGGAAACTCACCCGATTCTACTTCCCATATACACAATTTTCATAGAAATCAAAATCTAGAGAGCTATTACTCATACCTTCTACCATACCTTTACCATGAAGTATTCGAAGGCCTTTCTCTCCAATATGTCCAAGCCTTTGATGCCACAACATGGTCTTCTCTCTAGATACGACTAGATTTTCTGCTCCACTTTCAGGAACCACAGAACTGTTGCACCCATCAACAACAGTGTTACCTTGCAGCTTGTACAGAGTTCCAATCTGAACTCCCCACATCAATACGGGTGATCCCCGAACAATTTTGCAGGTATCCTTCTCGAACACTATTTTTACACATGCATCATCCAACTTGCTTACATAAATCAACTTTTTGGCCAATGGAGGAATATATAGAACACTCGGAAGTGTTCTAACCCTTCCACCTTGCAACTTCAACTTTAATTTTCCATGACCAATGATTCAAGCCTTCCTATCATCCCCCAAGAAGACATCACCACCATCGTATTTCTCACACTCACAGAACGACTCCCTATGGGGAGTGAAGTGAAATGATGCACCTGAGTCAATCAACCATGCTTCATGATCTACATGTGTACATGAAGAAGCCAAGTACACACCCCACCTTCATCTGAGGTGGTTTTCGCCTCTGCATAAGGAGCATCATCAGATCCATTTTCTTTATCAGGAGCTTTAGATTTACAGTCCTTTTTGTAGTGCCCTTCCTTTCTGCATTTCTAGTACACCACCTTTATAGGTTTTCCTAGAGATTTAGATCTCCCACTCGATGAATTATTTTTGTTTCTATTCTGGGACCATCCTCGTATAGACAAGGCATCACCATTTTGGCTCTCCATATTTTTCCATCTGATCTCCTCCATCAGCAAAGATGAGACTATTTCATCAAACTACAAGGCAGTTGCATTGCTACCTATTGCAATAACCAAACTATCCCACGAATATGGTAGAGAACACAACAAACTGATGCACTTATTTTCATCTGAAATTTTAATATCAACAAAAGCTAACTGACTTACCACGGTATTAAATTCATTCAGATGCTCTATCACTAAGTCTGCATCCTTCATCCTCATGTTATATGGATTTTTCCATAGGAACAATTTATTCACCAGAGACTTAGATTGGTACAAAGTCCCTAGCCTTTCCCATAAATCCTTTGCCATAGCTTCCCCTGATACATTCAGCAATACTAAATTTGAGACACACAATCGTATTGTGCTCGTTGCCTTTCATTGCAACTTCTTCCATTCTTCATCGAACACTCCCGTTGGTTTACTACCTGGATCTACCACGATCCACTGATCTTTATCCACCAATAGATCCTCCATCTTGAGTTTCCACAACTCAAAACTCTGACCAATAAATTTCTCGATCTCTATCTTTCCACTGCTTGCCATCTTCTTTCACCACTAGAATCAATCTCGCAGATCTCCCACTGAACAGGGTCTACCACAGGCCTGAGCAAAACCCCTCAGCAGCAAAGGCATCCCCTTGATGCCAAAATTGCTATGATACCAAATCTAGGTTTTAAACCCGTACCGAAATTACCTACATATGAATTCTAAAACACAGAAAATAAACAATGCGAGAGCACAACACATAAAACACATATACACAGAGATTTTCCCCTGGATCCCAAAACCAAGACTACCAGCTTAATTTTTCATTATGTTCCTTTCAATGTTACAATACATATTTCTACATATCGAAGCATCCAATACCATGGACCGAAAACCATCGCGTCCAAAACCATGGACTGAAAACCATCGCATCCAAAAACATGTGCGAAAATCATGCACAAAACCATAGGTGGGTCTGCCCAACCTAACATAGGATCCAAAACCAAAATTTTCCAGGGCGCTGCCCCGGACCCCATAAAGTGCGGTTATGGGTACCCCTCAAACCCCCTATGACCTCCCCCCCTCTAACCCCTGGTTAACTACATGGGTTAGTCATTGAAAGAATATAACACAACCCAACAATATACACTTCTTTAAATTCAAAGAAATTTGATACTTCCTGCATGTATCAAGTATTAGCATTAAGCTCATAACATGTTTCTTTAGTAACCCAAACATTGTCTAGTCATCGAAGTATACTTCTAGAAACATGTGAGTATACTCTTTGAAAGTTGTGACCACTACTCTTGAAAATGTGGCAGGGGAATTCTTCAACCCAAAAGGCATCATTGTATGCTGATACGATCCCCATTTTGTATCGAAGGTGGCCTTATGTCGATCCTATGGTGCAATTCTAATCTAATCGTATCATGAAAATCCATATGTAAATTATTAGACTTCCTTGCCTCCTACATTGTCCAATACTTCATCAATGAAAGGAGTAGGGAATGGGTCATGTAGACATGCATCATTTAAATTCCTTACACGAAAAATATCGATTGCACCCCATGCTTTCTTTTATTGTACTACCATAGGACTTACCCACTCTAACTCTTCCACATGGTCATTGATTCCAGCTGCTATAAATTTCTCAAGTTCTTTCTTCACTTCTTCTTTATATTTTGAATTCAGTCTATAAGGCCTTTGTTTAACTAGCTTCACATCAGGGTTCAAAGAAATCTTCATAACTCCCAATCCACTTATTATTCCTTTCATATCTAAGAACTTGGTGGGGAATAAATCCTAATATTCATGCAAAATATTTGTTACCTTGTTGACTGTGTCTTTAGCCCAATAATATTCTATGGTTTCAAACTTCGCCTCATCTTTTGACCCTATATTCACCTTCTTTGTCTTTAATGGATTTTTTATATTAGGAATTTCTAACTCAGCTCCATTCACCTCATGGTAATCTTTATATTTCTTTTGTTTCAATATTGTGAGGTTCTTCATCTTCTACTGTAGTGATGTTGTAGCATTCTAGTACATTCTCTAGTTGTGAAACCAAATCAGGCTACCGAGTGAGTGGAATTTTATTCTCGAAAATCTTATACTATCTGAAGGGTTGAATCTATATATGGATACTCATATTCAAATCTAAATGTCAATATAAACCCACGAACCATCTTTGCCTAGCTCGCAGTACCATATCGAAGTTATGTTTCTAAATACCAATTTTGAGCAATTGTCTCTAGTGTATGGATGAACCCATGCACCCATTCATCTCATGGAATCTCTTTCCATGCTATCATGAAAAGTTGGATGTGCTCTCTAAGATTTGTTTGAACATCCTATTTATCTGTCAATTCTATGTCTACTTGACCAAATCTTACCAATATCAACCTTCAACATTCTCGCCAAGTTCCTATGTTCTTCTTATGTGTACACCCCAATCTAATAGGAGTATCTCTTACGGCTATACCCAAGGCTAATAATCTTTGACATTCTATTTCCTATTCATCATATTCTTCATGAAAATTATTTATATCACACAAACCATCATAGTAAGGTAAATTACATACCTCAAAGGTTATACAATGAAGTTATTTGGTCATTGTTGCACATTGTCTTGTAGACACTTCATGTAACTTTTTTTTCCAATATTCTAATTCTTCTTCAGAATCTGAAGCACATGAGTTATGATGCTCCCAACTTAATTTTCCATCTGTAGTAGTTTTAATCCATTCCTCTTCGTTGGTTGTCACTTGATAGATGTTTTCTATATCAACTGTGATGTACTCTTCTTTAACAGGTTTAGTATACCTCACTCCTTCTGATGAATCTAATGTAACAATGACTCTCATATTGTTGCCTTCAAATACAAGTTTCCTCTTCTTCAAGTTGATTATAGACATGTTAGAAACTGCACAATCCAATCCAAGTAATTCATGATAGGGTTTGTTATCCATGAGAACCCCTAGAAGTAATTTTTCGTTTGATTAGTCATTTTAGATAGTTTTTATGATTAGGTTCATGTGAAAGTTGTCATATGGTACATTTAATGTTAGATAGGGTCATCATAAAAGAGGAAAGGTCATGATTCCATTTGTTTTGAGGTCATCATTTCATAATTGAGTTGTCTAACAAGTTTACAAACTTTCGCAGCAACTCTAGTTCAACAAACCAAGAATTCACTACAAAAGTCCATGACAGTTCCATAGAAAAATGGTCCATCCTAACACTTTCCTCGCTATGAAACACAGATGTTGTGTAACAAAATTATTTTCAATAACTTATAGTGATGTCAGAGTTGTGATGCGTCATAAAAAACCTTTATTCTCATCTCCTCCACCTCTTTTCATTCATCCATACCTCTCCTTTTCCATTTTATACCATCTGATGCTATCAAAAGTTCACAAGTGTTGTCACTCTAATAGGGTTTGTGCTGTCAAAATGAGTCTATTTTTGGTCTAAGTGTAGTCTAGGTGTTCTCAAATTGATTTGCAGGTAAAGAGGAAGCAGCTCTTGACGTGTTGTAGCCATAACGCAAACATAAATTCATGAGAAGAGAAAGATGGTTAAGAAGGTGAACTTCTCAGAAGAAGAATATGGTTTCATATTTAGGCCAAGGAAACGTATGACAAGATCAACAACAGTAATGCAACAAGCTAAAAAGATGCCAGAACTACCTTTAGAAAAAATAGAGCCAACAAAGAAAAGGCTGGGAAAAGACAAAGAGAATTCTACCACTGCAAAAGATGCTGAAGCATATGTATAGAAGGAACAGGTGGCTGAAAGATGACAAAAGGAAGTTGAAAACTTAATTCAAATACTTGCAAGCACAATTAGAGCTAATCAAAAGCAATCTTTTCCAAAGAGAAATCTTAAGATCATTGCTAAAGTAGATGCTACTCTGTGATATGGTAAAATTCTCAGTTTTGTCTTCACTATACCTAAACTAGTAAACTCAACCTTATATATAGTCAACATGGTATTAGGATTAATAAGGAGTAACTAAGAATCATCAAAAGTCAGAAAACTAAAAAAAAAAAAATCGTAGCAACACCTTGTAACAAAGCTGAGAATTTTCTACGAAATTGTTGTATCTTTCCATGGAGGTTAAGGATGGTATAAAATTAAGCAAGGAAACTTCTAAAGCAATATTTTTAGCCTACAAACATCAAAGAATACCTCAGAACTACCAGAGAGACAAAAGAGGTAGCACAAGGGTGTTTTTTGAGGTTGCTACAAAAGTTTTTTGCTAGAAAACTGTTGTAGCATTTCATGGAGGATAAGACAATCTAAAAACATAGAAAATGGGGATCTAAAGGAATGTATTTAGCTTAAAAACATCAAGGAAGACCTTATAACTTGTAGAGAGGTAGCAGGGAGGTGTTTTTGGAATTTGCAAAAAATATTTTTCTACGAAACTTATGGAAATGATTGTTTTAGTAGTCAACTTAAAGCTCACTTTCTGATAAAATGGTAAGGAATTTTTGAAATATGAAGGAGGTTTATGTTCATCATGTGATCATCTACAAAATCCTCCCTCAAGTTTTCCACACCTATGTGGGTTTGGAACATATACACTTATATTTGAGGCCTATTCTATATAATTTTTCCTTGCCAGAGTTGTTGCAGAAATTTTGAAATTTGACTTGGAACCAAGTCAACAAAGTCAACTAGGTCAGCATCCATGTGTCAAAAGAAAATTTGAAATCCAATACATTGAACATTTGGTTAGATTTGATAAAGTTCAAAAATAGAACTTGTTGAGCTCATAAATGATAGGAGACTCCTATTTCAATTCAAACTCTCTTAAAACAAAAATATCCCTTAAAGGCTCAATGTTTTGTTAGTCCAATATAATTAGGTCTCTTAGCTATGCATTGAGTCTATCCTAGGTGGCAGATCATTAATTTGAGCTCTCACTCTATATATGTATAGTTTTTCTCACTTGAAAGAGGGTTGATCAAGAATGTGAGATAGACCACATTTTGTATGTTTTTTCAGGTTAATAAGAAGTATAGTTGCAACATACTTTGTTTTTAACCTGAGATTCATTTTGGTTTCACTCCATCCCTTCATGCTCTTATGTTATTATCAGTTTTCATAACTTGTTTGGTTACTTGGAATTCAATGTAATACTGATCCAACTTCCTTCAAATGTGTTTTCTTTTCTGTAAAAGTTTAATTCACTTCATTTCAAAGCCAAAAATGCCTCAACTTCCTTTAAACAATGTTGTTTTTAATTGTATTTTATCTTAACTAACTCTATGCCCAATAGTGGTAGCCATCGCTCTCTTTCACCTGCAAAAATCACATAAAAATCATGAGTTAGTCATCTGAAATTTGAGTTTACTACAATTAATTTGATAAATATCTTGGGAGATCCTTCTCAAATTGGAAGGGCTAAATTCTAGTCAAAAGTTGGCTTGAACTAGTTACACTTGGTTGGAGGTTGACATAGCCTAGTGTCTCTAGCCTAGTGATAACATTTTGGGGCATATTGTCAGATGCTGAAAACCTCCATTTCCCTGATTTTCTTTGAGTATCTTCATTCTGATTCCCAAGGGTAAGAGGAAATTAGAGTTTTCTGAAGGTTGTGATATTACCCTGGCAACTCTAATCTCAAAAGGTATAGAAGATGAAAGCTTCATGGTGACTCCACTGCTTGAAGATCAGTAGCTTGAAGAATTTCCAAGATAAGTTCTATTGCAAGAAGAAATTCCATGTATGCTCCTATGGATCAGTCTCACATATATGGTTTTCCAAGCCCTATTCCTTGTGCTGATTTGTCAACCCATATTACCATGTTCAAAGATGAATAGAAATATGATGTTGGTCTACATTTGGTTAAATTCCATTTACATGTGTGTAGACTGAGGGTTGAGTTTCCTGAGGATTGTCTTATGAAGATGTTTATGTCTACCCTAGAAGAAAAAGCTAGAGTATGGTATGAAGGGTAATCAGGAAGCTTGTGTTCTCTTAAATATTTCAAGACTGTTATAATTTTTGGAAAGGATTCATTGAATATCTCAAAAGTATTAATGATGATTTAGAATGTATGGATGATGATGAGATATTAGAGGAACTTTATGAATTTTCTTCACAATCTATTTTTCATGATGACCAAGAAATTTTCCAACAAGAAGATTTCTCTTATTTAGTTGAAGATGAAATGGATAAAAAATTTGATAGTCAAGTCATAGTACAAGAAATCCATGAGGATTTGTAGCCTTGTCAATCTATATGTAGCCAAATCATTCAATTTTTTTTTCAGCCCATTCGTTTTATGATTTTTTTGTCAAGAAGAAACTCCTCAAGATCAGGTTTTTAAAAATACATGCATGAAAATTATGAACAATGAGGTAACATGTGATGAAAGTTGTCTACTTAGACAAGAACTTTTTTCCGTTGAAGATCATAATCATGTTATCCCTGTTAAAGTTCATGAAAGTTCACTTTTAGGTAAACATAAGTTACATAAAGAGATGAATATACATGTTTTACCTATTCTATTTTAGGATCATCGAAATGACATGGAAGATATGCATAAATTTGTTTGTATAGGAATTGTTGGTGTTCAGAATCAAGATGAAATTCCTCAAGCAAAACTACCAAAGGTTATATCTGATTTGTTTGATAAGCGAAGGATTAGTTTTGATACACACAATATGGATGTCATGTTTGAATATGTTCAAGTATGCATGGATGGTTTTGTTGATTTACATGAAAGGGAAGGAAAACCTATTGTTGTCTTTTTATTTGATGATGTCCTTGGAATTGAAGATATAGGACAAAAGAAGAGATCAATTATGAATGAATTCAGCCCACATGATTTTACTCATCAAGAATAGGTGATTTTTCATGATTATCAAGATCCTTTGGTAAGTCTATTCCAGTCATCAGTGAAGGTGAAGTTTCTTTCATTTACAAGTTCAGGTTGTGGATTTAATTTTCATTCCAAGTTTCCAATAGATGGTCCACTTAAGAATAGTCGAGGAGCCCTAGCCTTGGATCATCTCTTTGACTAGTTATACTGGAGATTTCATGTTTCTTGAATTAAGTAGGTGGATTTTTAGATGTTAGATTAGGGTTATTGGTACATAAATAAGCTTGTTGGGAAAGAATTTCCTTCAGCTTTAGGCTACATTTTGCAGTTGTCAGTTTTAGTTTGTACAACAATTTGATATCACATTGCAGCAGTAGTAATTGGTTTCCAGTTGGTTTGCAGTGTTCTTTCAATTTTCAAATTGGGATCAACCCAATGGTCAGGAAAATGGTCTGTTGTTTCTTTACTACACCACAGGGGCACAACATCCCCATTGGAGCTATTGTTATCCATGATAACGCCTAGAAATAATTTTTAGTCTGATTAGTTCTTTTAGAAAGGGTTTTCATGTTTAGGTTCATGTGGAAGTTGTCATGTGGCACATTTAATGTTTGATAGGGTCATCATAAAAGAGGAAAGGCCATGATTCTATTAGTTTTAGGGTCATCGATTCATAATTGAGTTGTCTGGTAGTTTTACAAACTTTCACAACAACTCCAGTTCAACAAACCAAGAATTTGCTACAAAAGTCCCTAACAGTTCTGTAGAAAAACGATCCATCCGAACACTTGTCTCACTACACAAGTTAGTTGTTATGTAATGGTATTATTTTAAATGATTGTTAGTAATGTCAGAGTTGTGTTGAGTCATAAAACACCTTTATTCTCATGTCCTCGACTTATTTTAATTCACCCCTACCTCTCCTTTCCCATTTTATACCATCTCTTGCTATCAAAAGTTCACAAGTTTTATCACTGTAATAGGGTTTGCGCTGTCAAAACGAGTCTAGTTGTGGTGTAAGTGTGGTATAGGTGTTCTCAAATTCTTTTCTAGGTAAATATGAAGCAACTCACAAGTAGCTCTTGATGTGTTGCATCCATAACACAAACATAAATTCACGAGAAGAGTAAGAGGGTTAATAATTTGGACTTCTCACAAGATAAATATGGTTTCATTCTTAGGCCAAGGAAACCTATGAAAATCTGAACATGAGCAATGCAACAAGATGAAAAGATGCCAGAAGTACCTTTAGAAAAAACGGAGCCAACGAAGAAAATTCTAGGAAAAGACAAAGAGAATTCTACCACTACAAAAGATGTTGAAGCATATCAATACAAGGAACAGGTGCTTGTAAGATGATAGAAGGAAGTTGCAAACTTAAGTCAAGGAATTGCAAGTACAATTAGAGCTTATTCCACTAGCCACCATAGTGTCCACTTCATTCGTGTCCTTGTTTTTAGTCTTGCATTCTATATGTATCATCACCACCATCCATTATTAATTCACAAGCTCAACAGTTATTTTCATCATGCCCCACCGATTTACAAAACTTATAAAATAAGTTCTTTATAGTCTGCACATATTTTATATCAAATATAAATATTCATAGCGATTTTGACCTCTACATATTCATATCTTGCACCATAAAATAGATCCAGCATTCAAAGGATTAGGTGTTCCACTAGCTATGTAATTTCTGAAAATAGGACATTTCTCTTTAGAGTGACCTTCTGCTTTGCCTCTTGTACACCAAACCTCTTCGCGAACTTCTTTTCTCTTCTTCATTTCCTATAACTGTAGAGTAGAATTCACGAGCTGACTCTATATCTATTGCACACCTTCATTTGTATCACCTATGGGCATAACTTCTAACTTCATTGAAAAATACAAAGCTTCGACCCGAGTCTCTTTTTTTGTTGTGTCAAGGGTATTATGATGTGTGGCAGAAACACAACTAGAAACTATTCAATGTGCTACAATAGAGATATATCGAAGATCACCTAATCCAATAATACCTTGAAACTTTGATCAAATTTCCATACTCACTTAGTCGGTCTTTGTTTGATCTCCTTTAGTTTTGTGATTCGCTCTTACTCAAATTTTGGTTTCTTGAATTATTTTATCAATGTTGATTTAATGCATGTGAAAGACCTAATATGGTTACTCGAATATTTCATATACCAATTTAATTCTCGATCTCTGAATGTTGTGGTGAGCTATGCCTTTCTCACATTTTCATCATGGACCTACTTTGCGGTCCATACTGCTTCGTGTAAAAACCAAAACTTCTCTAGATCTCCTCATCGAGTTCCTTTAAAGATTGGCAACTTAATCTCATTGGTAATCATTCTTCTCGGGGTGGGAGGGGGAGGGGGGTTCGTAAGGGGAGGCATATGGGGGTTAGGGGCATAGTAGGGGAGGGAAAACCAAATTTTGTTTGACTCTAGCTAGATTCGAGCTTCAGATTCACTCAGAAGAGGGTTATAATCAGTCTCTAAGAAAATATTTGGATCTTGGATATGAGATCTCTTCTTGGTGTCTACTCTATACATTTTACCACTTCACATTGTTCCAGTCTCTTCTTCAGATATTTTTCCAAACATTATGTACTAATCTGATTGCATCTGAAGAATTCCCTTTTCACACAAAGGCATCTTAATCTATAATTTAAAATATCTCTAGTAATAACCTCATGATCCCTTGAAATTTTTTTTGCAAATTTGCTATACAACACTACTGTGTCTACTGCAAATTTAGTAATAAACCCCCCCAAAATGTTGTCAACCTAGAAATCAATAGGTCTTGAAATTCTATTATCAATGTTCTTTAGTTCTTGTATCAATTATGGAGTCCAATGCTTATGTTTGTCTACTTTAAAACAATTATTTCTTTCTTTCAATCTTGAAATCCACTCATACAACATAACCTGAAATGAGCCAAAGAATATTTCATGTTGATCTTCGAAGATACACTTCTCCAGCCACATTTGAGATGACAGTTTAGGGTTTTTGTTCTTCTAACCTGCAAATTCGTGTTCCTTCTTTTCTACCCACTTTTGGATGTCTTTCTTCAACAAATGCCAAAACATATCCCTCAAACACATCCTGATCTCGGTAATAGAACCATTTGGTTGCTTAAGCAGGCTAGACCGAGGCTCAATGTGTGATGCACAACAACAAAACCCTCAACCAATGGAACTTTCTGAAACAACCTGCAAACAAATTGTAGTCTCACTCAGAGTGATTATAGGGAGTTTCATAACCAGGCTTTTGCAGCCTGAGGGACATCTCATTGTTGCACCGTTGTATTCTATTTATGCTTTAATTATTAAAAACAACTTCAAATTAATAAAAAACTTCATGCTTATACTTTACTTCACAAAATTACATTCATCAATTAAGCATAGCATAAACATTCATAATCTATACAGTACTAAAATAAAGTGTGGATGAT
The DNA here is from genome assembly GCA_031772625.1 of Pinus tabuliformis. Taxonomy (NCBI): domain Eukaryota; kingdom Viridiplantae; phylum Streptophyta; class Pinopsida; order Pinales; family Pinaceae; genus Pinus; species Pinus tabuliformis. Next base: position 1,171,537,586 of record CM062817.1, read on the forward strand.
AAGAAAATGAACACTGAGACGCAAATTTTACTGTGCTTCAGCCATATGTGCCACTACGTCCCTAAGGACTATGGCTTATAATATGAATTTGGTACAACAAACAAAAATTCCCTGTGCACATAGCTACAGGGTGTCTGCGTACAAAGCTACAGATGGTCGGTGAACTTAGTTGTAGACCCATGCCTCCATGCACATAGTTGCAGAGCCTCACCTGTCCTCGGATATACAAACCACAAAAGTATTAGGTAAACAGAGATATGTTCTAATAGATCATGATAGGATTGGTTATATTTTTATTATTCATCCCTATATATACTATTACATGAGGGATTTATATAGTTATATTATTATGTACCCGATACCATTGTTTCTGAAATGCAATGGGATATGGCCCAAAACTCACAACTTTTACAATATTTTAATGCTTTTACAAAAAGGAAGGGGCTCCTCTGCGATGCCTTGATGCTACACAGTGACTTTGTTCCATGGTCTTCATTGTTCTCCATTTCTTTGCTATGTTGTTCACTTCGTACTCTGTGACATCCTTTCTATTGCATGGTTCCGAAAAACTTGGATTTCTTTCCAAAATCTGCACAAGATATGGCCAAGTTGGGATGCGCCCAACACAATCTCAATATTGTTGCTAAATGTTATTCATGCTCTTATTAGTTTATAGGATACATCAATATATCGTCAACGAACACAATCATAAACGTTTCCAGATAAGGATGCACCAATCTATTCATCAAAGACATGAAAATAGGTGGAGCATTAGTTAAATGAAAAGGAACCCTAACAAATGCATACTTCCCATACCTAGTCTGAAAAGTAGCTTTTGTAGATGTCTTCTTCTTTGATGTATACCTAAGGAAATCATGATTTGAAGTCAATCTCTTAGAATACTATTGCTCGCTTCAACTAGTCAAACAAGTCACAGATCCTTGGAAAAGGATAACTATTCTTGATCATTACCTTGTTCAACTGCTCATAATCAATAGAAAACCAGAGAGTACCATCCTTCTTCCTCACAAACAACACTAGTGCAACCCAAGGTGATACATTTGGCCTAATTTATCGCTTGTCAAGCATTTCCTTCAACTACAAGTTCAATTCCACTAGCTCCATAGTGCTCATCCTGTAGGGTTCCTTTCATGCTATTGTTGCTCCTGCTACCAAATCAATATAAAAGTCCACTTCCGTGTGAGGTGGTGTTGTAGTCGCTACAACACGCTCCAAAATTTTGGCCTGCATCCAATTTTGGAGCATTCCTTGGGTTTTCCTTAATGTTTTCTAACACTCGGGCTCATCCCCTGACCTCGTCTTTGCTAGAGAATTATATATTACAGAGCAATGGAAAACAAAATATTGCATAAATATAAACATAGAAAATGCATAAAACAAGAGAGACATAGATATACGTGGTTCACCCAGTCTGGGCTACATCTATAGAGAAACAACTAGTCCTTCTTTTTATATCATCTAGAAAATTGAAGAGATACAACCTACAACAGATCCGTTGTAATTCCCTCTTCGCTCTCAATCTCCTCTCTCTTCCTCACTCAGAATACAGATACACATAGGCACAATACAATTCCCTCATATATAGCGAGGGGTTGCCTTCTAGGGCAAAAAAACCTAAATTAAACATAACTTCTACCATCAGATCTCTGCCTAATGAACGACCCAGATTGACTGCTAAATTACAATATTTTACAAGGCAATTTTACATCTATTCTTAGCTTCAGGGGTGCTTCCCCCAATCCCCTGCCAGGACAGGGCTCCCAAAGGTCGCAGCCGCCCCCCCTGGACCGCACTATAGCAAATATTTTACGGGCAACATTTCCGCCCCATTACGAACTGGGGTCCAATGCGGCGATACCTTTGAATACAGAAGATAATTAGGATCCACACCCAACAATCTCCCACTTAGGGACTGATTATAGCAACTCCACCGCTGCTTCATTTGTTGGACAATGACTCCACTTTGGACCTGGCTGTTTCTCATCTTCTTCATCATAATTGAAGACCAATTGAAACTTAGCAGAGTCTTAGTTTCTCCCTGGTTACAACTTTTGTTAACATATCTGCAGGATTCTGGCTAGTGTGTACCTTTTCTAGCTTCAACTTTCCATCTTCCAAAGCCAACCGTATGAAATGGTACTTTAGCTATATATGTTTAGTCTTGGAATGAAATGTAGAGTTCTTTGCAAGATGTATGGCACTCTGACTGTCACTGTATAACTTGCCAAACTCTTGCTTCTTACCCAATTCATCCAGAAACCTTTGTAACCAAATCATTTCTTTACTAGCCTTTGTAGCAGCAACATACTCTGCTTCTGTTGTCGAGATTGTAACAACACTTTTCAGTTTTGAGACCCAATTGATAGTTGTTTCACCTACAGTAAACACATACATTGTTGCGCTCCTCCTGTTATCTCTATCACCCACCATATTTGCATCAACACATCCGTATAGAGAAATGTTGGAACCACCAAAGTATAATGCTTGATTTGTGGTACCTCTCAAATACTTGAGAATCCACTTCACCGCCATCCAATGTTATTTTCATGGATTGTTCATGTACCTGCTTACAACTCCCACTGCATGTGCAATATCAGGCCTTGTGCAGACCATTGCATACATTAAGCTTCCAACTGCTGATGCATACACAACTTTAGACTATGAGCCACTTCTTCCTGAGCCTTGGGACACTCCTCGTTACATAATTTGAAATGGATAACCAAAGGTATACTAACTGGTTTTTCATTCTGCATATTAAACATTTTCAACACCTTTTCTATGTACTCACATTGACACAATGTTAATTTGCAATTCTTCCTATCTCTAGTTATTCTCATACCAAAGATTTGTTTTGCAACACCCAAATCCTTGATTGCAAAAGAGTTTGCCAATTTTCTATTAAGCATATTTATTTCTTGCATGTTAGAACTTGTAACAAGCATGTCATCTACATACAATAACAATATAATATAGCTCCCATCATTTTGCCTTTGAGATAAACACAACGATCAGAGCGACATCAAGTATAACCTTGTTCAGACATAAATTTGTCAAATTTTAGATACCACTGCCTTGGAGCCTATTTTAAGCCATACAAGCTCTTCTTCAACCTACACACTAGTTTCTCCTTCCCTTTTACCTCATATCCTTATGGCTGCTGCATATATATCTCTTCCTCCAAATCCCCATGGAGAAAGGTTATCTTTACATCTAACTGCTCAATATGCAAATCTTCGGTTTCTACTAGACTTAAAATAGTTCTGATTGAAGTCATTTTAACAACAAGAGAAAATGTCTCATCAAATTCTATACCATTTTTCTGTGCAAACCCTTTCACCACAAGTTTAGCTTTATACCTTTTTCTACCTCCATCTTCTTCCTTCAACCTGGAAACCCATTTATTCTGCAATGTTGTTTTACCTGCAGGAAACCTGACTAAGTCTTAAGTCTAGTTATGTGCTAAGCAGTCCATCTCTTCTTTCCTTGCTTGCTCCCACTTCTTCTTAGTTTCTACCCGCACTTCTTCTTCATAACATTCTAGTTCACCAAAATCAGTCAACAATACGTAATATAATGAAGGAGAGTATCGTTCAGGGGGTATACTTATCCTGGTAGATCTTCTAACACCACTTCTAGGTGTTTGAGGAGCTTGTTGTTGTTGTGGTTGTTGTTCTAACTATTGATCATTATGATTTTTAGGCACCATCACTTTTTCTGTGATCTCTTCAAGCACTGTGTCTTCTTTGTTTTCTTTTTCCTATTTCTTTTCCTGTAGCTGATCCTTATAAAAAACATTTTCATTGAATATGACATCTCTGCTCCTAATGATTTTGTGTTTTTCATAATAATAAAAGCGATAACCTAAATCATTAACGCCATATCCAGTAAAAGTACATTTCTTTGATTTTGCATCAAGCTTTGTTCTATTTTCTTTATTAATGTGGACAAAGGCTTCACAACCAAAAGTCCTTAAAAAAGAGTAGTTTACCTTTTTACCTATCCATGTCTCCTCTCGAATACCACCATCCAAGGAACTTGAAGGCCCCCTGTTTATTAGATAAACAATAGTATCTATAGCATCTGGCCAAAATTGTAAAGGCAATCTTGCATGCAATTTCATGCACCTTGTACACTCCATGATTGTCCTGTTCATCCTTTCTGACACACCATTTTCTTGTGGTGTTCATAGAACTGTCTTATCTCTACTAATTCCATTCTCTAAACAGTACCTATCAAACCCTTTGCTGTAATATTTCTCCATTGTCTAATCTGAGACACTTCAACCTTTTTCCTGTCTCATTTTCAACCAAAGCTTTCCATTTCTTGAAAGTATCAAATACATCATATTTACTTCAAATAAAATAAATCCAGGTTTTTCTGGTTGCATCATCAATAAAAGTAACATAATAACAAGAGACACCAAGAGATGATACCTAATCACGTTCCCATACATCTGTATGCACAATATCTAATTTTTCGCTCTTAGTTTCTTTCCCAACTCTAAGGAATCTGACTCTCTTCTGTTTTCCATAAACACAATTCTCACAGAATTTTAGGTCAACATGCTTTAAACCTGACAAAAAATTTCTTGTGTGAAGAATCTGCATCCCCTTCTCACTCATGTGTCCGTGCCTGTGATGCCAGAATGTTGTATTTTCTCTTGTAGAGGTTAAAGCATTAACAAAATTAGAAATACCATTTCATAAATACAATGTACCAAACTTTCCTCCTTTCACTATTACCAGGGATCCTTTAGTGACCTTCCAGGTTTTATCTATGAAAGTAGTTACACAAAATTCACCTCCCAACTACCCTATTGAAATCATATTTTTCTTCAGATTTGGAACATGCCTTACCTCTTTCAATAGCCACTGATTTCCATTTTGCTGTTTTATGAAAACTATACCCATTCCAATGATGTTACAGGGTTTATCATCACCCAATCGAACCTATCCAAAATCTCCTTGAACATAATCATAAAAATGTTTCCTATCAAGTGTGGCATGGAATGAGGCCCCTGAATCTACCACCCAAGCATCAATTATATTTTCTAATGAAAGAATCAAAGCATCTTGCAACACATCACCTGTTACATTTGCTTCATGATTATTTTCTTCTTGTGTGTCTCCTTCTTTTCCCTTTCGAGACTTCTGTTGGAAATAATACTAAGAGGGGGGGTGAATCAGTATTATCTAATTCTTTTAATAAATCTTCCTTATTTGTTCTTTGAATTATTTTTGCATGTCAGTACCATAAAATAATGAACATGAACAAAGAAAACAGATAGTCACACCAAAGAACACAGGATGTAAGGTGGAAACCCAATGTGGGTGAAAACCACCTGCTGCAATATGTCTCTATCTTCTTTCAAATTAGAAACTCCTTTTACAATGGTTTTGTACAGGTGTAGTCCTTTACCAGTACGCAGGCTGCAACCTGCAGAGAGCTACAACTCTTTCTCTCGTTTTCCAGTCTCTCCTGGAAGGGAGCTACAACCCCATACTTCTTTTCTTACAAGGACCACTTTTCATAAATTTTCAAACACGATCCACAAGCATCAAATGATCATCAAGTATAAGAAAATCACCCAGTCAACTGTAGTAACCAGATCAACAATAAAAGAACCAAACCCAGAACACCTTATCAAAAGAAAAAATACAGCCAAACAAAATGTCTTAAGACAAATACGCAGTTCTTCTTTCTCTGGTCTGCGTGCGTATGCACTTCACCTTCTGCTCCCCTACGTATACCCGCAGAGACCCTTCTGCCGCACTGCGTGTCCACGCACTGTTTCTTCAACCGCACTGCTTACTGTTACTGCAGGTATGCACCCAGAGACACTATTACACCGCGTACTATTGCTGCAGGTACACACCCAGAGATACTATCGCGCCGTGTACAGTTACTGTGCGTACGCACCTGAACCTTCGTCGCTCTGCGTACCCACGCAGTTCTCCTATTTATGCTCTGCGTACCCACGCAGATCTCATGTTTCTTCTCTGCGCACCCACGCAGATCTTCTGTTTCTGCTCTGCGTACCCACGCTGCTCTCCTCTTAAACACCTGCGTACTTCTGATTAGGGCCGAATAGGCAGTCCACCAGAATGGCACAGATGCTCAGATGCCTAGATATGATCATGCGCTCGAGAGATCACCCTTCACAGATTCACTTTTAACTTCATATAGATCAAGCTTTTAAGACCATAACCCAATATTTCAGATCTTAAGATATTCAATTGCTAAAGATACTTAGCCAAGAGATCTCCTTTGCTTTATATAGGCAAGCTCCTCCTAAAATCATGGATCAATACCACAAGCCAAAACCATAATAACACAAATACCGTCGGCTAAATACCAAGGGTTAAACATAAGAAACCCCACGTGTGCTTTTCTCTGCCTTGAAATGAGTGCACTGGGGGTACGCACCTCCTTAACGGCTGACCTGCGTGTCTGGCCGTGGTCCCTTCACTGTGTACCTGCGGGTACGCACCTTCTGAACTGATCTCCTGCATACTTCTTAATTTTTCAACATATTGAGAGCCTTGCCATGGGAGTTGCCATCAAGTACAACATCTGTAACATATAGCCATACCAGAAACATAATGCCAACAATCTCCCCCTTTGGACTTGATGGCAACCTCACAAACTTCAGCTTCATTCCTCACAAACTTCAGCTTCATTCTCCCCCTTTGACATCAAGGGCAAAGGGTTATGCTCCCCCTAAGAACATGCTCCCCCTGAATATGAACCAGATCTACAGCGAAGAACCATAATCCACCATGAAAGAGATAGAGACATATTGTAGCTACTTCCAAGATCTCCTTCTGCACATCCTCCATAATGCCAACAATGCATTATATGCTCCCCCTGAACATGTACCATCAATCAGAAGAGGTTCATCAATAAGATGATGCATCAACAACCCCCAGCTTTTGCCTGAGGTATTCAAAAGTGTCCTTGGGCAATGGTTTGGTGAGTATATCAGCAACTTGTTCCTTAGAAGGAACATACTCCAACTTGACCTTCTGTTCAAGCACTTGTTCCCGGAGAAAATGATACTTGATTGGTATGTGCTTGGTTTTTGAATGCATAACAGGATTCTTTGAGATGCTGATTGCACTTCTGTTATCACATAAGATGGGGATAGGTGGTGTACGAGTGATTTGAAAATCCTGCAATGTCTGCATCATCCAAAGGAGTTGGGTGCAACAGGATGCAGCAGCAACATATTCCGCTTCAGCTGTAGACAAGGCAATCGAACTTTGTTTCTTGCTGAACCAAGATACCAGTTTGGAACCCATAAAGAACACACCATCGCTTGTGCTTTTCCTGTCATCCATGCTTCCGGCCCAATCTGCATCTGTATAAGCATGAAGTGTAAGATTTGTATCTCTAGGATACCATAAGCCATAATTTTGAGTCCCTTGAAGATATTTGAAAATTCTCTTCACTGCCTGAATATGAGTCTCCTTCGAATTTGCCTGAAATCTTCCAACTATTCCAACTACATGCATGATGTCCGGTCGGGTACCTCTCAAATAAAGTAAACTTCCAATCATAGATCTGTAGGTTGGTTGATGTACTGCTGCAGATTCATCATTTGCACTGAGGCTACATCCTGTGACCATGGGTGTACATACTGGTTTTGCATCTTCCATACCATATTTCTTCAAAATCTGTTTGAGATACTTGGTTTGAGATAAAAAGATTCCTCCTTCTTTTTGTTGGATTTGCAAACCAAGGAAATATGTCAGTTCTCCTAGCAAGGACATTTCAAATTCTTTCTGCATGACCAAGGCAAAGCTTTGACTCATAGCTTCTTCATTGCTGCCAAAAATAATGTCATCTACATACACAACAAGTATTAGCAATTTGTCATTTTCAACTTTTATATAAAGATTGCTATCTACTGATCCTTTTGAAAAGCCTTGTTGATGAAGATATTTGTCCAAACGGTAGTACCAAGCCCTTGGAGCTTGTTTTAGACCATAGAGAGCCTTTTTCAATCTGCATACAATATTTGGATCATTTCCAAGAATGAACCCATCTGGTTGTTCAATGTATACTTCTTCTTCCAAGTCTCCATTCAGAAAGGTTGATTTCATGTCCATTTGAAATACTTTGAAGTTTTGAAAACTTGAGAGAGCAAGGAACATTCGGATGACCTCAAGTCTTGCAATGGGACCAAAGGTTTCTTCAAAGTCTATTCCTTCTTGCTGTGCATACCCTTTACAAACAAGTCTGGCTTTGTTTCTAACTTCTCCATTTTCATTCAATTTATTTTTGAAGACCTATTTTGTTCCGATAACATTCTTATCCTTTGGTCTAGGAACTAGCTCCCAAGTGTTGTTCTTTTCGATCTGCTCAAGTTCTTCATCCATTGCTTTCACCCAACATTCATCTTTGCATGCCTCTTTCACATTTTGTGGTTCAGTAGAGGAGAGTAATGCCAAATTGCTTGAAGCTTCTGCAACTGTTCTTCTTGTTTGTACACCTGCTTCTTTCTGCCCCATAATCTGAGATTCTGGATGATTCTTCTGAACATATCTGGATGGAGTCTTTTCTTCTATTCTTGTTTGCTCCTCTGGTTCTTCTTGAGGTTCTTCTTGAGGTTCTTCTTCTTCATCATTCTGTCGTTGAGGGTAGCCTTCATCTTCTTCGATGTCTTCATGATGTACTTGCCTAGGAATGTATCCCTTCTCATCAACCACTACATCAATGTTGTCAACAATTTTGCCAAGTCTTTTATTGTAGCATTTGTATGCTTTGCTATGTGGAGAGTAACCAAGAAGAATGCCTTCATCGGCTCTAGGTTCAAGCTTGCCAAGCTGCTCATCAGTATTCTTGATATAGCATTTGCTCCCAAATATTTTGAAGTGCTTTACCGAAGGAGTCCTACCACTCCAGAGCTCATGAGGAGTTTGAGTGTTGTTCACCTGGACATTTGTTTTGTTGAGAATAACAACCGCAACATGTGCAGCTTCACCCCAAAAAGTTGCGGGAGTTCCTGACTCATCAAGCATAGCACGAGCCATTTGTTGGACTATTCTGTTCATTCTTTCCACAACTCCATTTTGCTGAGTTCTAGCTGTAGAGAATTCTCTTCTTATCCCATGTTCTTCACAGAAATCGAAAAATTCATTTGAGGTAAATTCCCCACCTCTGTCGGATCTGAGGCACTTAATTTTGTGACCTGATTCATTTTCAACCAAGGCTTTGAAGGATTTGAATTTTTTGAATGCTTCATCTTTGTGCTTCATAAGTCCTAACCAGACAAACCTGGAGAAATCGTCAATGAGTAATATCAAGTATTCTTCTCCTCGAGGTGTTCTTTTCCTGAAAGGACCGCATGTATCTGTATGTACTAGCTCAAGAGGCATGCTAGCTGATCCTTCTTTCTCTGGAAAGTTAGTTCTGGTTTGTTTTCCAAACTGACATGATTTGGATATGGTGTTGTCAGGAATTTTGATATCTGGAAGATCGCGAACTGCCTGATATTTTCATGCTTTCCTTATTTGTGAAAAGCTTAGATGTCCCAACCTTCGATGCCATAACTAGTGCTCATCATCCTTGCTCAGATAGCATTGTTGTTGTCCTTCTTCAAATATGTATAGATTATTTGGAGTTCTTTTGCCTTTGATCACTGTTTTACCTGCATCAAGATCACGAACAAGACATCCATTTGATCTGAATATAACCTCGGTTCTTTGATCACACATCTGGATGACGCTTAGAAGATTATGCTTCAGTCCATCAACATACAAAACATTTCCAGCCTTGACCTTTTCTTTTAACTGAGCAATGCCTTTTCCTTTTATAGTTGCAGGAGTATCATTTCCAAAAGAAACTTTCTTTCCTTTTTCTAGAGCAGAATATGACTCAAGTTTTTCTTTATCACCTGTCATATGCTTCGAACATCCATTGTCAATGTACCATAGATTTTCCTGTCCCTCTGCATAAAATACTATCCCACATCTTTCTGTTTGTGGTTCCTTTATTCTCCATGTTTTGGTGCTTGAGGCTTGTTCCTTTTTCTGCTGAAACTTGCTCCTGCATTCAGAGTCTTCATGACCAAAGTTATTGAAAATAGAACATTCAACTTCATTTTCAAGAACTGAAAAGTTGTTATAGGTCCTTTTTGTAATCCCGGTCATACTTCTTTGTTTTTGAGCTTCCCTAGTCATGATCGTTTTATATGCAACACATTGAGCTGCTTTGTGACCAAATTTATGGCAAGAAAAGCATTGTCCATTGAAGAAACTTCTGCGGTTATCGAATGTACCAGCCAATTGATTGTAATTTCTATTGTCATCTATTCTTGAACCAAATTGAGAAGATTTTACCTGTGGCTGGTTGTAGCTTTTGTTCACCCTTAAGATGGATTGCCCCTGATAGTTTCTGTTTGCAATTCATCCCTCCTTTACCTGATGGTCTTCATTGTGCTTTTGCTCATTTCTTCTTGCTGTATCAAGATAACTTCTTGAGGTGGATGCTTGAGAAGTTTCTCCATTATAGCCCAGACCTGTTTTGTTTAGAGGAGACCGCTGCACATTGATAATCTCATCCAAAGTTTCAGATCCTTTGACAAACTTAAGATTAATAGCTTTTGTTTTCTCAATCTCTTTTCTAAGACCAACAATTTCACCTTCTAATTTTTCAAGATGTTTTTCCTTTTCATCAATTTGAAATTGTAGAGTATCAATGATCATATTCTTTTCTTCTATACATCTCTTGAGTCTAGTAATTTCTTCATAAAGGTTATCCACATCTATAGCATCCATATAATCATCATCTTCAAATGCCATTAACAATTTATATTCATTACCTCGTTCATCTTCATCACTGTTTGATAGACCATCACTATCTTCATGAGTGTAGTAGCTTTTCTTATTTGCACTCTGTTTCTTGTTCCATCTAGCAGGTTCCTTTCCTTTATCCTTATAAGGACATTTTGCAGCATAATGACCTACTCTTCCACAAGCAAAGCATTTAAAAGGTAACTTACCTCTGAACCTTCCAGAACCCCTTTGAAGATTTCTGACAAAATTTGATTCTTCTTCCTCTTCTTCTGGGATGTGGATTGCTTCATAATAATCTCCTTTGCCTGATGCCTTGAAAGCAGCTTCTCTTCTATCTGATGGACCTCCCTTTCTCATTTCATAAGCAGTTAGAATTCCATGTAGCTGAGACATAGTAACAATTCGTAGATTTTCTTTTTCTTCTATTGCAGATACTTTAGATTCAAACTTGGGGGACAATGATCTTAGAACCTTTTCAACCACAATAACCTCTTTTATTTCTTCACCCAAATTTTTCATACAATTAACAATCTCATCTACCCGAAGAAAATAGTTAGCCACACTTTCATCATTATACATCTTGAGAGTCTCATACTGAATCCTGAGAGTTTGAAGTTTAGCACGCTTTACCTGTTCATCTCCTTCATAGCTTGTGACAATTTTTTCCCATATTTCTTTTGCAGATTTATAGTGCATTACCTTCATGAATTCCGATTGGGATATACATCCTAATAGGGTACTGACTGCTTTCGCATTTGTTTCATACTTCTTTTTCTCGGCTGCATTTGTAGGAGTAGCTGAAGGAAAAGTGTAGCCTGTCTCTACGATGTCCCAAACTTCTGTACCAAGAGATTGAAGATAGGCAGTAACTCTTACCTTCCAATAATTGAATTTTGTCCCATCAAAAACCGGTGGCCTGATTGATGCTTCTCTCTCGTAGTTGCTCATGATGAACGATCTACCTTCAAGCGATCAAGCTTCTCTGAAGGACCTGCTCTGATACCAATTGTTGGAAATAATATTGAGAGGGGGGGTGAATCAGTATTATCTAATTCTTTTAATAAATCTTCCTTATTTGTTCTTTGAATTATTTTTGCATGTCAGTACCATGAAATAATGAACATGAACAAAGAAAACAGATAGTCACACCAAAGAACACAAGATGTAAGGTGGAAACCCAATGTGGGTGAAAACCACCTGCTGCAATATGTCTCTATCTTCTTTCAAATTAGAAACACCTTTTACAATGGTTTTGTACTGGTGCAGTCCTTTACCAGTACGCAGGCTGCAACCTGCAGAGAGCTACAACTCTCTCTCTCGTTTTCCAGTCTCTCCTGGAAGGGAGCTACAACCCCCTACTTCTTTTCTTACAAGGACCACTTTTCATAAATTTTCAAACTGGATCCATAAGCATCAAATGATCATCAAGTATAAGAAAATCACCCAGTCAACTGTAGTAACCAGATCAACAATAAAAGAACCAAACCCAGAACACCTTATCAACAGAAAAAATACAGCCAAACGAAATGTCTTAAGACAGATACGCAGTTCTTCTTTCTCTGGTCTGCGTGCGTACGCACTTCACCTTCTGCTCCCCTGCGTATACCCGCAGAGACCCTTCTGCCGCACTGCATGTCCACGCACTGTTTCTTCAACCGCGTTGCTTACTGTTATTGCAGGTACGCACCCAGAGACACTATTACGTCGTGTACTATTGCTGCAGGTACGCGCCCAGAGATACTATCGCGCCGCGTACAGTTACTGTGTGTATGCACCTGAACCTTCGTCACTCTGTGTACCCACACAGTTCTCCTGTTTCTGCTCTACGTACCCACGCAGATCTCCTGTTTCTTCTCTGCGTACCCACGCAGATCTTCTGTTTCTGCTCTGCGTACCCACGCTGCTCTCCTGTTAAACACCTACGTACTTCTGATTAGGGCCGAATAGGCAGTCCACCAGAATGGCACAGATGCTCAGATGCCCAGATCTGGTCATGCGCTCGAGAGATCACCCTTCACAGATTCACTTTTAACTTCATATAGATCAAGCTTTTAAGACCATAACCCAATATTTCAGATCTTAAGATATTCAATTGCTAAAGATACTTAGCCAAGAGATCTCCTTTGCTTTATATAGGCAAGCTCCTCCTAAAATCATGGATCAATACCACGAGCCAAAACAATAATAACACAAATATCGTCGGCTAAATACCAAGGGTTAAACATTAGAAACCCCACGTGTGCTTTTCTCTACCTTGAAATGAGTGCACTGGGGGTGCGCACCTCCAGAACGGCTGACCTGCGTGTCTGGCCGCGGTCCCTTCACGGTGTACCTGCGGGTACGCACCTTCTAAACTGATCTCCTGCGTACTTCTTAATTTTTCAACATATTGAGAGCCTTGCCACAGGAGTTGCCATCAAGTACAACATCTGTAACATATAGCCATACCAGAAACATAATGCCAACAACTTCCAGTCTATCTTCAGGTGTCTTTTCTTCCCGCATTTCCAGTACACTATCCCCAATCTGGACTTGGATCTACCTTTTCTTGACTTACTGCGATATCCAAGGCTCTTTCCTCTTTCCATTTTTCTTCCCCTAGTCTTTGTAATCAAAGCATTACCTGATGTCTCACCGGAGTTTTTCCGTCACATTTCCTTGCTAAGGATTGCACCAACAATATCATCAAACTTTAAAGTACTAGATCTGGAGACAGAGTTACTAATGGCCATAACTAAACCATTCCAACTTTTTGGCAATGAGCACAAAAATAACAGAGCCCTAACTTCATCATCAAAATTTAACCCTATAGAACTTAACTGACTGGTAATTGTATTAAACTCATTTAATGATAAGCAACAAATCCACCTTCTGACATCTTCATATTAAATAAATGCTTTATAAGAAATACATTATTTGAGGCTGAGAGCTTTTCATATAGTTTGGCCAATGTTGACATTAATCCCTCTGTTCTCATTTCCTTTTAAATATTAAATGCTACCGACACCGCTAGGCACATCCGTATTGTTCCAAGTGCTTTTCTAATGAGAATATCCCATTTTGTGTCTGTCATACTTGTCAACTTCTTTGTCTTTCCACTCAATGGTTGGTATAGATCTCTCTGATATAGAAAATCTTTTATCTGCATCTTCCATAGCTGGTAGTCTTGGCCGTTGAATTTTTTGACCCTAAACCTACCATCTTCTGCCATTGCTCCAACCCAAACTAGGAACCCTTCTGTCCTATGAGTTTATCAGCCAAAAAGACCTTCGGCTTTGATATTAGTTGTTAGGGAATTATATATTACAGTGCAATGGAACACATAAAATATTGCATAAATATAAACACAGAAAATGCATAAAACAAGAGAGACACAGATATACGTGGTTCACCTAGTTTGAGCTACATTCACGAAGAAACAAACAGTCCTTCTTTTTATATTATCGAGCAAGCTGAAGAGATACAAGCTACATTAGATCTGCTGTAGTTCCCTCTTCGCTCTCAATCTCATCTCTCTTCCTCACTCTGAATACAGATATACATAGACGCAATACAATTCCCTCATATATAGCGAGTGGTTGCTTTCTAGGGTAAAGAACCCTAAATTAAACATAACCTTTACTGTCAGATCTTCGCCTAATGAACAACCCAAATTGACTACAAAATTACAACATTTTACAAGCCAATTTTACATCTATTCTTAGCCTCAAGGGCACTGCCCCTGGACCCCCCCTACAACGAATATTTTATGGGTAGCGTTGCCACCCCATTACGAACTATGGTCTAAGGTGATGATACTTTTGAATACTGAAGATAAACAGGCTCCACACCCAATAGTGTTTCAAGCCTTTGCACCCTCGTCGGTTGACTGTTCATCGGACATCTTTTTGCATGTTGGGCACAATATCATGCTTGTAGTCATGTTCTAGCCATGCACAAAGTCCGCCTTAGTGTGCACAAGTTGTATTCGCTATGTAAACATATGCCACCCTCACACACAAGGTTGTATGCACAGTTGTGTGAGTGTTGTCGTGGTCGTTCAACGATCTATCATAAGCATCACACATGTCACTCCCACTGTTAGTCAGTAACATTGAGTGTATTTTGTCTTGAATATTCAAGGTGTCGTGTCATCAAGTAATATTGTACGTGTGTTCGTATGGTCATGCATGTACAAGGTCACTCATTCACAGATTTAGTCATTTTGTTGAAGCTATGTCAAGCAAACCAAAAACAATACTCAGACCTTCACAGAGAAGTATTGTGCAGTTTCAACCCTCAATGAATATGTATTGCTGCCCAGAATTGCACAGAGCTTGAGGCTGCCACTCAAGAAGGCTGCACTGTGCAATCCTGGAGTTGACATGACTAACTGTCACCCATAATGGTGCAGAAGTTTCCTAGCAAGCAATTTCAATTTGCACTTCCTACAAGAAAATCAATCAAGCCTCGAGCTCATCAACCAGAGAGTTTGACCGGGTAGTTACCCTGTGCCTCACTCCACCAAAATATAGCACAAAAGCTACCAAGCATGCCCGCTTCTACTGACTGAAAAAACTGTGCAGACATGTTGTATAGACACCCAGTGCCTATCACTGCACTGCCCTAAAAAATTGCACAATTTTTCCAATTAGTCACCCTGTCAGCCAACCTACTGCTCATCTTGAAAACTTCGTAGTTTTCATGAGTAGTCTCCCACCTGTCCCACATCCCACTTATCTTAGAAACTGCAAGGATTTCCAACTAGCCAACCTCCTAGTTCTGTGCAATTTTTAGTAGAAGCCTCACGCAACCCACTACCAGCTCCCCAACAAAATTGTGCAATTTTTGTCAGCAAAATCTTGTAGCCTATTGCCAGCTCCCTAAAGAAATTACGTAGCTTTCACTACTAGTCTCCATCCACAGACTGCACTGTCTCCCTGAAAAAATTGCACAAATCTGCCCTGCAGCCAAGCGAGATCCCAAAGATAATCACTGGTAGTCTGAATTTCCCGTTCAGCCTCCAAGTGACCTTTGTGCAGTTTTCATGGATAGTGCCCGGAGCCCTCATCTGGGCCTGAAATCCACCTTTCAGAGTCGCAGAGCCTTCTCCTCTCTCCCGCTTACCTGTATCTGAAAGTGAAAGAAAATGCATCATGGTAGACTAGGATATCTCAGGATTTGATGTTGCCTTGTCACGAGTAATTGTAGATACAGGTACATGGATGAGATATGGCATGATGGCAAATGAGTGAACAAGGAGGTCATGCAAGGAAACTTTTTTGCGAATGGAAAAACACATAGAGCATTCGAAAGTGCAAGTAGTGATATGCACATGCAACATCAAGCGAACACCAAGACCATCAAAAACGTTGCACACCTTGCCATGCAAATGTGAATCTATGATACAAAAAGAGCACATCCATCACTCAACAACACTACAAATCAACATGCACACCACCACCAACATGAACATACCAGCACTTTCGTGTCAAGTCATATCATGAGTCATCTCGGCGACATCACTATTGTCAGCCACACTATTGTAATCAATGTAATGTAACGTGGAAGTCTAAGAGACCCACATGTAAATATGAAGATTCATGTACAGTTCAAGAGTCATGTAACTCAGACAGTCATGTGCGAAGTCAAACAGTCACAAGGGCCAATTTTACCCTTGGCTATAAATACCCCTCATTTGTACATGCAATGGAATTTTGCACCTTGGCTCCTCCCACATAGCCTTAAGAGACTGCAATTTTTTCTTTGATGGGTGTGAAGTGGAAAATATTCCCTGTTATTGGGGTTAGTGATGTAATGGTGTACGAATGTGTTTTGGAACTTTCACTTAATTCAAAAACCTGTTAACAGGCTAGCATGTTTCCACGTATGTATTGGATTCATTTGCAAGAGTATTATTTGGATTCTTGTAATGCACGTTTCTTTAACCTGTATTAAAATAGTTGAACTATTTCAGTTGTTTCAGTACATATGATGTTGGAAATGTGTTGTATCAGTTGCTAACACTGCTTGAGTCATGTGGGCTATCACATCGGACACTCGAGAGATTCATTCACATAAATTTGTTATAACCCCCATCACACTAGTGTGGACTATTCTAATGAGTGTTGTGTGTGCTAACTGTTCACTTTGTGTTTGTGACTGCCACATCCTTATGGAATACTGCCCCGGAAAATAAGTATGTGCTAATGTGTTGCGTGTCTCCAAGAGAGTTGAGGTTATTCCCTTTCAACCTAAGACTCACTTCCACCCTCTCGCTCTGCAAGTGAAAGAATTTTGACACAAGCAACACTAAGCAATCACCAAATACACAAACCTCATTATTCGAAGACAAAGGAAACCACTCTCATGTGATAACAAGCAAAATCTAGGGATTATATTTAAGATAATGGAAACCAGGCCATCATACCAAATTGGGCTCCTACACCAAATGGTGTGAGGTCTAGTTGGGGCTTCATACTAGGGGGATCCCCTGAATGTTGGCAGGCCTAGCACCATCAACATTTCTGGTGTTGGATGGAAGGTCAGATGAGAAGCTCAGTTTGTTAGATATGGTTTGAATCTCTTACCATATGGATCATACAAAAAATTTTCTCTCAGGGTGTTTGTCTTATTTCTCCTTTAATCAGCTATCAATCCCCAATTAACTTCTTGATCACTTGTCCTTATTAAAGTTTGATGGTGAGGATAAATTTTCCATAACCAAGCATACTTCTAATTTTCTTCATTTTTGTGAATCTCATGAAATTCATATTGAAGAGCTTGTTTGTGTACTTTTCTTCCTCACCATCAAAGTTCATGCTAATTCGTGGTGTCATACTCTACCACCTTCTTCCATCCATTCCCTTCTAACTCTCCTCAAGGAGCTCCATCAAGCCTTCAACAATTATAACCACTAATATGCCCATGAAATAATCTCTCATTTCATAATGAAGCCTGGTGAATTAGTTGATGACTTTGCTACCAGGTTTCTTCACCTCTATCACAGAATTCTTGACGAACATTTGGACCTTAATTTCGTGAGGCAAGAGTTGAAATGCTTGGTTCTTGTCTCTTGAAATGGTGAACCTCCTGATTTCCCTTCTTCCCCAACTCTTGTGGATCATGCGACCTCTTAGTTTTCCGAGCAGGATCCTAGCACCTCGTTTGTTCCTGGTCCTCCCACCTTTCTAGTCCCAAAGCGGGTATCCCCTCATAGTGGTCGCAAAGCTAAGAAATCTGCGTAGAGGGTGCCCCCTTGCAGTGGTCACAAAGGTGAGAACTTTGCGTATCATGTTCCTGAACCATCTTCTTAGTCGTCTCCTATGCCCATGGAGGAAATTCCAGAATGGGTAAGAAAGCCTATGGAAAAGACCCATTCCTCCATTCCACAAGAGGACCTCACCGTTCATAACCCAAGTCTCAAGTCTAATCTGCATGTCTGTTGTCCTCCATCATCTACAAGCCATGAATCCTTCTACCATGACTCACTTGATCAGTCCTCTTCACCAGCCAATTGTGCGTATTTGCTTGATTCTCAAGTTGCTGGCTCAAATTGCGGTCGTGTGCAAGACAGTCTCATTACACAAGTAGAAGAGCAGAAAGGTGAAGATATAATCAATTCCTCTTCTATGCTTCAAAATATTTCATATAAAGACAATTAGATTCAATTCTTGAACGATTCTTGACCTGCTAATGTTGGTGAAACATCATGCACAATTAATTATTTCGATCAACCTCTTGTCTTGGGATGTCATCACTCCCATGCTTTTGTATCTTGTGATGAATGCCCAAGCACATCATATAACCTTCTATTCTATCATGTAGACTCTAACTCAGATCTAGAATGCGCATTGGTGAAAGTAGGCATCCATATCAAAACTTTCTTTTCACTTCACTTTCCCTTGTGTCCCACCATTCACAACACATCAACATGTGGTGGAGATACTCCCTGTTCTCTTGCTTTTTCATCTGATGAGTTATCTCCTCGCTCGACACAAGGTAGTGAGGTTTTCCATGATTAAAATAGTCTCAACGCACAAGACTCTTCCCTCTCATCACCATCCTGTGTGCTGCATGAAGACAACTCATCAGCTCAGCTTGCTAAAGCTGAAAATTTTGGTGAAGCCTATGAGAAAGATGGCTTCCATCATAAGAGAAGTTTTTAAATCAGAAACAACCATCCTCAAGCCATGCGTGATCTGGTTCACATCTCAAAATGCAATTTTTTCAATTCTGGAATGTTTGGGGACATGCTAGGGGGTCGAGGCACTTCAATGTCCATTGATGGCTATATCAGGACCTCACAACTCTTGTAAGCCCCTCAAACCAAATCACATCTCATTTCTCATGCACAATCTGTCTATCTCCATGGTTGAAGTCAATGTGGATTCCCATGTAAAAAATAGTTACTATTCCTGGTGTGATATTTCAAAATTTCAATTTTTCACTAATGACATAATCCATGAGTCTACTATTGCATGTATATCTTCATGCACTTCCCTTACATCCAATTCAGGTTGGGAGTGTCCATCTCTCATGCAATCATGAAATTGTGATACTGATCATCTCAAAGACTATCTTTGTCTGAAATCATACTTATCAGATTTTCTCTCTCGTGATCAGCTCCTTGGTCTTCGGGTGAATCTTGCATGTCAAATATGACCTCTCATCACACCAGCAATCTCTGTGCGTGATAACAAGCGCACAAGCTATCACATGAATCACATTCCTCTCATTTCACCACATCCCAACTAGCTTCACACAGTCATAATGCTGGTATACTTCCTACATTCTTGTGATGACAATGATACCTGTGCAATTTTTCACCAATTGCAGTCAGGTGTTTTGTCTTATCTAGCATCAAACGAACTTGGTTCCATCATTCATAGCATTCGCAAGATTGTTCAAAAATATTCTATGTTCATGTCAAACTGGGAATGTGGGATCATGACCAACTTGTCTGATCTTTCTTCTATCTTGTGTGACTGTCATGAAATTTATCATTTTCCCAATAGGACATCTAATGATAGTCACTTCACACATTATGATCTTCAACGTGTAACATCTTTCTGCTCAGACTCTGTTGGGTCCCTATAATACTAGTGATTACCCCATTACTATTGTAGTTATACCTCTTATTTATATTGTTGTGCCCCTATTACCCCCCATATTGTTATTTATGTGCCCCATAGAATCCCTCTATTGTTATTTTTGTGGCTTTATATTATTATTGTTAGGCCGGCTGGATTATATTGTGACTCCTTAGACTCCTATATATAGAAAGGAGGTTTTGTCATTTGTATCATCCAAGAATTGTTCATTTATGTAATGTAAAGGAGGTTGCCCCCTCGAAGAGGCTGAATTCTAAGGCGTTGATCTATCTTTTCTATCTTTTCTTGAGCTGGTTTCATAACATTTGGTATCAGAGCTTTGGATTCTATGGTTTCGCTGCTCCAAACAGGTCATCGTGGAATTTTAGCTATAACGTTTTTTTTGTGACGTTTCAGAAGTCGCAAAAAAAACCCATTTGAGAAGAAATCGTGCTGAACCTTGGGTCAAAATTTTAGAGCATTTTGCGCGATATTTGCGGAGATATGATTTGAGGAAGTTGGTCTTTTTGCAGACTCCTAAATTACATTAAAAACAGGTGACCTAGGGAAAATCGTCATAACTTCCTCTCTGGGGATCAGATTGAAATTTAGTAAGAAGGTATAGAAAGAGGACGGACTGTAGTTTCTTGAGTGTGTGTTTTAGATTCAAATGTTGAAACAGTGACTCGTGGCACGTCATAGAAGTTCGCTCTACTGAACCAATCTAAAAGAAAGTCACTGTGGGAGATTTCACATAACGCTTCCTTGGAGAATCCAATTTGACTCAGACTCGTGGCATTGGGAAGAGGACACAGAAGGCTACTACAAGTAGCAATTTCAGAATTGGATGATTTGAAATTACAGATATACATTAGATTCAATATCAGGCTTCTATAAAGTGAAAAAAAGGTGTGTAGTTTTTTTTAATTTTTTGTGTAAGCTTGGTTTAACGGAATTCAAAGGGCATAGTAAAGCATTATTATCGGTAACTAATGCCCCGAGGAAATAAAATGCAAACACCTAGTAAGGAACCTGAAAGCTCTAGCATGACTCATGAAGAAGAGGAAGAAATGCTACATGATATATCAAAATTACAAGAACAAGTGCAACAAATGTCACGCTCACAAAAGCTAACAGAAGCTAAGATAAGTGGCGTGGAATCTAAGATAAATGGCGTTGAATCTAAGATAAAGGGCATGGAAGCTAAGATGGATTATTCAAAGACATATTTGAAGAGAGACATGGCATATTTGAAGATAGATTTGAAGACAGACATGGAAGAATTGAAGAAGTTGCTACAAGAAAGGGTCACTAATGGTGAAAAGGTAGTAAAGGAAACTCATGATGAGAACAAAAGAAATGTTAATCATGATTCCATAGAAGCTAATGTTGGATCGAAGAATCACCATATTCCAAAAATCGATATGAGGAAGTTTGATGGCAAGGATCCCACCACATGGATATTACAGATGGAGCAATTCTTCGATCTCAATAATGTGCAAAACGCACAAAAGGTACGTATGGCAACTGTATATTTGGAACCAAATCAGTTTGTATGGTATCAATGGCTTTGCTCTCGTAAACAATTTATCACTTGGGCAATTTTTACGGAAGAATTGATAGCACATTATGAAGATACAAAAAGCAACACTTTTTTTAGCCAATTGATAAGTCTCAAACAAAAGGGTTCAGTAATGGAGCACATTGAGGAGTTCCAAAAATTGAACATAAGGGTAAAAGATATTCCAGAGGAGCATAGGATTGATGTGTTCATAGGGTCTTTAAAGGATAATATCCAACATGATTTTCGCCTTTGGGAACCTGATTCATTAGAGAAGGCATTCAGGTTAGCAAGAAAAATGGAAAGCAAAATTATGGCAACCAGGAAGCATACCACTCACAACTATAAAGACGGAAGTGTTGTTGCCCCTAGTCTTCCACAACCTATAAGGTTGACACCACAACAATTGGAAGAAAAAGAGCAAAAGGGCTTTGTTACAGTTGTGATAGCAAATACACTAAAGGTCATAAGTGTGCTGAGAAGAAATTATTCTACATAGATTGTGAAGAGGAAGAAGAAAAGGAGCAAGAAAGGTCAAAAGAAGAAGATATACTCAGGAACAAAGCCTAGATGAAGAACAAATAAATCCGACCATATCTTGTAATGCATTGGTGGGAATTACCACTCCTCAAACCATCAAGATAGAAGGACAAATCAAGAAGAAAAAGGTAATAGTGTTGATTGATTCAGGAAGCACCCACAATTTTATTCATTGTAGGGTAGCAAAAGAATTGAATTGCTTCCTATATCCAGCACCAGAGTGTCAAGTGATGATTGCAAATGGAGGAACAATAAATTGCTCTGGAAAGTGCCATAATATCAAGCTATCCATGGGAGAATATGTATTGACTAGCCCAATGCTTTCCATTCCAATGGGAGGTGCTGATGTTGTACTAGGAGTCCAATGGCTACAATCCTTGGGTACAATAGCTTTTAATTTTCAAGAACTTTTCATCAAATTTTCTACGGAAGGAAAGGAAGTTGAATTAAGGGGTATTGCAGGGAAACCAGGAAAGATAATCAGCTCTAATGGCATGACAAAGCTTCTAAAAAAGGAGCAAAGAGGTGTAATTGCACAATTATGTTCGCTAGATGTTTCCACATCGGAATCATCTATTTCTCCAGATCTCCAAAAAGTCCTGGACAATCATTCCAAGGTATTTGAGACTCCCAAAGGTCTCCCACCTATGCGTGATCATGATCATGCTATTCATCTGATTCCAGGAAGTGTTCCTCCAAACATCAGGCCGTACAGATATCCCTATGTCCAAAAAAGTGAAATTGAACGTATGGTTGCAGAAATGCTAGAGGCTGGTATAATTCAACCGAGTCAAAGTTCTTTCCTAGCTCCAGTAGTATTGGTGCACAAGAATGATGGATCATGGCGCATGTGTCCGGATTATAGGGAGCTCAACAAGCTCACTATTAAAGATAAGTTCCCCATTCCTGTTATTGATGAATTACTGGATGAATTGCATGGATCAATTTACTTCACCAAGTTGGATCTTCGTTCGGGATATCATCAAATCAGAATGAAGATTGAAGACATTCCGAAAATGGCATTTAGAACTCATGAGGGTCATTATGAATTTTTGGTC
Source organism: Pinus tabuliformis (assembly GCA_031772625.1). Lineage (NCBI taxonomy): Eukaryota > Viridiplantae > Streptophyta > Pinopsida > Pinales > Pinaceae > Pinus > Pinus tabuliformis. The sequence goes on from CM062817.1 coordinate 1,171,560,636, forward strand.
ATGCCTTTTGGCCTTACCAATGCACCTTCAACATTTCAAGGTTTGATGAATTCAATTTTCAAACCATTCCTTAGAAAATTTGTGTTAGTATTTTTTGATGATATACTAATCTACAGCAAGTCTTGGAAGGATCATGTTGAACATGTTGACAGGGTGCTACAACTATTGGAGGAGAAAAAATTATATGCAAAAAGATCCAAATGTTTCTTTGGAGTCCAGGAGGTGGAATATTTGGGTCATATTGTATCTCATGAAGGAGTTAAGGTAGACCCTAGCAAAATTAAAGCCATTAAGGAATGGAAAATCCCCACATCCATAAAGCATCTGCGAGGATTTCTTGGGTTGACAGGGTATTATCGCAAGTTTGTTAAGAATTATGGGAGAATAGCAGCACCTCTAACAACATTATTGAAGAAAGATTCATTTTCATGGACTCTGGAAGCAACAAAGGCCTTTGAACATCTTAAAGAGGCAATGTGCCAAGCACCGGTCTTAGCTACACCAGACTTCACAAAAACCTTTATTGTGGAATGTGATGCTTCAGGAAATGGAATTGGTGCTGTTCTAATGCAAGATGAAAGACCCATTGCTTTTGAAAGTCGTCCAATCAAGGGAAAGTTTTTAAGCAAAGCTATTTATGAGAAGGAAATGTTGGCAATACTCCATGCACTTAAGAAATGGCGACCCTACCTAATGGGAAGACACTTCAAGGTAAAAACAGATCATGATAGCCTTAAATACTTTTTAGAACAAAGATTATCCTCTGAAGAGCAACAAAAGTGGGTCACAAAGATGTTGGGTTATGACTTTGAAATCATCTACAAAAAAGGGAAGCAAAATGTGGTGGCAGATGCACTCTCAAGAAAGGATGAGGATGTGGAAGCATTGTTGTGTGCCATTTCTATTATCCAACCAGATTGGATAAACGAAGCAAGGGAGGAATGGAAGAATGACGAAGAAGTGTGGGCACTTATTCGAAAGCTACAACAAGATTCCAGTACTTCTGATACATTTAGCTGGCAAAATGATTCGTTATGGTACAAAGATCGCTTATACCTCTGTAAGAATTCCCAGCTAAAACAAAAGATTCTTATGGAATTGCACACTTCTCCCTTAGGAGGGCACTCAGGATTTTTAAAAACTTACCACAGGGTTAAGAAGGAATTTTTTTGGGATGGCCTTAAATCAGATATTCAAAAGTTTGTGGCGGAATGTTTGGTTTGCCAGCAAAATAAAGTTGAAACAATTAAGACACCGGGTCTATTACAACCTTTATCCATTCCAAGCCAACGTTGGGAGGAGGTTTCAATGGATTTTATCACAGGTTTACCCAAGTCTGAGGGAAAGAGTGTCATCATGGTGGTAGTTGACAGACTTACCAAGTATGCACACTTTTGTGCATTATCACATCCATTTAAAGCCAGTACAGTTTCTACTGCATTTATGGAAACAGTTCAAAAGCTACATGGAAACCCAAAGATTATTGTAAGTGACAGAGATCCCATTTTCACTGGAAATTTTTGGACAAAATTATTTTCTTGTCTTGGTACTCAGTTAGCTCATAGCTCATCTTATCATCCTCAATCTGATGGGAAAACTGAGATAGTAAACAAATGTTTGGAAGGATATCTTCGTTGCTTTGTATCTGATAAACAGACACAATGGGTCAAATGGTTGCCTCTGGCTGAATGGTGGTATAACACTTCCTTCCATACAACAACAAAAATGACCCCATTTATGGCACTTTATGGGTATCAACCACCATCCATCACATCATATTTAAGAGAAAATTCTAAGGTTCAGGCAGTGGAACATCACATCGAACATCAACAACAAGTCCTCCAACTCTTAAAGGATAACCTCGTGTTGGCACAAAATAGAATGAAACAACAGGCAGATCAACATCGCAGTGAAAGAAGTTTTGATGTAGGTGATTGGGTATTCCTACGGCTACAACCATATAAGCAAATGTCCCTAAAGCAAGCTAAGAAGGATAATAAATTATCACCAAAGTATTATGGTCCGTACAAGGTGTTGCAAAAGATTGGTACTATGGCATACAAATTGGAGCTTCCTGCAGCTTCTCGATTGCACCCAGTTTTCCATGTTTCATGTTTAAAGAAGGTTATAGGTGACAAGCTCCCAATTCAAACAATATTGCCAGAACTTGACGAGGAAGGAAAAATTATATTGGAACCAGAAGCAGTCACAGAAACAAGAACTCGACAGCTACGAAATCGATCAATTTCAGAGTATCTTATCAAGTGGAAGAACTTATCCGCTGAAGATTCCACATGGGAGGATGAGAATTTTATGCAGAAGTATCCAGAACTACTCAAGCGTTGAGGACAACACTTTTTTGAAGGAGAGGGGCATGTTGGGTCCCTATAATACTAGTGATTACCCCATTACTATTGTAGTTATACCCCTTATTTATATTGTTGTGCCCCTATTACCCCCATATTGTTATTTATGTGCCCCATAGAATCCCTCTATTTTTATTTTTGTGGCTTTATATTATTATTGTTAGGTCGGCTGGATTATATTGTGACTCCTTAGACTCCTATATATAGAAAGGAGGTTTTGTCATTTGTATCATCCAAGAATTGTTCATTTATGTAATGTAAAGGAGGTTGCCCCCTCGAAGAGGCTGAATTCTAAGGCGTTGATCTATCTTTTCTATCTTTTCTTGAGCTGGTTTCATAACAGACTCCTATCAAGTAGATGAGGCACCTTAGCCTGCACTAATGGCTATGGCAAGTCCTCACATTCTTGACATGACCAATGAGAATGATTAGATCTATCTATCCTTACCAAATTCCCATCGTGATACCCTTTCTCGAATTAGGAACCCATCATCTCAAAGATCACGATTCTTTCAAAACAACCATCATGAATTTTATGATCCAATTGCTTAATGGTGGAACAATCTTGCTTGTCGAGCTGTGTTGCACGTAAAAAGCTTCAATCCTTCATCGCACTGACTAAGAGACTCGGTGCAAAAGAACACACACTTGCAAGCATCATTTGAAGTTTATTGAAAAATGGTAGTCACCGAAGATGTAAGCATGTGTGTTGGGTGGTTGTGACACATCTTTCTGCACAGAGGCAAGACCTTCTCTCTCATGTGCAAGTTTATCAAGTTTTTGAATTTTCTGTTGCACATTATTTTTTATCTTTTTTAATCACTTGTATCTTTGTGGTTGTAGGTCGGGTATGCCTGTGGTGGCTTCACTGGAAATTTCATTTCACGTATCCTGACTATTTAGCGTAGGAGTAGGAGTAGTGTTTTGTTTCTTGCTTGTCTTTGCTTTCTAATTTGCATGTTTGTTTGCTTGCTAACTTGGTTTGGTTTGTTTTCCTGCTCACTTTGCTTTCTTGTTGTCTTTTTGCTTTACTTTACTATTTTTTCTTCACTTTGTTTTGTTTGCTTAATATCATGATATTTCTGGTTTTGTCAATAAGTGTTGCCCTCTATTGAGTTTTGGATTTTTAATGAGTATGTGGCTGAGATCCAAAGAGTCTTGTGGCACTATAGCACTTGGGTAGTTCTACATTCATCCTTGTACTTAGTTATAACCTTCACCTGATGAAGTATTGATGAAAGCTATGAGCCATATACAAGGGGAACTTGGGTCCAACCATGAACCTGTGTCCAAACTAGGAAATCCCATGCCTGTACTCATCCTTCTTCCCTATGTGTTTGTTGGGTCCCTATAATACTAGTGATTACCCCATTAATATTGTAGTTATACCCCTTATTTATATTTTTGTGCCCCCATTGCCCCCATATTGTTATTAATGTGCCCATAGAATCCCTCTATTGTTATTTTTGTGGCTTTATATTATTATTGTTAGGTCGGCTAGATTATATTGTGACTCCTTAGACTCCTATATATAGAAAGGAGGTTTTGTCATTTGTATCATCCAAGAATTGTTCATTTATGTAATGTAAAGGAGGTTGCCCCCTCGAAGAGGCTGAATTCTAAGGCGTTGATCTATCTTTTCTATCTTTTCTTGAGTTGGTTTCATAACATTTGGTATCAGAGCTTTGGATTCTAGGGTTTCGCTGCTCCAAACAGGACATCGTGGAATTTTCGCTATAACTTTTTTTCTGTGACGTTTCAGAATTCGCAAAAACAACCCATTTGAGAAGAAATCGCGTTGAATCTTGGGTCTGAATTTCAGAGCTTTTCGCGCGACATTTTCAGAGATATGATCTGAGGAAGTTGGTCTTTTGCAGACTCCTGAATTACACTCAAAACAGGTGACCTGGGGAAAATCGTCATAACTTTCTTTCTGAGCATCGGATTGAAATTTTGTAAGAAGGTACAGAAAGAGGACGGACTGTAGTTTGCTTTTATATATTTTTTAGAGTCAAAGGTTGAAACACCGATAGGTGGCACTTCATACAAGTTCACTCTACTGAACTAGTCTATAATCAGGTCACTGCGGGAGATTGTGCGTAACTCTTTCTTGGAGAATCCAAATTTGATCAGACTAGTGGCATTGCAAAGAGGACATAGGAGGCTACTATAGGTCACAATTGTAGAACTGGATGATTCGAAATTATAGAGATACATCAGATTCAATATCAGGCTTCTACAAAGTAAAAAAAGGTGTGTAGTTTTTTTTTTTTTTTGCATAAGCTTGGTTTGAAGGAATTTTTTTGGGATGGCCTTAAATTAGATATTCAAAAGTTTGTGGCATAATGTTTGGTTTGCCAAAAAAATAAAATTGAAACAATTAAGACACCGGGTCTATTACAACCTTTATCCATTCCAAGCCAACATTGGGAGGAGGTATCAATGGATTTTATCACAGGTTTACCCAAGTCTGAGGGAAAGAGTGTCATCATGGTGGTAGTTGACAGACTTACCAAGTATGCACACTTTTGTGCATTATCACATCCAATTAAAGCCAGTACATTTTCTACTGCATTTATGGAAACAATTCAAAAGCTACATCGAAACCCAAAGATTATTGTAAGTGACAGAGATCCCATTTTCACTGGAAATTTTTGGACAGAATTATTTTCTTGTCTTGGTACTCAGTTAGCTCATAGCTCATCTTATCATCATCAATCTAATGGGCAAACTGAAGGATATCTTCATTGCTTTGTATCTGATAAACAGACACAATGGGTCAAATGCTTGCCTCTGGCTGAATGGTGGTATAACACTTCCTTTCATACAGCAACAAAAATGACCCCATTTATGGCACTTTATGGCTATCAACCACCATCCATCACATCATATTTAAGAGAAAATTCTAAGGTTCAGGCAGTGGAACATCACATCAAACATCAACAACAAGTCCTCCAACTCTTAAAGGATAACCTCGTGTTGGCACAGAATAGAATGAAACAACAGGCAGATCAACATCGCAGTGAAAGAAGTTTTGATGTAGGTGATTGGGTATTCCTACGGCTACAACCATATAAGCAAATGTCCCTCAAGCAAGCTAAGAAGGATAATAAATTATCACCAAAGTATTATGGTCTGTACAAGGTGTTGCAAAAGATTGGTACTATGGCATATAAATTGGAGCTTCCTGCAGCTTCTTGATTGCACCCAGTTTTCCATGTTTCATGCTTAAAGAAGGTTATAGGCGACAAGCTCCCAGTTAAAACAATATTGCCAGAACTTGACGAGGAAGGAAAAATTATATTGGAACCGGAAGCAGTTATAGAAACCAGAACTCGACAGCTACGAAATCGATCAATTTCAGAGTACCTTATCAAGTGGAAGAACTTATCCGCTGAAGATTCCACATGAGAGGATGAGAATTTTATGCAGAAGTATCCAGAACTACTCAGGCGTTGAGGACAACACTTTTTTGAAGGAGAGGGGCATGTTGGGTCCCTATAATACTAGTGATTACCCCATTACTATTGTAGTTATACCCCTTATTTATATTGTTGTGCCCCCATTGCCCCCATATTGTTATTAATGTGCCCAAAGAATCCCTCTATTGTTATTTTTGTGGCTTTATATTATTATTGTTAGGTCGGCTAGATTATATTGTTACTCCTTAGACTCCTATATATAGAAAGGAGTTTTTGTCATTTGTATCATCCAAGAATTGTTCATTTATGTAATGTAAAGGAGGTTTCCCCCTCGAAGAGGCTGAATTCTAAGGCGTTGATCTATCTTTTCTATCTTTTCTTGAGCTGGTTCCATAACAGTGTTCAAGCTCATCCAACTAGTAGAAATGGAGAAGGGGAAAAATCTCAAAGAGTAAAGCTATGTTAGAGGTCTTACATGCTTATCTGAAGGAACAACCTATTTTTCTCTCAATAAGTCGAGATGTCTCTTTTTCCCTACAAATAAATAAGTTCCTATGATCAATCCTCTGAAAAAATATACAATTACTAAAGAAGAGAAACGCTTCCTATGTAGAGAGGTAAAGCATGCAACTCCATCGAGGTACTGACAAGGCTCGCTGAAAGTGGAGCAATACGTGTGTTCCTAAGTGACTTTGTTGGGTTATTGTCGAGGCCTGCTGGCAGCAGAGCAACACAAGAGATGAAAACTTATACTCTAAATTTTTTTAACTCACAATCCAAACTACCCTTACAATTTTGAACATTCTGACTAAGCTAAAACTTATTTTTGTGTTTGACTAAGTTGGCAAAAGATGAACCATGTTTGTCCACAGGGTAAGTGGGGAAGCTGAAGTAACTTGCACAATGATTAAATACTTCTTGAGAATCCAAGGCCCTGTGTTGTTAATGGACCAAAATAGAGAATTTGGAGTTCAACTAGTGTGTCGCCAAGTGTTGTAGTGGCTACAACACCCTCCAAAAGTTTTGTCTGCATCCAATTTCAGAGCCTTCCTTAGTTTTTTCATTCATTTTTACAAACACTCGGGCTCATCCCTTGAGAGTGTGTTGAGTCTTTGAACCCTCCTCACTTGATCATTCATCAGACATCTATTTCCATGTTGGGCACAATGTCATGCTTGCAATCATGTTCTGGCCATGCACAAAGTCTGCCTTTGTGTGTACAAGTTTTATTCATTATGTTAACATCTGTCGCACTCACACACAAAATTGTATGAATTCTCCCGTGAGTGTTATCGCAGTCATTCAACGATCTATCACAAGCATCGTACTTGTCCCTTGCATCGTTGTTCAATCACACTTAGTGTATATTGTCTTGATGATTCAAGGTGTCTTGTCATCAAGTAATGTTGAGTGTGTGTTCGCAAGGTCATGCATGTATGAAGTCAATCATTCACACACTTTGTCATTTTGTTGAAGCTATGCCGAGCAGGCCAACCCCAACAACTGAACCTCTGCTGAGCTACACTGCACAATTTCAACCCTCAATGAACATGTATTTTTTCCTATAACTGTGCAACCCTTGAGGTTGCCTCTCACGCAGGCTACACTGCCCAATCCTGGAGTTGAACTAATTGAAGGTCACCAGAACAACACAAAAGTTTCCTCGCAAGCCATATCAATCTACACTAATTGCAAGAACATCAACCAAGCCTCCAGTTCGTAAAATGGAGAGTTTGACCAGGCAGTGAGCCCAGGCCTCACTCCTCTAAAAAATTGTGTAGAACCCCCCAACCAAGCCCGCTTACACTGACTGAAGAAACTATGCAGACATTCCAAACAGATACCCACTGCCTGTCATTGCACTTCCCTAAAAGATTGCGTAGTTTCTCTAACCAGTCACCATGTTAATCAACCTACTCCTCATCCTGAAGACTACGCTATTCTCTTGAGTAGTCTCCCAGTTGTCGAACATCCCGCTCAACTCAAAAGCTATGCAAGGATGTTTAACAGGATAGCCACCCGGCTTTGTGGAGTTTTTTCTAGTACCATCCCATAGCCTGCTGCCAACTCCCCAGAAAAATTGCACAAATTTTTCCAGCAGCCTCTCGCAGCCCACTGCCAGCGACCCAGAGAAATTGTACAATTTTCGCTGCTAGTATCCCTTTGCTACCTGCACTGCCTCCCTAAAAAAATTATACAAATATGCCCACGAGCTGAGCCATGTCTTGCAAAATGTCACTGTTGATCCAGATTACCCATCTCAGCCTCCCAGTGACCTCTACACAGTTTTCATGGACAGTGCCCGAAGCTCGCATCCCGGTTTGAAATCCACCTTGCACAGTTGTAGAGCCTTCTTCTCTCTCCTGATCACCTACATCTGAAAGCGAAAGAGAATGTGTCATGGTAGACTAGGATATTTCTGGATTTGATGTCGTCTCATCATCAATGGTTGTAGATACAGGTACATGAATGAGACACGGTGCGACGATGAATGGGATGAACAAGTAGCACATGCAAGGCTATTTGTTCACAAACAAGAAAACACATGAAGCATGCCAAAGTACAAGCAAAGGAGTGACATTCACATTCAACATCAAGCGAACACCAAGAGCATAGAAGACTCAACACACCTTGCCATGCGGAGGTGATGCTATGGTACACTAAGAGAAAATTCATCACTCAACAACATTGTAGCTCGAAATGCACACCACCAGCAGCATGAACATACTAGCTCTATCATGTCGAGTCATGTTGTGAGTCATCACAGCCACATCACTATTGTGGGCCACACTGTTGTAATCAATGTAATGTAATGTGGAAGTCCAAGATACCCACATGTAAATCTGAAGAGTCATGTAAAGTTGAAGAGTCATGTAACTCAACCAGTCATGAGGGAAGTCAAATAGTCATAAGGTCCACTTTTAGCCTTGGCTATAAATACCCCTCATTTCTACATGCAATGGATATTTTCACCTTGGCTCCTCCCACATAGCCTTGAGAGTCTGTAATCTTTTCTTTCGGGAGAGAGCAGTGGCACCAACACCCTGCTATCAGGGTTAGTGATGTAATTGTGTATGGATGTGTCTTGGAACATTATCTTAATTCAGAAGCCTATTAAATGGCCAACATGTTTTCAAACATGTATTGTATTCATTTGTAAGACTCGTCTTTGGACGCTTGTAATGCATGTTTCATTAAAATGTATTAATACAATTGAACTATTTCGGTTGTTTTAGTACATATGTTATTGGAAATGTGTTGTATCAGTTGCTAATGTTGTCTTGGAAGTGTGGGCTATCCCGCAAGACACACAACAGATTCATTCACATAAACTTGTTATAATGCGTGACGCACTCGTGTGGACTACTCCACTGAGTGTTGTGTGTGCTATATATTCACTTTGTGTTTATGACTGTCGCATCCATGTGGACTATTAAGTCGAAAGTTGTGCATGTCCTGATGTGTTGTGTGTCTCTAGAAGAGTTGAGACTATTCCATTTCAAACTGAGACTCACTTCCACCCTCTCCCTCTACAGCAAAAGAACATTGACACAAACGACACTAAGTACTTAGCACGCACGCGAACCTCGATGTTCGAAGACAAAGTAAACCACTGTCATGTGCTAACAAGAAAGAGCTAAGGAAAATATTTAAGATAATGGAAACCAGGCCACCTTACCAAATAGGACTACTACACCAAATAGTGTGATGTCTAGTTGGGACTTCATACCGAGGAGATCCCTTGAATGTTGGTGGGTCCAGCACCATCAATAGGTCGAGAATTTGAAATATCTGCTAGCAATACATCCTGAGAGTTCTGAAAAACTGAATACCTCTTCAAGGCATTTGCTTCCTTAGCATCCTTATCTTTTTCACTAGAAATATGAACTACAGATAATACACACCCTTTCCTGCTACTGCACATTTCCTCCATATTTGTAACCATCCTCACTAATGTAGGATTATTATTATGATGCAAGATACTCCTCTCTCCATCATCATCCAAGCACTCAATAAGATATTCATCAATCCATCTTAGTCCTGTCAAGGTACCACCAATCCATACCCATAAGAATACCATATGACCCTAACAGAAACACATTCACATGAGCTTGTGTAGGTATACCATTCAACTCAAGTGCACAAGCTCTTACACAATGCCGAGCTCTTTTCTTAGTATCTATAGCCAACTGCACCAACCAAGACTCTGCATGGACTTATTTTCTCAAACCACACTTATCCACTAGGTCAATATTAACATAACTATAATTAGATCTAGGTTCAATCAAAATCGAAACAACTCAATGATGATGCTTACCTTCCATACAAATAATGGATGATTAGTGGAATTCCTACTTGTTATCCAATGTTGCATAGATCTAAGGAATGTTGTGTCTAACATGATATGAGGCCTATTAGCATGATATGATAGGCATTTCTTGTTGAGATTTTTCTTTCCACATAACCAACACTACAATTTTCTTCTACCATCACCTTTATTTTTCTCCTGTCCAAAATGAGATCCATGTCCCTTCTCAATTGTGTTAAGCTTCTTGTAAAGAGAAGCATTCTCTTTCTCACTTACATCCCGACGTCTTGTTTTCCTCTATCTCCATTTACCTTTAGTATTTTAATTCCCATCCTAAACCTAACTAGACTTGGTCTTACGCTTTGACTGCTCATAATAATGCTTCAATATTCCAATGACTTCCTTGAGTGATCATGGTTCATCATACTAAATATAATCCTTAAATTCTAATGGAAATCCCTCGATAACTCTCTGAAATTTTTTCTTCTCACACTTAATATACATTACATACCTAAATAACTCCATGAACTCAGTCGTGTACTCCTTATTTTTCATCGATCCCACCTTTAGCTTGTAGAAATCCTTCTCTTTTCTATCATAGTGCCTCTCTCAGAAATAATTCTTCATGAAAGTACTTTGAATTCATGCCAAATCAAATCCTCTGCCTCGATTTCCCTGACATGCTTCTCATCTTCCCACCAGATGTCTACTTTCCCTTCGAGACTGAAAATAGATATCCCAACCTTCATGTTCTTTGTAAAGTCATGGAACTCAAAGAACTTCTTCATCCCAAGTAGCCATGACTTTGCATCTTAAATCTTCTTCAACTTTCCATCAGATGTAGGTGGCTTGGATTTCTTGAACTTATCTTTCAAACGTACCTTGTCACTCCCCTTGTAACGATGATTGTCATGATTACCATGATACCTTTTTGAACAAAAGCTAGAGTAGAAACCATGTCCACTGCCTCTCATATTAGGTGTATCCAAAAACCTTCCTGATCCAGATGTTGGTTGGGGGGGGGGGGGGCGCAAGATATAAAAGCTTGAAATGGATCTTGGGGTGGAGGTCCCTGGGATCTAAAAATTTGAAACCGAAGAAGAAAAGTGGGGAACGCTGAGTAAACAAAACCACAATTTTTTTTAATTAAAATAGATAATATTGTAAAGGCTACATTGTGGCGGACAATATGTCCTTTTACAAAATGTGACTTGTTACTTATAGGCTTTTCGGTTATAATACCACGAGTAGATTCCATTGGTGAATGAATACAATGGGTGGATTTTACAATACCATGGGAAAATACCATGCGTGAATGAATACCATGGGTGGATTCTACTTACAATACCACGGGTGGATAAATACCATTGGTGGATGCAACTTACAATACCATGGGTAAATTCCATGGGTGGATGAATAACATGGGTGGATGAGTACCATGGGTTGATGCCAATTTCTATTCGGATCATTCCTCCCTCCTTGAGAAGCAATGGTCCCCATTGTGTGAAGTTCCCTCCTGCGAAACCTTTGTTGAATATGAAGAGACGTTGAAGAGAAGGGTTTTCTGTGGTTATCCCATAACCATAATGAACGAAGATATGAGGATAAAGATACCATGTAATGCTTGTGACCAACTGTGATACTGATAGTGTGCGGCCTAGAGAATGGACTTTGATGAAGTGTGGCTTTGTGGATGACAGATAACCATGATGAAAAAAGATCTGAGAATAAAGATACCTTGTAATGCTTGTGACTAAGTGTGATACTGATAGTGTGCGACCTAGCAAATTAACTTCAATGAAGTGTGGATTTGTGGATGACCCATAACCATGAAAAACATAGATCCGAGGATAGATATACCCTATAATGCTTATGACTAGTTGTAATACTAACAAAGTGCAGCCTAGAAAATGGACTTCGATGACAAGGATTTATTATTGTTGACCCATAACCATGATGTTAATTCTTGATGAAGTAGCAGGTGCCTACATAGCCTACGGTGGGAGGGCACATCTCCAAAGAACCCAAGCCAGATGCTGATATGCTAAAATTGATGAATGTGAAGCAAGTGCCTCTTAAAGTGTTGTAGGAGGGTACATCTCCAAAGGGAACCCACTCTGAATGTTTCTCCAGATTAAAAATGAACATAACTGAGTGAATATAACTCAAGAATATTTATTATAACATGTTTTTGGAAACATAAATACAATTATGCATCTTCTCATGTGTTGAAAAGCCTTATCTGGACACCCTAGAATCTCAGATTCGCACTGCAACTCTTCTGTTGTGACAAAAGTTCTAAAAAAGTAGTTGATTTTAGATCAACGATATCTCCCACATTCGAATTCTGATTCGACCCATTTTTTTTTTAAATTGGGTGATTTTTCAAGGGGAGCTCATATATACAATAATTATTCTGAAATTGTTCATAAAATAATTCAAAAAATGATAGGACTGTCGGCATCCACGAATTGTCGTTTGAAAATTTCTGCAATACAATTGATTTTAAATCAGCGATACCTCCCTCATCCAGACTCAGATTTAGAAATTTTTTTTTTGAATTCGGCTATTTTTCTCAAAGAATCCACATATGAAACTTTTTCTATAAATTTTGCACCAAAAGGTTGAGATCTGATTTGCACACTCACTTCCCAAAAAACAATCATGTAAAAAGAGAAAAAACAAATTCTTCTTGTTGTGGAGGTCCTAGCATGTGTGTGAAGTTTGTTGAAGGTTGTTGTAAAACTTTGAAACTGAGATATACATCAAACACTCATTCCCATGGAAATGTGACATGTCTCTGATACCACTGGTCTAGATCTTGGGCGGGGGGGCAATATCTAAAAAATTGAAATGGATCTTTTGGGAGAGGTCCCCAAGATTTGAAAATTGGAAATGGAAGAAGAAAACAGGAGAACACCCAGTAAATAAAACCATTTTTTTTTTTTTGGTTAAAATAGATAATATTGTAAAGGCTGCATCGTGGCAGACAATCTGTCCTTTTACAAAATGTGACTTGTTACTTATAACCTTTTTGGTTAGAATACCACGAGTAAATTCCATGGATGAATGAATACCATGGGTGGATGTGACAATACCATGGGAAAATACCATGGGTGAATGAATACCATGGGTGGATGCCAATTACAATAGCATGGGTAAATTCCATGGTGGATCAATAACAAGGGTGGATGAATACCATTGGTTGATGCCATTTTCTATTCTGATCACTTCCATATGTGGCTATGCCATCCCTGCCCAATTTGTGCCAACCATGAGACCTACTACCATATTATCCATTAGTACTATCCTCATGTCCATAACTAATAAATGTATATCCCTATCATTGCAAGGTTGACAAACTTTGAATGATGAATGCATTGACCTCTGCTTGTTTGTCCTATGCCTTGGCAAGTCTTTCCTGCCATTGAATGATGTATTCATTATCTTCTTTGCAACGTATGACCTATGCTTTCAAAATTCTCAAATTTTCTACTATGTCTAAAGAATACTCATCTCTTGGCTTCTGATATGATCTGTAAGAGGAGTCTTGTGAACTATAGTCAACCATTTTTCTAGTTATCTTTAATCCTCTTCTTCCTGCAAATATACCATGTGAGACAAACCAAATACAAACATAATCCACATACCTCAGTGAAGTTCAGGGGGAGGATATCTCGTCTACAAAATCGTTCCAGATTAGCACGATAAATGTATATACATAATAAAATCAATATATGGATATCATGCATGGTAATAGCAACTCCATACAATGAACTCATGCATGACCATCATAACGATGAAAAATTCATGCATAAAAACTAGATAGACACTGACGTGCATGCATGATAAACACATTCCTCCCATACAGTCCAAGTATTGAACCTTTGTTACCACCCTATGGTATCATATATTTTACCTAAAGAGAAAGAAATCCACTCTAACAACACCTTGTAACCACCCCCTCCCACACTTACCAAATTTCACTATCCTGCTAGGGTAAACAAGAGACACAGGCTTACTATGACATGACCCAACCCCCTAGGTCTAATTAAGGAAGTGGGGTCGATTGTTGACGATAAAATGACCTTTGATAATATCCTACATGGCTACAGGACGCTCATGGGCTAAGAAACCATACCAGGTAGCCGGACCCTAAGATGGACCCCTCCTTCTGTGCCTTGGGCCCTCAAATTATCCCATAGGAAGGCCTCCATGCGATTGGGATCCTTTAATGACATGCATAAGCCTGCATCCATGAGGATGTAACCCAAACTTTCCAATTAGGAGCATGCGGTCCCAGATTCTTAGCCTAAATTCTAGGTCATCGTCTAGACCATCGCCCAAAACTTCTTATAACTTCTTAGATGCATAAACGCATGGCAAAAAATATAAACATTCAAACTTGAGTCATAGACTTTACCCAATCAGGCTTAATCATGACATTTATTTCGTTAAATATATTGAGAACATGTAATCTGTATCTCATGAATGCATATTTCAACATAGGGGTCTAAAACTTATTTGAAAATAATCAAGAAGGTCTAATGCCCTATCAGAATAGCTACAATAACATTTTTTAGCTAATTCATTCATTAACCATTCATCAACAAATCAAGCATATCTAGAGCCATAACTAGAACCTATTATGAAACCTTTTGTTATAACCAACATATAACTAGAATAATACCCCTAATAGAAAAACCCTCAAAGGCACATGATAACAAGTACAATTACTCATAAAATATAAGAGAAATAGAGTTCTTATTAACATATGCAAAATCTAACCAAGTCAGGGACTTCCGCATGCCACCTGACCGTAGATTGAGCTGAACCAAGTATTTCTTTTAGCCAATCACCCGTGTGCCGTATTCCAAGCATGAATGTGGGACTCATGTCAAAATACCCGGGGATTCCTTAGCCTTTATTGTGATTCCTCTAAATACTGTCAAGATATTCCTAGACACGAAACAAAAACATAAACAACCAGGCTTTATTGTAATCCTGCCAAAACCAATCAAGGGATCACTAGACCCAAAAAAATATATAAACAATAAGGATTTACTGCAACCCCACAAAAACAGGTTAAGGGACCACTAGGTCCAAAACAATATTGGATGCCTTAGAATTTCTTCACCAAAACATTGATGAATTTTCCCACCTCCACCCTCAAGCTTTACCACAGTCCTTCCAAAATTGGTTAAGTGATTCCTACACCCTTTGGAATTTTCCTAAGACTACCTCACTTAGTCCCAAAATCATCCATCAATTTGAAACTCAACCAAATGAAAGAACCCCATCACAACATGGCTACCCAGAAATGTCAAGGCAAGGATGAAACCACTCCACAACTTACAAAACCCGTGCACATCATGGAAAGAGAACCAAATACATACATGCATGTTCCTACGTCACAAACTAGCTAGGAAATCACACATGCAACCCATTACCGACAAGTATTCCTATTGAAGTTGCTTGATCCAATTTTTCCTTGCGTGTCCCTTACTTTCCTTTTAATCTTTGTCCTGCCTTTCCTTTATTTTCTCCAATGCCATAGTGTTCCAACAATTATTTGTCTCGAATTGTATTAGAGAATAGAGAGAGCTCCAAAATTGAACTAATCGAAAGCTACAAATAGATCCTCAGAAGCCTTTTCATTATTGTGGCCTCTACTTTCTTCAAGTTAATCAAATTTTCCTTCAATTTTCCTCTGATGCAAACTTGTGACCTTTCATCTCCCTTTCTTCCTATTTTCATTTATTTTCAAAATAAAATTCCAATTAATGCCTCTTTTCCTTCTTGAAATCTTTCCCAATGCATTTTTCAATTTCCTTAGCCATAATAAACCGAATGAGCACCCACTAAGATGGTTTTCTCAACATTCATCTTCAAATACATGTCCCATGACCTTGGTCTTATATTTTCCTTTATTCAATTTATTACATGAACTTTTAACTGAGGTTTGTTACAAGTGGAAAACTCTTTACCATTCATTTCCTATGTAGTAAGATTAGATCTACAATTTTAAGATGTCCAAACCTTAGATTCCATAGCCAACTTTCATCTTTTATTTGTGCTTGAAAGTTCAATTGTGTGATTGTTGCAACTTTTCTTTCATTTTCTTATGGGTTTATTGAGAGTTTTAGTTGAGAAACATCTACCTTCAAATCTGGTTTTACCCTTAGCAGAATCATTCTATTAATTGTCATTTGAAATTTTGCGATGAATTGTTTATTAGGAAATTTATCTATGACTAAGAATTATCCATATTTTAAAAAGGACTTTATATCCATTTTTCATAAGTTGTCCAACAATTATAAGATTGTGTTTTAAACATGGAAAAAAATACACATATGAAATATACCATTTTCACCCCCTCGTTTCTTAGAATATTGACATTTCCTTTACGCATGAATGGCATTTTGTTATCAATCCCTCATGTGACTTTTGACTTTACACTCTCATCTAAATTGGAAAACATTTATTTGTTCCATGTCACGTGATTGTTGCGGCTAGAGTATACAAAACATGCTTTCCTTTGGTTTTATTTTTCTAAATTGCAAGATAGAAACATAATATCTAGGTTTTCATTTTCCTTTGTAAAATTTTCATTTGGTTTACCAAGACCACATTTTGTATTTCTACATTCATTTGCATAATTCCCATAATTCTTGCAATAATTTCATTGAACTAGAATATTGTCACAATTTTGTCCTTGTGTTTGATTTTGGTTTAAATTTTGAGTGTTATCTCTTCTAGTTGAGCTTGAAGATCTGCTTCTTCCACCTCTATGATAGATTCTCCGTCTACATTTGGAATTTGATCTTACTCTTCTACTACCTTGACCAACTAAGACATTTGTCTTGAAATTATGTTCCAATGAAAGATTTTTTTACTTGTTCAACCTATGTTCATGAAACATCATTTTCATGGAGCTCATCCTTTGAGAACTATGAGTGGTCATTTATCTCCTTCATGACCACAACAATAGAACCAAACCTCGCTGGTAAACTTCCTAGAGTATTTTCAACCACTCTCATTTCTTCAAGTGTCTCACCATGAGATTTTGATTTTACTTACAAGTCCAATAACTTGTATGAAAATGAGTCTGTTGTCTCAAACGCCATATATGTTCTTTCAAAATCCATTCTCAACATTTTCAATACTTTTGTTTTTACTTTTTCCATTCCTTGGTTTGTGTTCTAGAGAATGTCCCATGTTTTCTTTGACTTTTTTGTTGTTGTAGTCCTTGGAATAATACTATCATGCACTACCTGGAATTTGTCGAATATGTGTTTGGTGTCCTTATTTCTATTATCTCTTAATAAATATATTTTTTCCTATGTCCATACATTCTATTTTGTTGCAATAGTTAGTTCTTGAAACCCATTATATACAAGATCCTATATATCCTAAGAAAAAAACATTGCATTCATTATGGTTTCCCAATAATCATAGTTTTTTCCATTAAACTTAGGAATATGTCGATTTCTCAAAATTGTGCTTGAAGCTACCATAACTCATGTAGCCCTCTTGTCCAAATCTTAGTAACCTTTTCTCTGATATTCCGTGGCTTTGATAAACTCATTATGAACAAACAAATCAATAACAGTGTATTGTGATATATATATATATATATATAGATACACACATCTTAATTTAATAAGAGAAAAGACACTTACAAATGAAAATATAGGTTGTTGCTACTTTTTACACACAATAGAAACAAAATATTTAATGCTTACAAAATGAGACCTAAAAACCAAAAAATAACTTGTATATTGAACACATGTTTTTCACCTTACTTATATATCACAACATGAATACATAGTACGCTAATTAATATATAGTTGTGAAATTCACTTATTGATTGCACAATGTGTTAAATTTTGAAATTGTTCTATGTGGTATCCATTACATTAGCCTAATTCAATACTTCAATTAGGAACCATTCCAATAACAATTATCCCTTTGATTCATCAATTACAATTGAAGATAGAAAAATAAATGCAAAGACAAAGGAGACATTCAACACATCAACGAGAGAGGCCAGTGTTGGTCAAAGACAAGGGAAAAACCCCAAAATGGGGAAAATCCTTTGGAATTCTTCTTCTATTAGATTGTCAGAAAATGTTCAGTAGAGAGTACAGTGAGCCCAATACAATACCATCTAGAAAAACAACCCAATAACATTTGGAAAAAAAAAATTCAGCGTTAGAATATATCAGAGACAACTTTTCTTATCTACGGTCAACTATGGTCAATAGTCAATTTCAATCAAACTTCTCGGTCACATGGAGGAGGAGCTATGAGAGCGAATGAAGGCTTCTAGTCATTCCCTTGAGCCTACAAGCCAACAACTATGATATAATTTGTCCTGTGAAAAGATAACAACTGCAACTCAAAAACCTTAAAAGGATGTGAGCCTCCAACCCTATAATTTCGGACCGTTTCGAGCTTCTTTTGTCGCCCTAGCCTCAGACTTGTACAAACCAATCAATGAAGAAGAGAAGAAGAAGATGCTTGGTGATTTTAAAATGAACTTGAGGTGACTTGTATTTATAGGATTTCATTGTTGTTCAATTTTCTTTAGGTTCAACCTGTTCGAATGTTCATATGTGGAGTTTTCTTCATAAATATACTTTCCCTTATCCGAATTTGACAATATTTTGGTAAATTTTGGTCCTATCACAAATAGGAATTAAATGCAATCATCATCCTTATCAAATGGGATGTATAGAGTGGAATTTGGTCGTAGTTTCATAGTTTAACACTCCCTCTCATCTAGGGAGAATTCCACTTATCTATATCTGACCATTGATTAATATCTCATGTATATCATGTCATCATATCATGTTTCATATTTCCTCAACACTATCTCGTGAAACATTCTCAAATCTAAGGAAGATGAATACTCGGGGATCTAAAGCTACCAGCCTCTACATCATCGAGAGCATGTCTCAATTCAAAACCAGATCGGGGAGTACGTCTCAACCCCGAATCTCATGGGGGAGATAAATATCTCCCATCCCCATATCGAGCAATAAGTGATAGAGGGGAGCATATTTCAACCCATCCTACTTCCTATCGATCTTCCCAATAATGACCCTTAAGAGTCACATGGTCAAACACATGCATAATAATCCAAGCTTGGGCTATATACCTCACTTACCAAAAGGTAAGGAAGAAATGCCCCAAGCCTCCTTAACAAGTTGACCAAATGAGGAGGTACAATCCCAATGAGCCCAACTTGTGGGTATGAGGCCAACTTGGGTATACTATGCAAAGACTAATATAGGGGAACAACATCCCCAAAACTATGGGTAACATATAGGGGTGATACCCTATTTTCCAAAGATCCGTCAACCCCAGTTTCCCTCTATCTCAATTCCACACCCTAGGAACTCAAACATGGGAAAGAGTTGGCTCAATGTCCTCCATCAAAGATGCCCATTATGAGCAGGGGTCATGTCCGTTAGTCTGAGCTTCTCGCTGATGAAGAACTTCCATTTTGGCAAAGCCTTGGTGACAATATCTGCAATCTATTCATTTATCGATATCTGATGGCGTCTGACAACTCCTATCTGCACCATGTCTCGAATGAAGTGATATTAGATCTCTATGTGCTTGAACTTCTAATGAAATACATCATTGTTTCCCATAGGCATGCCATTCTTTTTATCATACTATATCACTGTAGTGTCTAAGACCTGCTCAAGGAGCTCTCCAAAGAGCTTCCTCAACTAAACTGCTTCATAGCTAGCCATGTTGGCAGTAATATACTCTTCCTTGGTATTACTACATGTTATAGACTTCCACTTCCTACTCGTCCAAGATATAATGGCAGATCCAAGGCTAAAACAACATCCAGACGTAGACTTCGTACCGTCAACATTACTTTCTGAGTAACCATCGGTGTGTCAATGAAGTTGAACGTCTCTAACATAATGCCTCAAACCAAGTGTGATCATCCCACGCAAATATCTCAAAACGTGTTTGGCAACGATCCAATGTGCATGGAGAGGCTCGATCATGAATTGAATCAGTGTATTTATTACGTAGAATATGTCTAGATGGGTTTTCACTAGCAACATCAGAGCCCCAGTCAACTCTCTATACTTGGATGGATTCGCCAAATCGGGTCCTGAAGCCTCTCGACCTATCTTCTTGAAATTCATTTCCATCAGTATGGATTGGGACTTGCATTTTATCATTCCAAATATTTCCAATAGCTTCACAACATATTTTCTTTGTGAAAGGAAAATCTCACTGGACCTTTGCCACATCTTAAGGCCTACAAAGTAGTGCATGAGTACAAGGCCCTTCATTTTGAAATTAAAGGTTATCTCCCTCTTACACTCAATCATCAAGGGCTCACTACCTATCGAGAATAGTTTATCAACATATAAAACCAAAATCAATAACATACATTGGACTACCTTAAAGTAGAGGTCAGGATCGGCATTGCTTCCTGTGAATCCCACCTTCACCAAATACTGTCTATGCCGGCAGACCATGCTCTTGGGGCTTGCTTCAAACCATATAACTCCTTCTTCAATCTACATCCCTGCGGCTTCCTTTGCTTCAAATCCTTGTGCATGCTCAACATACACTTATTCTTGTAACATGCCATGAAGGATTGCAATCTTCACATCCATCTGATAAATGGTCCGTCCTTGAATTCCAGCAAGGGAAAATATCAAACGAATAATTTTATATCGAGCCATGAGTTCAAATATATTATCAAAATAATCTCCTTATTTCTGTGATAATCTTCGAGCCACGAACCTCACCTTGTATTTCTCAATGCTACCATCAACTCCATGCTTGATCTTGAAAAGTCCCTTTGAAGTAACCACATATTTCCTTTTTGGTCTCGGCACAAAATCCCATACATAATTCTTCATAATTGATTCATATCTTTTGGTCATAACATCTTTCGAAACTTTTCATTTTACAATTTCTTCAAAGGTGGGAGGTTCGACATAAGTCATAGTGCTCATGGTTCCAACATATCTCGTGTACCTATCTTGTCGCCAATTTGACCCCAATTAGATCTTGGCTCCTTTTGTCAATTTCACCTCATTCCTCCCTTGTTGTATGACTTCTTCTCTTATATTCTCATGATCAAAGGTCATCCCTTAAATCTTCATCTTGACCCTGCAATAAATTTGTGATTGTAATTATTATTATAACTTGTAAGAAAATCACTCTTATATTAAATAAAAATTTAAAAATATTAATTTTAAATTAACAATTATAATTATAAGTTACAATTATTACTATAATAAATTAATTAAATATTAATTAAAAACTAATTGGATTAAAATACATATTAAGTAAAATTTAATTAATTAAAAAATAAATTATAAATTAAATAAATCCAAATTAATATCAATTAATTAAAATAATTAAAACAACAAAAAACAATTAAATAATAAAAAATTAAATAAATAAATTAAAACTAGCCTCACCACCTCATAACATTATACCCCTCACTACCTCATACAACTTGAAATGAACATTTCAAAAAAGGGCGATCGAACATAACCCAACGAAGGTTTAAAATGACCTTTTCAAAAATCCTTCATTCCATGACACGAAAGTTCAAACAAGTATCTTCGTGACATGGAATTATTCAACCAACGACAATAATTAGCACGTATAAGGCATAAGCCCATGTGTTAAAAGATTGACCATCGACTATTTTGTAATGTGATGATCCTTCGATTAAATTCATCAATAGTTAAAGGCGTCAGGTTTGAGTTGCACTAACGACCATCTCCTCCACCGACCCAACGAAGGTATAAATCACATTGAAAAAAATTCGAATAAGAATTATTACATATATCTATATATTTAAATATGGATATATGTATCATATATATTTATATATTATTTGAAATTAATTTATTTATTAAAAATTATAATTATAATATAAGTTTATTTGAAACTTATATGAAATATATATATTGTGTTTGAAATGGAAAATTTTATTATTTATAAATATATAATTTTTGGTTATGTTTTTATTTAAATTCCCAATTTATATTAAAACATAATTAACATTTAAAATTAAAATTAAAACTGAAAGCTATATTCCATAATTTATTTTTATGAAACTAATAGTGAATGGAAAATATACATGCAAGAGTTTAACGTAAAAGAATATTGAAAGGGGATTATTCAAATTCTATAATGAAACGAAAATCTAGAATTTATTATATATTTATTTTGGATTTCATTTCAAACTCAAAATTTTATGGGTGAGTATGCATGATATATATATATATATTTTTATTTATTTATTTTTCTTTATTTATGGATGAATTTTATTATGGGAAATTTAATAATTAATTGATTGAGGAGAAAATTAATGGGAGAAATAAAAATATGTTTCATTTAGCTACAATAATAATTATAAATGTAATTTTGTTGGAACTTAAAAATGAAACGAACTTCTAGACATTCAAAAGAGGAGGTAGACGATTGTTCCAGGGATTTTTTTGGGCAGATAGAAGGATGGTGGTGCATCAGAGATGAAGAATTATTATTTTTAAGGCCATAATGTACTTGCTACATTCGTGTTGTTCATTGTGACTCTCAGGATTTTTATTTAATAATATCTATTTATTTCCTTCCTTTCTGTGTGTTATTTTTATGTGAGGTTTTATTTACTAGTTCATTGTAAAGGTTATTGATATAACATGATTATTCAATAATATTGCATGCAATAAAGATTTAAATATTTGAATACTTGTCATTTAAAGTTTTTTAAATTATAGTTGAATTTATTGGTTGCGGAACAAAACTCTAACAATACGTGTTTTTTAGGGATTTATTTGCACATAAATTTAAATACCATAAAACTAGTCGATTTATTTTATTTTTATTGTTAATTTATTTTTCATTTTTCATTTCTTTATATTACTAGTAATAAGTGGTGATTAACAATTATTTAACATGATAAGATTGGTTAATCTCCTACAAAGTAAAATTGGTTTACTTTTTCTTGCAATATTTACTATTCAGAAAAATTAAATCAAATAATTTAATTGTACTCTTGCAAGATGAATAATAATAATAACATTGGATGCCACATAATTTCAACTACAACATTTCTGTTAAATGCGTTTAAACCAGTTTTTTCTAACTTCTATATTGTTATTTTGATTTTTTATTTTTGCCAACCTTATGTTTTGTGAGAAATATTATATATTAATTTAAACCTCCTTTAGTCATAATGACATTTTATTTTTTATTTGTTTTCACATGTTAAATTCATACCACCTCTAATTCCTAAAAAGACATTATTTATTTAAAATACTCGTTATTCTAGAATGTCACCTATTTATTTGTTAACTAGAAAATCTATTTAATTTGTATCATTCTACAATGACTATTCAATTTTAATTATTACCGGGGATTACCCCTTATGGTGAAAGGGAGGCCAACCCTTATCACCTAAAGCGGGAGGATCTAGGATCCTCGGTGATGTGGTCTTAGGTTGTCCTCGATTATTGGGACAATATGTGGACCAACAACCTCCATGGATTCTTGCTTTCTCTAAATGATCTTCGAACAAGAGATTGTCTTTCATCATCCTATAATGTGTCTTAAATCCAAAGTGGCCTCTTACTGGTGCTAGGATTACATGGAGGAGGATCTAAGGGGTCTATGTGGTCCATGGGATCATCAACGGTATCTATCTTAAATTCCGGCACAGAAGGACCATTTAAAATATCCATATGATCATTCTTCTTAGGAGGAGGACATGGAGGAAGGTGCCTTCCTTTTCAATGGTCAATGTCTTCATTAAATGTAGCATCCCTTCTAATTTAAACCTTCATTTGACCAAGAATATATATTTTAAATGCCTTAGAATTGTCAGAATATCCACCGAACGTAACTTTTCTTCGAGAGGCTTCCAACTTGTTTATCTTTTCCTTTGGTGCATGAAATTATATGGGGAAGCCAAATAGATGAAGATGAGAAACATCAGGCTTGACACCTGCGAACACTTCTTTGGGGGTCTTTTTGTCCAATGTTTGATGAGGTACCTTTTTTGAACATATACGACAATATTAGTTGCTTATCCCCAAATGATGTTCAACAGATTTTGATCATGTAGCATGGCACATGCAACTTCTATAATGTATGCTTTATTTCTTTTAGCCACTGCATTTTGTTCGGGAGTATATGGCACAATTTTTTCTTTCTTCATACGTTCCTTCTTTAAAAAATAAATGAACTCCTTTGATATATACTCTCCACCATTTTCAAACCTAAATATTTTAACTTTCTTCCCTATATGGTTTTCCATCAAATCTTCGAACTCCTTTAACATTTTGAAGGCTTAATCCTCGTGCTTAAACTAATATGTCAATGTCTTTGTTGAGAAGTTATCAATGAAGGTGATTTAGTACATATGGCCACCAATAGAATGCATGGGCGTTGCACCACATATAGCAGAATGAATGAGGAGGATATCATTTGTCTTATTCTTGTTAGAGGGGAATGGTCCCCTTGTCTTCTTTCCACTGGCATGACTTGCACATACTCCATCATGCTGGGCTTGAACCTTAGGAATCCTTGAGACCAATTTCTCCAATTTCGAAAGAGCATTACAATGTAGATGCATCAATCTTCAATGCCATAGCTCACTGAGAAGATTAGTATCATGAACCAATGCCAAGAAAGGTATTCTAGTAACCCTATAGATTCCTTGATATCTTGATCCCAACGTGAATGCATCTCTCATAGGTGATCCAACAGCAAAAGTAAGAACCTTTCCATTGATGAAGGCAACCCTCATCTGTTTGTCTTCCAAAGCAGATATTGATATCATATTCTTATTCAATCCTGGAACATACATCACATCATGGACAAAAATAGATTCCTTTGATATCAAATGAAATTTGACGGAGCCAAAATATTTAATGGGATGATTGAATTTGTCTCTAAGGATCATATATATATAATAAATAATAAATACAGAATACTCCTCCACGCATCTCTCTACGTGTCTTCTCTGAGTACTCAATGTGTAGCCCCATTGAATAGACCCCCATTGGGCCCATCCATTGAGTCCATTCATTAGTCCCCTGTGATTAGTTCCTATGAAGCTCTATGTGTACTGAATTAGCCCCCTCCCATTGATTATTCCCCTTTTATTAGTCCATTCGAATAGCGCAAAAGCCACAGTCGAGTAGCACACCATCCTAGTTGAGTATCCAAGCAACCATCACCTTATCTTAGACGCACCAAATTGGCTAGGGTTTCTCCCTTCCCTTAGATCCAGACCCATCACTTATTTCATCTGCCACATGCGGTGTTGCTTGTAAGATCAAGTAATGGGTTTGGAATAGCTCCCTCTCCTAGTATTCCGGAATAGGGTTAAGGAAAATCCCCTATATTAGAAGGCATATGGCAAATAAAATAAGTGTTGGGTCTAGGTCTAAGATAAGTGCTAAACCAATCTAGTGCTTATTCTAATAAAAGTTTAATTAACTAGGTTGGGCATGACTTTCTCTCCTTCCTAGGATTTGGCAATAAATAAAGTCAAGGGTAAAGATGTCCAGAGAGAACTTCCTTATAACCAAAGAAGTGATTAGTGACCCCATTATCAACCAACCAACTATCCTACGAATCCGAAGGAAATGAAAAACGGTAGAAATAGGAATATATTTAGATTGATTTGAAACATTACTTTCATACCTAGAGAATGTTGACATATTTTATTAATGATGATCTTCTCCATGATCACTTGGAGCATCTATTATTTTTCTTTCGTCTCTTCCATTATGATCATTCATTCGATCATCTATCCTTGTTTGATCATTGAACCTATTTTTGTTGCTTCTACTATTGTAGTGTTGGCCATTATTCTTCTCAGGGAAATATCGAGCATGGCAGCCTTTCTTATGACAATTGTAGCATTAAATGTGAAATAATTCCTTCTTTCTATTTTGATTTCGAGGAGGAGGCTTTCTTGAATTTGATGGACCTCCTTATCATTTACTATTTTTATTTTCATGAGTCATGAATGCAGCCAGGTCTCCTTCTTCATGCTTTTGAATCCTTCTCTTCATATCATCATTGATTCTTCTTCTGTGACCTTTCCAACAATTTCATCAAATGATGGAAGAAAACTTTCATTTCTTATATTAGTAATAAAGGTTTCACAAATAGGAGGGATACCTATTAGAGTCACAACTCCCCAACTCTTTGCAATCGATCTCTAAGATGAGATATCCTCATTATGTAGGATTTCATAGACTTTCCTTTATTCATCTTCATGTATTTGAGTTGATATTTCAAGGAGATGATTTTATTCAATTGTTGATTTCATACATGCCATCTATCTTATCATACATGTTCTTAGACTTCCTCAAATTTCCAACATATGCAAGTAAATTGTCTTGTAAACCATCAACTATAATTTTGTTTGCTTTCAATTCACTGTTCTTGTATTTTTTCTCGATAGGAGTGGAAGCATTATATAGAGGCTCAAGTACTTTTCCTTGGATCTATTCCAAAACATCATTGATAACAACTTTGATCTTCAACAGGGCTTTCCATGAATTATCCCAGATAAGATCTTTAATTGAAAGTATGGAATTTATGACTGGTCTATCTGTGATCTGCTTGTCATCAAGAATCCAACACAACTAACGGCACTGAAAAATACCTCTTACAACTCCTGAAATAAACCTGCAAAATTCTGCCTCCAAATCTCGAAAGTTGCTCCAAAAATTCTTCTCACAACTCTCATTTATCATTTTTTAACATTAAATTACCACATTTATAAATTTTTGGTAACCAAAAATATCCCTGTATAACCACTTTACATTGATAATCCTTATCACTCAAAAATAATCTGACATTAATTCTCCACCATATCCATTTCTGACTAAACCAAACTAAATATTAAAATGGCATTTCATATTTGGTGTTTAGTTGGTTTTTTAAAATCATAATTCATTGGCTCCAACCCACTTATACAATATAGCATCTAAATTTAATGCATATTTTTAAGCTCATCACCATGATACGTTCCAACCTTGAATTCCAACATTGATGTATAAGAGTTATGGCTCATAACTAATGCCATAAACTTTAATACATGGATAATGATACAACGCATGGAGGTATACGTGGTATGTGATAAAAAATACATAATCTTTAACACATGGAAGTATAATTTGGATGATACAACACATGGATAATTAACAATGGTATAATAACAATATAAATTTTCAAATGAGAACAGTTATAAACTCAAAATGGGAACTCTAGCCAAAAAGCCCCAAAAAAACATGAAAAACAATGTTAAAAATGAAAAGTGTTGATGATGGAATAAGAATTTTTTTTTTCTAGGGTAAATTTTCAACATGTTTTAAAAATGGCAGTGGAAATCAATTTTTTGTGCAAAAATTGTGCAAAAAAAACTTCAAAATGAAAAGTGTAGATGTTCGAATAACAATTTTTTTTCAATGTGAAATTTTTATGCAAAAAGCACCTTCAAAACAAAAGGTATTGATGCTCGAATAACATTTTTTTTTTCAAGGGCAAATTTTCAACATTTCGAAATAATGGCGTAAAAGATTTTATCATGACTCTGAAAAATATTAAAATTTCAAAACAATAATAAAAACATAAAAAAATAAAACAAAATTAAAATTAAAACAATTGAAAAACACAAAACTTAAAAAAGTTAAAAAAAAATAAAAAATAAAGACAATCATGAAATCTAAAAAAAGACAAAATTAACCTACAAAAGATAAGAAGTAAGAAACAAAAACAAAATATTAAAAAATATAAACAAATAAATAATAAGAAAAATACATTTAAAAAAATGTAGAAAAAAAATTTATCTTGTAATTCATTAAAAAGAATTTGGAAAAAAAAACAAAAATATGAAAAAAAAAAACTATAAAATTAATTAAGTAAAAAAAAAAAAAAAAACAAAAAAAAAAATTAACAAAAAAAAAAAAAAATTAACAAAAAACTAAAAATAAAAGCTGAAAATTAAAAACAAACTAGATTAAAAAAAAAAATAGAAAATTAACAAAACAAAACAAATTAAAAAACTACTAAAATTAAGATTTAAAACATTTAAAAAAACCTTAAAAACTAAAATATACTCAAATTATAAAAAAACAAAAAAACAAAACAAAAAACAATTAAATTTCAAATTATATATGTATTTAAAAAAAAAAACATTTAAAAATTGTAATAAAAAAAATCATTTCAAAACTAATATATATATATATATATATATTGAAATAAACGAAATATTAGTTTCTTTTTTAAATATCTATATATATATATATATATATATATATTAAACAGTATTTAAATACAGTTTTACAAAAAAAAATGGACTCACACCCTCTGCCTCCCAGATGCCTGTGGTGGTGCGACCGAGGGCGGAGGAGGTTGCACAGCCTCCTCCACACGACCACGATACCACGGGCGGCTGCAGGCCAACTCTAGGAATCGGCCTGCCGCCGCCCGACAGCCTCTGTTGTCGCGAGCCTCAGCGGAGGAGGTTGCATGCAGCCCCTCCGCCAGGGCTGATGAGCCCCAAAAATGGACAATTATTTGGGTTCATCCAACCTCCTAAGTTGACTTAATCCACCATTCTCATTGGTTTATTGCATGTTTTTTATTATTTTTATGTTAATAGAGTGAATTTGGTTAGTCATTATGCCAACAAGTCTAATGGGTGCTTTGTGTAGCCTTTTTGGTCAACTTGGAGACAAAATTGAAGGTCTTAATGAGCACTTGGCAGCCAAATTCGTGGGAGAACAAGCTAGAGGATTTGTAGGAAGGTGTCCCCCTCATTTGTGGGCCCTTACCTCAAATTCTCCACCATCAGCTCGGAGTTCAAAGGCCACCAAATCAATGAGCACAAGGGCGCCAAGCAAGCAGTAGTAGGATTGCTGTTAACTACAAGTCTTGGGCAGCCAAGTCCCTAAATTTTAGGAGGACTGTTGGGTCCTCAAATTGTATAAATAAGAAGGCTTAGGGCCTCATTTTGGTTAGATAGTTGGTAGTCATTTTTGTAGCTAGTAGTTAGTCAATTTGGGTTTTTGCTCTTTGTAAGCCAGTTTTGGCATGATGTTAGACTCATGATTATTTAATAAAGGCAGGCAGCTTTGGATTCAATTCTGAGTTTTTAAGGGAGCTATAGCTCTCAGGTTAGGGCCCAACCTGAGAGCAATAGACCTCCTCTTCCTTGTATTGTTACTTGTTTCCTTGCAGCACTTTATTTCCTCTGTTTTGACATGCATTTAGAATTTACAGTCTGCTGATTTGATTTCTTTTATGTGATTGAGTAGGAGTAGTTTACAGTTCAAGTGCTTTCAGTTGCTTAGATTAGAGTAGGAGGATTGTAATTCATTAGAGCTCCAAAAAAGGTTGATAGTGCACTCGCTGCCATCTCTGTTTAGAGATTGGGGGTGTGGGCTGTACCAACCACCAAAAACGCAGTCTTGTGCTTTCATGCAAGCTGCCACACAGTCATTGCAATTGTAGATCCATCCATGCATTTTTCTCTTGAGCACTACTGCTTCGTTCCAACACCATGCACGATTTTTCTCCACACTTTACATTGTTGTTCATTGGTTTAATAACACAGTTAGAATAGGTTTATGGAATTCTCGGTTTTGTGCAAGATATAGAGGATTTGTTTCTTTTACACTGCATAGCATCATGTTATCATGTTCTTTTTCTTCTCCACCACACCTGAAGCCACTTGCTCGACCTCTGTTCAGCTCATTAGCCTTCCAACCCATCTACTTCTCACGTAGCTCCATCTTTTCAACTTTTCCTTGCTTCCACCCTTCTATTCACCAACCAACTGTACCCACTCTTTCTCCATCTTATTTCTCTGCCCCTGAGCCATCACAAGCTCCATCTCCATCTTACCTATCCACCCATACCGCTCCATCACTTCACCATCACCCAAAACTCCCACGGTAGAACATCCTGTAGAAGTTAGCAGACTTCCTGTAGAATTCCTGAGTTTCCTGTAGGATCCCCTGCAGACATCTTGTAAAAGCCTACAAACTCAGTTTCCGAGCATCTGAACATTGTGGACTCCTGTGGAATGATGTTAGGGATCCCCTGGAACCTCTCCTAGCCCTCCTGACCTTTCCCAAGCTTTCTCTCCCTTCGCACCACCTCTGCACAGCCAAACCCTAATAAGAAACAAAATCATAATAACTCCAACCACTTAAGCAAAAATACAAAAACAATGTTCTTTTCAGTAGAAGTAGTTTAAATTCATGCATCTCATATCACTAGAAGTAATGGCATCATTTCTAGAAGTTTGCACTCCCACCATTGCATCATAGAGATTAGACTAGTCAGATTAGGGTTTACTAGGGTTTCCATGTTTTGGTTGGCTTTCAGTTCATTTTTGCAAAGTAGATTAATTTCCTTTGAGACAGCCTTCGTCCATCATTTAGAAAGCTTCTTTTGAGAGCATATAGAAGTTGGCTTGAGCCCTAGCGGACTTGTGCCAGCTAACCAAGTGACAGCTGCGGCAAGAGCTAGTACTTGTGCATACAGCACCGTCGCTTCCAAGTTTGTTACGAACTACCGGGTTGATAAAATTAGAGATAGGAAGCCCCAGGAGTTGTAGCATTATTGCTACAATACTGGAGCCCACCAAGGGCCACGCCAGCACAGGCAGCAGTGCAATGCCCAGCGGCTTGCGAGTCGCCTGAACACACCCACCCACCAAACAAAGTGCTGAAACACGCGAAGTAAGAGGGCGACTGAGGGCAAGGCATCATTGTGTGAACAAGTTGGTTGCCTTATATTTATACACGGGCGAGAGGAGGCTTGCACCGTGGGCCGACTGCACGAGTTAGCAAATTTGGGCGAAGTGTGGTGGGGCGGTCCCGTGCCATGGGTGGGCCGACCAAAACTTGAGGCGAAGATTCATAACAAAGGCAGGTCGGTTGAAGAATGAATGGAGGGTCGGCCGGGTGGCACGACCCCCATTCCTCACCATATATATTGGTGGAGGAAACATGGTGAGGAGGCATCATTTGAACATCGACACATCGAAGAAAAGGTTCGAAGGTGGAAGAGAGCCGCAGCAAGGAGCACATGTCTATGCACCCACTCGCCGGGTAGCTCTACATGATTATAGGCACGTTCTTGGTGACAGGTTGTAGTGTAGGTGGAGGGCGCACAAAGGCGCCCACCCATCGTTCGAAGGTAAACGTGTGAACGAGTTTGGTTGTTGTTTGGGTGGAGGGTTGTGCACCGGCGCGCCCACCCAACTTGGGTAAGGAACTCATGTATGTTGAAACGATAGTGTGGGTGAGACCACCATGCAAGGTAGGAATGAGGTAGGTGCCCGGTACGGTTATAATGCTGGTGGAGCTATGCTCCTGGTCACTTGTACGTTTTCTCACATATAATAAAAGATTCTCATTTGCATATGCATGGTTCTGCTCTCTTATGATGGTTATGATGATGTTTTAATATTAATGGATTCCGCACATTAATATTGTTAATGAATGAAGATGAATGTTAGGCGTAGTTCGCAAAGTAACTTAACAATGGAACATGTTAACTACTTAGGCAGCGCTGCATGGTTGCCAGTTAACTAAGAAATAATTGGGGGCGTGAAAAATGGTATCAGAGCTACTTGCAGAGAACAAACATGTATGCATGGAAAAGTTACGGAGAAATCATGGATTAACAATTGGGTTTCATGGACTTGATGGTTCATGGCAAGACCATTCAAGCTCTGGCGGACACGGGGGCCACTCATAACTTCATGACGACATAATTGGCAAAAGAAGTTGGGTAAACTCTAGAGCTAAAGTGGCGGGTTTGGCACACGAAGTGTCTGTGCAGATAAAAGACTAGAAGGGTCAGTTGGACTTCATTGTGATGGAGATGAATGACTTTGATATGATATTGGGGCAAGATTTCTTGAAGGGAAACAAGGCAATTGTTGTCCCCTTCTATGATGAGGTGGTCCTGGTTGGATAGTCACAAACTTGGACTTTGCCCACTCATAGGCAAAGGCGGGAAGTCAAGGTGCAACATGTTTCTGCACTAAGTTTGGAGAAGGCTATGAAGGAGTCAGATATGGAGACATATGCGGTGATGTTCAAGCGAGCCGAAGGTGATGTAGTGGGGATGCCTGTTCCCGCTGAGATTTCTGAGGTACTGGCCAAATATGCAGATTTGATGCCTGGTGAGCTACCAAAGAAGCTTCCACCTAGGCATGCAGTGAACCATAGCATTGAGCTTGAGCCAGGGAAGCAACCTTTGGCTAAAGCACCTTATTAGTTGTCAGGACCTAAGTTGGAGGAGTTGAAACGACAGTTAAAGGAGTTAACTGGTGCAGGTTTCAAGAGATCTTCAAGGTCCCCCCTATGGTGCTCAGGTATTGTTCCAGCGGAAGAAGGATTCGAGTGAGCTATGAATGTGTTGTGATTACTGTGCATTGAACAAGCAGATGGTAAGGAATAGGTATCCTTTTCCATTGGCTGTTGATTACTTTGACAAGCTTTCGAAAGCCCGAGTGTTTTCCAAGCTGGACTTGAGGCATCGATATTATTAGGTGCAGATAGCTGAAGGAGACAAGAAGAAGACCGCGATAGTAACAAGGTATGGTAGTTTTGAATTCCTTGTTATGCAATTCAGGTTGTGCAATGCTCCTACTACGTTTTGCATTTTGATGAATGATGTTCTACGACCATACTTGGATTCGTTCATAGTAGTGTACTTGGATGATATATTGGTGTATAGTGACAACATGGAGGATCATAAGAAGCATTTGGCAATGGTGTTCAAGGCACTGAAGGGAAATAAGTTATACTTGAAGAAGTCTAAGTGTGTGTTCGCTCAGACCGAGATTCCGTTCCTTGGACATATAGTAGGTCAAGGGTACATATGAATGGAGCCAAGTAGAGTGAAGGCGATCGAGGACTGGGTTGAACTGAAGAATGTCCATGAGATGAGGGTGTTTTTGGGCATGAACAACTACCAATGGAAGTTTGTAGAGGGGTACTCCAAGGTGACATCATCACTGACAGACCTATTGAAGAAAGACAAGAGATGGAGTTGGATGGATAAATGTCAGGTGGCATTTGATGATTTGAAGAGGAGGATGGTTACAACACTGATACTGAAGTTGTTGGACTTCGAGCAACCATTCTAGGTACACACATATGCTTTAGATTTTTCCATAGGAGGGTTTCTTATGCAAGATGAGCATCTAGTGGCATATGAGAGTCGGAAGTTTCAAGATAGAAAACAGAGGTATTCGGTCCATGAGAAGGAGATGACTGCAATCATTCACTGTTTACATGTATGGAGGGATTACCTGATTGGGAAGCTGTTTGTTGTCAAGACGGACAACGTTGCAGCAGGTTATTTTGCATCACAACCGAAGCGTTCTGCAAAGCAAGCTCATTGGCAGGACTTCTTGGCAGAGTTCAACATGACTATCAAGTATAGACCGGGAAGACACAATGCGGTTGCAGATGCCCTTAGTAGGAAGGGACAACTTGCAGCATTGGAGGGAGAAGATCAAGCAAATAGGAGTAGGAGTCGAGTTAAAATGTCATAAGAGATGCAGAATAAGCTCAAGGAAAGTGTTGAGACCAATACTCAGGCACAGAATATAGTGAAGCAGATAAAGGAGGGGAAGACACAAAAGTTCTTTCTACGGGATGGATTCTTGTTTTTTAGAAACCGACTCTATGTTCCAAAGTCATCTCGACGCAAGAGGAACCTTTTGAGGGAGTGCCACGACAAACCATGGGCTGGCCACCCAGGGCAGCGTCGTTCCTTGGCATTTTTGGGGACAGGATTCTTTTGGGAGAAGATACGGGAGGATGTAGAGGAGTATGTACATACGTGCATCATTTTTCAGCAGGACAAATTAGATAATTAGAGGTAAGGAGGTCTGTTACAGCCTTTACCAGTTCCTGAGAGACCATGGATGAGTGTCTTGGGACTTCATCACTCAGTTGCCATAGGTTTAGGGGTATAATGGGATAATCGTCGTGGTTGATCGTTTTTCCAAGTATGCTATCTTTGTTCCAACAAAGATGCCTTGTGGAGCCGAGCGGACTACGGAATTGTTCTTCAAGAACATTGTGAAGTATTGGTGGATGCCATTAAGCATCATGTTGGACTGAGATCCGTGTTTTACAGGCAAATTTTGGATTACATTGTTCAAGTTAGTCGGGACAGAGTTGTTGATGAGTTCGAGTTACCATCCACAGACAGATGGACAGACCGAGAGGATCAACGCATTGCTGGAGGATTACTTGAGACATTATGACGACTGATTAGAAGAATTGGCCTGAACTCGTGGATGTTGCTCAGTTTAGCCACAACATACAAAAGAGTTTTGTGGCAGGGTATAATCCATTTGAGTTGGTGAATGGATAGATGCCAGTCACACCACATACCGTATTGATAGGAGGTTTTTTGAGGAGTCCTCACGTGAAAAAATTCATGAAGGCTTGGGATGAGACCTTGGAGTTGGAACAGTTACGCTTGCACGAAGCTGCAAGGAGGATGAAAAAATGGGCAGATAAGGGAAGACGGGATATAAACTTCAGTGTAGGAGATATGGTGTTTCTCACGATTACTAGGGAGTAGTTTCAGCCACCTAAGGGGACTGCGAGCAAACTGACACAGAACTATGAGGGACCATTCCGAGTGAAGAAAAGAGTGGGGGGAAGTTGCTTACTTGCTGGAGCTTCCACATCATATGCACATGAAGCACCCAGTTTTTCACATGAGTCAATTGAAGAGACGCAGACTTGATGTTGATCATCTAGAGAGAGTTGAACCACCGAGAGGACCAGCCGAGATTGTGAACAAGCCAGATTTAGAGTTGGAGAAGATTCTAAGCTTCAAAAATACAAGGATTGGTTGCCACATGAAACAAGAGTTTCTTGTCAAACGGAAGAATGCACCGGAGGAGGAAAGCTAGGAAATGGAGGACTCAATTTGGAGATGGAAGAAGAAGATTGAGAAGTATGATAGGAAGCTACTGAGGAGATCAGGATTGTCAAGGGCGACAATGATTTCGGGTGGGGGAGAATGTAATGCCCTGCGGCTTGCGAGTCGCTCGGGCGCGCCCACCTACCAAACAAAGTGCTGAAATGCACAAAGTAAGAGGGCGACAGAGTGCGAGGCATCATTGTGTGAATGAGTTGGTTGCCTTATATTTATACACGGGTGAGAGGAGGCTTGCACCGTGGGCCGACTACATGAGTTAGTGAATTTGGGCGAAGTGTGGTGGGGCAGTCCTGTGCCATGGGCGGGTCGACCAACACCTAAGGCGAAGATTCAAAAAAAAGGCAGGTCGATTGAAGACTGAACGAAGGGTCGGCCGAGTGGCATGACCCCCGTTCCTCACCATATATATTGGCGAAGGAAACGTGGTGAGGAGGCATCATTCGAACATCGACATACATCGAAGAAAAGGTGCAAAGGTGGAGGAGAGCCCTTAGCAAGGAGCGCAGGTCTATGCGCCCGCTCGTCGAGCAGCTCTACACGGTGATAGGCACAGTTCTTGGTGACAGGTCGTAATGCAGGTGGAGGGCGCACGAAGGCACCCTCCCACTGTTCGAAGGCAAATGCATGAACGAGTTTGGTTGTTGTTTGGGTGGAGGGTCGTGCACGGGTGCGTCCGCCCAACTCGGGCAAGGAACTTGTGTATGTTGAAATGGTAGTGCGGGTGAGACCACCGTGCAAGGTGTGCACGAGGTGGGCGCTCGACACGGTTATAACGTCGGTGGAGCTATGCTCCCGGTCACTTGTAGATTTTCTCAAATATAATAAATGATTCTTATTTGCAAATGAATGGTGTTCCTTCTACTCTCTTATGATGGTTATGATGATTTTTTAATATTAATGGATTCCACACATTAATATTGTTAATGAATGAAGATGAATGTTAGGCGTTGTTCGCAAAGTAACTTAACAATGGAACATATTAACTACTTAGGCGGTGCCGCACGTTTGCCATTGGGGGCATGATAGGTAGGGAGGTGGAGGCGTAAGTCAATTTTTTTCTTGTTTCTTAAATAAAAAAAATGTTTAAAATTTTCTTTTAAGTTTATTTAAAAATAAAAATTAAAAAAAGTGTATAAATTATGTAATTTTTTTTTTTTTTAAATATATATATATATATATTAAAGATTGTACTGTTTAAAAAAAAAAAAAAAAAAAATCTATTGAAAAAAACAAAAATGAAATGTTTTTCTTTAAAAAAAATAGATATATGGGCATATTTTTATTTTATTATTTTTAAATAAAAAATATTATTTATTATAAAAATTTAAACGTTTATTTTCTTTTTAAACTCTCGTATGTATATATATATATATATATATATATATAATTTAAATTTTGTTTTTTTAAATAAAAACATGGGTTTAATAAAAAATTTAAAAGTTTTTTTTTTTTTTTTTTTTTTTTTTAAATCAAAAATAGATATATGTTTTTAAATTTTAAATGCTTTTGGTTTTGATTTTTTTTAATTTGAATTATATATATATATATATATATATATATATATATATATATATATTCATTTTTTTTGGGTTAAATTTGAGTATATTTTAGTTGTTTTATTTTTTTAAATGTTTTTAATCTTAGTTTTAGTTGTTTCTTATTTTTTATTTTGTTAATTTTCCAATTTTTCCTAATCTAGTTTGTTTTTAATTTTATTTTTCTTCTAGTTTTTGTTAATGTTTTTTTAATTTTTCTATTTTTAGTTATATATATATATATATTTATATATATATATATATTATATATATATATATATATATATATATATATATATATTTCTATTAGATTTTACTTTTAAGTAATCAAAATTTAAAAAATATAAATAAAATAACTTCAAACTCGTTAAGTAGTTATGATTTAAAAAAAAACTAGACATAATAAATTTTTAAGTGTGAAAAATAAGCCCTCTAAAAAAAAGTTATGTTGTATCAGCATATTTCAAAATCCGCATGAAAATCACTAACATTAAAAAACAAATATTTATATTTCATGCATAAGAAAATTTAAAGTGTCAAAAATATGCTTCGAAAAAAAAAGTGTATTCTGCATCACCACTTTTCAAACTCGGGCCATTTTTTTGCTACCTATATGAAACGTTAACCTTATCGGTTATTTAAAGTGCCAAAACCTATGCTCTAAAAAAATATGTGTGTTATGTATCATCCATTTTAAAAATTGGGTCACTTTTTTGCTATCTTTATGAAACGGGTAACAATATCAATTCCCATTTCAAAGTTTATGTTGTTTAATATAATGGAGCAGAGTATAGCATAGATTTGTTATGGCAGAGGTATAAGTGTGGAGTCGGTTCAACATATAGCATAGATGTGGCATAGGGTTGTTGGTGGCGAAGTGTAAGCATGGTTTTTAATTTATATATAATGCACCATATTATTAATATATGGTTTATATATATAATTTTAGTTTTTATATAATGAATTTAAATATAGAATTTAATGCACCATAAATAAAAATCACCTTTAACGTCAACATATATACCCAAATCTCACAGTGCAAGAAACTGGAGATATTACCACTGTAACGAAGCTTGAGATCTGCCATTGAGCTGAACCTATACTTTTGCCATGTGTCGAGCAGTAAAACACTACTTCATCATGAACTTCCACAAGAAATTCCTCATTCATTCAGAGGTCAAATGTACTTGTTCAAGTTTTTTTATAATCGTTTCTACGAACGCTATGCACTAGCGCTACTTCTACTTGATTCTAGTAACTTTGATTTTTAGGCCTTTTCAGATCCTTGATCAATTTCAGATCATTTCTTGATCATTTTCGGATCAATGAAGAAAAATTTTATGAGTGATCCAACTTCTTATTTTACTTGAAGAAGGAAGACATCTTGACTTAACTATATTGGCTCCTTCAACTTTCACGAAGATGATTGCTTCAATACTTGTCTCCTTTTGGGATTTTCCTTCACCTTAGCTATGATACCATGTTAAATTTCCAGATTGTCATTAGTAATTTAATATAGAACAATAAATGCAATAAGAAAGGAGACAACCAACATATCAACAAGATACACCAAGTTTGGTAAAAGACCAAGAAAAAACCCAGAAGGGGGAAAACCCTTTGAAATTATTTTTCTATTATATTTTCATAAAATGTTCAGCATAGAGTAGAATGAGCCTAATACAATATCATGCAACAAAACAACCCAATAAAATTTAGGAATATGTTTTCAGCATCAAAATGTATCAGAGACAACTTTTCTTGTCTGTGGTCAACTTCGGTCAATGGTCAATTTCAATCAAACTTCACGGTCACATGGAGGAGGAGCTATGGGAGTGAATGAAGGC
This sequence comes from Pinus tabuliformis, assembly GCA_031772625.1. Classification (NCBI taxonomy): domain Eukaryota; kingdom Viridiplantae; phylum Streptophyta; class Pinopsida; order Pinales; family Pinaceae; genus Pinus; species Pinus tabuliformis. The sequence goes on from CM062817.1 coordinate 1,171,599,132, forward strand.
TTCGAGTTGCTTGCTGGAGCCTGTAAGCCAATGAATTTGGTATAATTTCTGTCATCAGAAGGCAATGACTATAACCGAAAAACCCTAAAATATATGTGAACCTCAGACTCTGTAATTTCAGACCTTTGCAAACTTCTTTTGTTTTCTCAACCTTAGACCTATACAAACCAATTGATGAAGAATATAAGAATAATATGCTTAATTATGTAAAAATTATCTTAAGGTCACTTGTATTTATAGGCTTCCATGGGTGTCCAATTTTCTTTAGGGTTGTCTTATCCAAATGTGCACATGTGGTATTTTCTTCATAAGCACACATTCCCTTGTCCAAATTTGATTTTATTTAGGTCAATTTTTGTCCTCTCCAAAAGAGGAATCCAATGCAATCATCATCTCCACAAAATGAGTTGTCCAAAGTGGAACTTGACTGTAGTTGCATAATTCAACAAAGTGCCCTCCTTCGAACAATTTGTTCAATGATGCAATAAGTGACATACCAATTGCACACATAAATTTTCATGCTTTTTAATTCATTCAGGTCGATTTCATGCTACTTATTTGTGGTAGAGATGAAAAAAAAATATGTTTGTCAAAAGTGGTTATGTATGGTTTTATCCTAAAGGGAGAAATCCACAACTTAATTTCTTTTGTATGCACGATTAAATTCATTTAATGGAGTAGTTGTGATTATTTATTATAAGCAACGACAATATTTGTCAAAAGGTTCAACAAAAAAACTTGTTTAAAAAAATGATGGAAAAATCAATAAATCATCCTCCCAACATACGTACAAGTAGAACCAAAGCATAGTACATATGTCAGATGATGAAAGTATGATAATTTTTCAAGAATATCACATATTTTTTCCAAAATTGAGATAATTTTCTGAAATAGAGGACATGGCATTGTACACTGGGAATTGATACCATCTAGGTTTCAAATATTGTCCCTATTTTTCTTCTCTTGGCATGGATATCCTTTATTGATGTGACCCTTGTTTATTTTATGAATGTTTTCATTCATTTATAATGTTTTCTAATTTTACTAAAACTATCTAAATGTGTCACCGATATTTGATGAATATAGGGATGCATAAAAAATTATAAACATAAATAAAAAGCAATGATGCTAATTGATTAATTTCTATTAACTATAATAATTGAAGATGATAATGAGGATTTAAAAAATCAATTAATTAATTATAATAATTAAAAAAAATAACTCAAAAGAATGGGCAAGTGGGTCACTCTCTTACTGGTACTAGCATAACATAGAGTCTATATAAGTCACTACCACTATACCTCGTGCGCCTACCCATAGACCATGTCATGATTAGTACTGCTACCCCTATATCTATGGGGCCTACATAAACGACATCCCAACCAGAACATGCAACTATGGATCTCTTAGTTTTCATGACTTCACATAACTTACACCACCAATTGACCCAGCATAGAACATATTTTTTGAAATAATTATATTAATTGAATTATATTTTTTTATAATTATATTTTATGATATGATTTGCTGATGTAAATTTGCTACTACATGAATCCTTTCTTTACCTATATTATACACCTTATATTCATACCATGGTTATACTTTTAAGGTTTTAATTATGGATGGTAACGTAATGAAATAGTGATATATTGAATGAATATCAAGGGAGTGTATAAATTCCTTGTAGATTCAAACTGCTTATGTAATTTTCTAAAACAAAAGACTTGAATCTACTCTACTCATCTGCGGAAACAAAATAATCGATCAATAAATCACAAAAACATGAGATAATATTCAATCGCATATGATCAAAGAGTTATCTATGGGAAAACTTGTTGCTCAAAATCCCTTCCTTTCTATATATTGCATTATATTAGAAGAAACTGAGAATAAAATACAATGCCTGTTCAAACTGAACAATCTCTGCACAAGTACAATCTCTCTCTATACCTCACAAGTCGACTCTATACAAATACTTAGCCAATTCCACTGCCTTCCAAGCTCCTATTTCCCTGCATTGTTTCTTAATTAATTAACCCCCTATTAATTTGGGAAATCCCTATCCTGAATTTCATAATCCTTATAGGTCCTTCTCTAACTGCATGCATCTTCTATACAAATTGAAAAATTATACAACTAATAGTACAATGCCCTTGAACTGCAATATCGTCTAGGTAACTTTAATATGATGAATGCATGAGCTAATTATGGTTGATTTATTAGTTAACTGATTGAGAACATGAAATTGCACCCCACTACTAGACCTCCTACTCATTCCTCCAATAGTTGGAACTACTTTAACTGACATTAACTTAGCTTAACTGAATTAAACTATTACAAACCAAATTAAACTCGGCCTAGGCTCCTAAATTTTAGGAACCAATCTACATGACTCAAGTTAGTCCCTAAACACAAATTAACTAAGAAAGGTAAGTGAAATTAACTTATTTAACTCATTCTTGTTGACTTGTGATGTGGAATTACAGTTTTCTCCCTAATTTAATTCAAGGGAAAATTAAATTAAGATTTAACTATTTCCATTTTCAACACTCCCTCTCAGCAAGAAAGGGAGTATCTGCTACCTTGATCCTTCCTCTATGGAACTCGAATTTTCATTATGAAAATGCCTTTGGAAAAATATCACCATCATGTTCCTTTGTAGGAATGTACTTCGACAACATGATTCTCTTCTCCACAAAATATTGTAGATGGTGATATCAGATGTTGATATGCTTGGATCAATCATGAAAGACTGGATTCTCGGGGATTTTGATACAACTCTGGTTTTCACAGTAGATCACTATAGGATCTATCATCTAACAAAATAACCCAACAATAATATTCCTCATCCATATAGCTTCAAAAGTTTCTTGATAAGAAGTCATGTGCTATGCTTCTGCTGAATTGAGTGTAACAAATGTCTACTTCCTGTTGTAACAAATAAATGTTGTTGAACCAATACTGTACATGCCACTTGATGTTCTCTTCTTGTTTTATGGACTACCCATCTAATCTGCATCTATGAAGCCTTGCATCTTCACCTCCTTTGTCTGCATGTACCAAACATAAAATTGAGTGGTGCCGCTAAGGTATCTCAACACATGTTTGGTTTCCTTACAATATAGTTTGGTTGGCTTAGCCATTTCTTGACTAAGAGGGTTAACTGCATAACACATGTCTAGTCATGTCTCAACTACTTCACTTGAAGTGGCATTTTCCTTCCTCCAATTCCCTGTTAGAAGATTATCCATGGGTTTGTTGTTCTCCATGTGGAACTTCTTCACTATCTCATTGGCATACATTCCACGAGAGGCAAGTAGTTCCCCATCTCCTTTCCATACCAAGGAAATAATGCATGGGCCCTAGATATTTCATCTTGAATTCTCTTGCAAGATACTATTTGCAATATTTTACCAGCTTCCCATCGCCTGTCAGAATTAAATCATTGAAATACAATACTATAATAAATAATTTACCTACAACCAAAATATGGTAAAGGTTTCCATATGCTCCACTTTTGGTGAATCACAGCCTTGTGAAATAGTTGTCGATCCTAGTGTACCAAGTGGAGGCTGCTTATTTCAATCCATAAAATGCTATCTTGAGTTTGAACACATGCAAATATCTATTTAAGGTCTCAAATCCTTATAGATGGTCAATGTACACCTCTTCCTCAATCACTCCATTGAGTAATGTTGTCTTCACATCCATGTGATGTATCTTCCATCCCATATGCACTACAAGTACTAGAATTGATTTGATAGTGGAATACCTTTCTACTGGAGCAAATATCTCCTGATAATAAATTCCCTCCAAAGAACCTCTTGGCCACAAATCTACCCTTATGTTTCTCAATTCTTCCATATGATTCTTGCTTCACCTTGTAGATCCATCTGGAATCTACCACTGACTTGTTTTTTGGTCTTGGGACAATGTCCCAAACATTGCTTCTGACTACGGAATCCTATTACTCTACCATGGCATCAACCCATACTGGCTTCTTAATTGCTTGCTCAAATGAGGATGGTTTTCTCTCAACTAGCTCACTAATGTGAGCCATGTACCTATTGTACTGATCTGGTGACCCCCTCTACCTGCGCTATGATGTGGGTGCTCCAAAATTCTCTCTAGCACTGTACAATAACTTTTGAGGTTCCCTGGTGTGCTTCCATACATCTCTGGATATCTCTCCATGAGTGCATGCTTCCACTCTCTGCCCCTCTTCTTGTGGCTGCTCCATATCATCCATAGGTTCTTCCTTTGGAGCCAAAATCTCCTCATCTACATGCAACTAAAGCTCCATCTCAAGGGAACATCTCATGACCTTCTTTTCATTGAACTTCACATATCTACAAATAATTTTCATCTTATGAGATGGAAGGTACACCTGATAGTTGTGACGTGTATCAGTGTACCCCACAAATTGTCCCAACTTAGTTTTCAGCTCTAGCTTTTTCCTTGCATCCTTTGTAACATCACAGTAAATTGATGAACCAAATATCCTAAAGTGTGACACATCTAGTTTCTTTCCTGAAAAATATTCTTCTTGTGTACTCATCCCGAGAATCTCATGATGACTCTCATTATGCACATATAAACTTGTGTTGCATGCTTAAACCCATAAGTGCAATAGTAGGCCTTGATCATTGAACATCACTCATGAAACTCCCACAATAACTATGTTCTTCCTCTCATCCACTCCATTTTGTTGTGGGCTATGCGGTGCTATTAACTCTCATGGAATATATTCTTTTTCACATAAGTTCTTGAACTCATTCGACACATATTCACCACCATTATCGCTCCTCGGATCCTTGAATTTCCTCCTAGTGTCTTTCAACAAGTGCTTTGAATTAACAAAATTTGGAGAATGACAAGTGTTTCTTCTCCATGAAGAAAATATAACACTTACATGAGAAATTAGCTACAAATATCACATAATACCTATTTTTTTCCATGGACGCTCTCGAGAACGGTCCACACACATATGAGTGAACTCTTTCAAAGACTGCTTATGCTCTAGTGTCCTTATCATAAAAGGTGGATTTGGTGTACTTAACTAGTGTACACCCTTTACATGTATCTTGTTGCTCTAGTGCACCCTTTGGAAGTCCTGTAGAAATATACTACATGATCTTAAAGGCTCCATGGTGCAAATAACCAAGTCTCCTATGCCATAATTCATCGAGGTCTTTGCTCTACACCTTTTCTGCTTTCATGCTCAAACTAGCACAATCTTATTCATCCAATTTGTAGAGGTTCTTCACCCAAACCCCAATCATATTCTCTTTTTCCATGGTGATATGTGTAAGGAAATCCTTTGCTTTACTAAATACCATATCCTAGGCATGGTATTCCAACAAAGCAACTAATACTAAATTCTTCTTCAGAGCTGAAACATACATGACATCTTTTAATGTGAGAGGGGAACCAAACTCCCTCTAAAAAGTGTTTGTATTGATACCAGTTGTGTTATACCTTCGATCATCTCCCATCTCGATGTGCATCTAGAGGTACTTATCAAATAAGTGACTGAAATATTCTTTGTTTCCCTTCATATGGAATGAGGCTTCATTATCCATATACCACACACTAGCCATCACGGATATCACCATGCATGCAATGAGTGTGAATGCTACTTGAATTATGAAGCTAGAGTTTCATCTGCCTCTCCTCCTAAGTGTTTCTTGTTGGACTTCTTGTGTGGACACATCGTGGCATAATGTCACAGCTCATGACATTGAAATCATTTAATATTTTATAAGTCCTTCTTATTGCCTACCTAACCAGAATCTCCTTTCGATTGACATTTCTTGCTTTTCCCTTTATTTTCCTTTCCAGCCAAGGCATAGTTATTCTCCTCATCATGCTTGGATGAGGTTCCATCTCTAGTGATCCGCCTTACCTCTTCTTGCACTAATTCAGACCATAATCACTCCCAATTTGGTAACTTCTCCTTCCTATTTACCAAATCCTAGTAGTTGTTCCATCTCTTGGGAAGGCCTAGAAGAGGTAGTCTTACTAGAACATCTTCAACAACTATAATACAAATTTCTCAAGTTCATCATCACATTGGGTGACCATACTCAAGTATTGTGGTATTGTGTCGCCCTTCTCCATCTTGATCTTTCGAAGCTTGTCCTTTAGTGACATATTATTGTGTTCATTTTTGTTATGAAACAAGTCTATCAAGGTTTGTCATGTTTCATATGGCATATCCTTCCCATGGCGCTCTGAGACAATATGATCTCGAACTCCTTCTAGTAAGATCCTCGTCGCCTTTGCCATGCATTTCTTCCACTCTGTTAGATCTTGTGCATCGGTTGTTGGGGGTTTAGGAATGTCATTGTCTATGAATTTCTTAATCCTATTATGTTCCAAAACATTCTCCATCCTATCCATCCAAGGAATATAATTCAAGCTACCCTTAAGGGAATATTGGAGTATCAATCCATAGAACGACATCCTGGTGGCTCTGAAGAATGATACTACAAATTCAATCTCACTTGTAAAGACAAACTCAAATTCTTCTCTCCTATTGTGATTCCTACTTTAATAGGATGTAGAAACTCATTGTAGATTGAATCTTCTTATGTAGTTTTCTAAAACAAAAGACTCAAATTTACTCTATTGATCAGTGGAAACAATTAATTAATCAAGAAATCACAAAATATGAAACAAGATTCAATCTCATATGCTAAAATATTTATCAAAAGGGAAACATTGTTGCTCAAAACCACTTGTTATTTGTACATTGAATTAGATCATAAAAAATAGAGAATAAAACATAATTCTTGTTCAACCTGAACAATCCTTGCCTAAGTATACAAACTATCTCTCTACCTCACAAGTCTAATCTGGCCAAATACTTAACCATTTTCACTATCTTCCA